>JAMZAV010001176.1:0-487713 GCA_024449915.1 Sweltsa coloradensis
GATAAAGGCTGATCTGACTTTCATAATGTTTAGCTAGCAATGAAATGGCTGATAATTTCTTGTTTACATTAATTTTGTGTTCTTTCGTACAAATGTTTAATGGTCTCTTTGATTCTCCAAAATAGGTCTTACGGTCTTACCACAATCAATGAGTGTCAAAATTAAAAAAAATCAGTTTATGCCATTCCGTGCAATTGTGGTAAGACCTATTTTGGCACCAAAATAGCACCAGACATACTGCTATCAATTAATCATAAATAGGCAGCTGCGGTAGGCCTAATTCCTTTCAGTTTTAATGTTACAAATTATATTTTATTTTTCAGGATCTCTTTCGAAGCTGGACTTCCCCATGTTGAAAAAGATTGAGAGGATCGATAACGGCATAGAGCCCCTGCCACCTAGGAGGAAACGCCATCGTCACCAAGACCACCGCATCAACAGTGCCTCAGAGGCATAAGATGACTGGAGGATTACCGTTCATCAATTCCTGGACAGAATGTCCCACTCGACCCAAAACCTCGTCGATACATTTATCGAAAATGTCGTCGACGAGGTGGAGGAGGAGGAGGATAATTATCCTATATCCCGGAGAAGTTGACAATCAAATTGATGACTATGACATCAGTAACGATGAAGATATTCAGCTGCCAGCAGCCAATCACGGCCCAGCCATTGTTGACGGTATGCTTTTACTTATTAATACCTTCTTCCTATTGGCGGCAATATACATTATAGAATGTAGTGTTTAGGATTAAGAGGAAACATTTAAAATCTTAGTGTTTTTATTGTTTTTAGCAATGTTAGTTTGTGCCACCTCCACCAGATGACTTGAATTTCATATGTACCAATAGACCGTCAGCTCCTTTCACCAGTGGGGGGGGGGGGGGGGGGGGTAGGAGGTTATTTTGAGATTGTGGCTACTGTAGGCTAGCTATGGGGAAGGGACCACTGCAACAGATTTGAAACCCGTATTTTCATGTATTAGTTAATTTGGCTGGTTGGGGAAATATGAGAACTGATTTTGCCCCTCAACATTACGCTTCCTGTCGGGCACTTAGGTTACCGGTTGTAGGCAGATAGCTTCACCTTACAGGTTACATGATTGCCTAAAATTGTTGCATCAATTAAATAGATATTTTATGTTTTTAATTGCTGCAGATGTGGTAGTGGAAGTGCACGGAGAACGCCCATACGACGTGGATGTGGATGACCCCATTCTCCAGTATGCCAACGACGGCCAAATCCAAGTCGACAGTACGTGAGAATGATTATATATATTATTATGAATTTCATTTAGGCTATTAATGCAGCTAGAAAACTGCTGTAGGATGTTTGATGTAGTTTCAGCGAAATGGGTGCAGTGTTTTGACCTGTGCGCATCGAAAGTCACTCAGGCAATAGTAGAGTAGTGTAGTTTAAAAATGTTATGATGATTAAGGGAAACGCCAAAGTCGTTGTTAAACAAGTGAGTGAGCCATGTGTTGAGTACCCGGAAGGGTAACATTCCCTTTCTTCCCCCTACCTTAGGCCTCCCTAGCCTATCATAGGCTAGAGTGGTGCATTATGGCCTTACAGTTGTTGTTGTTGTTTTCCTATGCCCGCAACTACTTTATAAAGTCATCATGCGTCTAGCCGCCCAGTAGAGACATGCCTCCCTCTCATTCCTATCCATGCCCTCTGGCATTTCGTCTGTCACTTTCTTCAGTCCAGTGCACACGTGTAAGTGTCGTCTGTCTTGCACTCCGTCGTTACACAATCTGCATACATCTGATTCGATTATTCTGAATCTATGGAGATGTTTTGCCAGCAGGTCATGCCCCCCGTCTCCAAGCGAAACATTTCTGTTTTTATCTTCCTTTTGTATGTTAAGTTTCTCTTCTTGTTAGCATAAGCCTCCCAGCTTTTATCCTTTGACTCCTCTTTCCATCTTTCTTTTACTTCATTGTTGTGGGCTGATTTGAGATGTGATTTTATTGCACTGTAGGACACGGGTTTTGCAATTTGTTCCTTCTTACTTCCCATCTTTGCTAAGAAGTCTGCCTTTTCGTTCCCATTGATACCACAGTGGGCAGGCACCCATTGCAGAACTATTGTGTTCCCAGTCTGCATTAACCTTAGAATCTTTACTTTACACTTCTTAATTTCATGGTCAGCTTCCACTTTGTTCACTATTGCCTCTATAGCTGCCTTACTGTCTATTAAAATTTAACTACTTTCCTATCTATGAACTTTTCCATTTTTCCAAGGCTCTATCTATCGCTTTTACTTCCCCATCATAGTTACTACCATTCCTTCCAGCAGGGACTGAGTCTTCAAACTCTCTGCTGTATACTCCAGCCCCTGCATTGCCCTGCCGCGGTGTGGCCGATCCGTCCGTGTAAACGTGCAACCACACATTCTCTGGATACTCTCTGAACAGATATGAGTATGTTGTCATTTTTAGTTCAAGATCCTGGTGATTGTCCTTTCTACCGTTTATACCCTCTGTTGACGCGCCCTTATACCAACTAAACTCAAAAACAATATTATTTATACCAATATAATTATCAATTTTAAATGCAAATGTTCCCGGGTACTCAACACATGTCTCGCTCACTGATCTAACAACGACTTTGGTGTTTTCCTAGTCTAGTTTTGGCTAAGACGCCCTTATACCCGAAATGTGGGAGACTTGGGTTCAATCCCCTGGTCGGGAAAGATTTTGTAATTTCTGGATTGTATTTAAAAATTATTAAATATGTTTTGAAATGCATATTTAACACAGTTTAGTCTACCATTTGTGACAATACTGTGGAAAACATAGCCAGTACTAAATATGTGTACATAAATATTGAAAGGTTTACTCAATCTCGGAGCGGAATTTGGGGGTACCTTTAGCGCTGCATTTCACGGCCAGGCAATTATAACGAACAAAAATATTTTGTCAAAAACAAAATCATTGTCGTTTAAATTTTTAAATTTATTATTTCTTTTAGGTTTAAATTGCAATGGATATTGCCAATTTTGTTAGCAGTTCTCAGTAAACTCGTACCGGATGTTTGTTTTAAATTTCAGCGCAATCTATTCAGTGATTTGGCTGATTTTTTATGTACACACACACAGAATCACGGAAGTGCCATATTTCTTGAATGGAAAATCCTCAGTCGCCACCCCTCGTCCTTGTCCTCGTCTAACTAGGGAAACGCCAAAGTCGTTGTTAGACGAGTGAGCGAGCCATGTGTTGAGTACCCGGTAACATTCCTTTTCTTCCCCCTACCTTAGGCGTCCCTAGCCTATCATAGGCTACAGTGGAGCATTATGGCCTAAACCAGGGCTGCCACTGACATTTAAAAAAAATCCTGTTGGAGGACATTAAAAATCCGCAAAAATCCGTGAAAAGTCTAAAAACGTTAATTTCATTGATTAAACTATGAAAATGGCTAAATGTTATGTTTATATTTGTTACCATCATAACCTAAAAGTTGCTAGGGCCTAGGCCTATGCACAGACGAGAATAAATGAGCCAGAAACGCCCGTGGTTGCTTTAATTAAGATTGCATAAAAATGTAAAATGTTACTTATTTACAGAAAATCTGTTTTAAATCTGACCTGGTTAAAAAATTCTTAGGCCTAGGCCTAGCCCCTAGCCGCCTAGGCTAGGCCCTAGGAATGTTGCATCACAATTTTGACCTAGGCCCATGTGTTGTGTTTATTAATAACATTGCAGTCTTGCAGAACTTGTTAATAACATTTTAATCATATACCAATTCTATTTTTCACGTTTATGATCACATAATCCAAACTTTATAAACAAAAACGAAAGAAAACAATTTTGTAGGCTCCAATCTTCATTGTTTGTTCATGGCTCCTCCCACTCCCAAAAGCAAGCAGAAGCAGTTCCTACAATGTCTAGGAGTCTAGGACTTGGCTCCGCCTTTGCTCCGCCCCCTATCGAAAGTCGTATCGATTATCGCCCCGCCTTCAATGTTTACAATCGAAATTAGCCCGCGCAGATTCAAATATACGAAAATAAGCATAGAAAACGTAATTAACGAAATATCCGTAAATAAGACTAAAAATCCGTTTATCCGTTTTGCACCCTAAATATCCGTAAAAACGGATAAAATCCGTTAAAACGGCAGCCCTGGCCTAAACTATGGCCTAAACTTAAATACCCTATTATTTATACGAATATAATTATCAAACTTAAATGCAAATGTTCCCGGGTACTTAACACATGACTCGCTCACTCGTCTAACAACGACTTTGGCGTTTCCCTAGTCTAGTTGGCTAAAGCGCCCTTATAGCCGAAATGTGGGGGACATGGGTTCAATCCCCTGGTCGGGAAAGATTTTGTAATTTCTAGACTGTATTTAAAAAATTTAAATTATTAAACATGTTTTGAAATGCATATAACCCAGTGTAGTCCATCATTTGTGGAAATAGGGCCTACTATAGTAAACATAGCCAGTACGAAATACGTGAAAATATTGCAAGGTTTACTCAATCTATGAGCGGAATTTGGGGGTACCTTGACGTGCAACATTTGATAGACCTTGCAATGGGCACGGCATTTCACGGCCAGGCGAATAACAAACAAAAATTATCTTTTCAAAATCTAAACCATTGTCGTTAAAATAATTTCTAAACATTGGAAGCCTATTTTTCAATTTATTATTTCTTGTAGGTTTAAATGGCAATGGATCTTGCTGATTTTGCTAGCAGTTCTCAGTAAACTTGTACCGGATGTCTGTTTAAAATTTCAGCGCAATCTGTTCAGCGATTCGGCTGATTTTCAACGTACGCACGCACGCAGATAACAGAATAAGCACCGTTTAAGTTGAATGGAGATCACTCTGTTCGCTGCGCTCACTCGTTTAATTATTGTAAAAACTAAGTTAGGCTGTATTATTTATTTTTAATGTTTTTTTTTGAAATCTAATTTTGAATACAAAACCAACTTTCCGGAAAATGATTCGCTGGGCTAAATATATAGGCCTATGTTCACTATACTTTTAAATATAATTCAGTGCTAGATTTCAAGTGTAATAGTAATAATATAATATCATTTTGTATTTTATTATATTTGGATGAGCGAAGCGAAGACTTCAATTTCATTGCCCCCCCCCAAAAAATTAGCTTGGATGTTTTTTTTGTTCTTTTTGTTCTTTTTTTTTGTATTTTTGTCTGTTTGTTCGCTCTCTACCGGGCAAACGGCATATGCGATCTTGATGAAAATTTCAGGGGACCTTCGAAATCTCTGAACTTACACTTGCTACGTTTTTGGGTACAATCGAAGAAATATTTCTCATGAATATCGTACTTTTACGATTTATTTTTATTTTTAGTGCGATATTTTCGTGACATTTGGGCCGATTCTGACCAAACGGGTGAGGCTACAACGTTCATATTTTACATGTACATTAAGGTCATGGTTAGTAGGGCCTATTGCTTTTTGAAAGAAAAAGTTGAAAAAGTTAGCCAGAATCCAAAGAATAAAGGTTTTAATATGAGTTTTTTAGGTTTATAATAACAATAACAATCACCTACAATGCATTCACAAAGCACTTGCAAAGGAAAAGTGGTCCCACGCAAACTAAAAACTTGCAAAATAGCTCATCCATCAACGCGGCGGGACTTTAGCGTTTTCCTAATATATTTTAATCCAATATTGTATTGAATTTTATAAATTATAATGTATTATTTTCCAAATATATCCTATTAAAATAATCTTCTACAGAAGATTAGATAGGTCAATTGCAGTAAATGTATGTACATATTTGTATTTGAAATGAAACCTATTACGTAGTTAGAGCTATGAAAAATAGCATTTATACTTTGAATATTTAGCATTAATTTTCTCAAATTTATCATTTTGGAGCATTAATTTTCTTCTTTCCACCAAAACTCCAAATGTGGGAATTTGCTTGTATTTTTAATGGGGAATGGATACAAATTATGCTTTATAGGAGCATTTCAATTCTATGTGGTCAATTTTAACGTTAGAATACAATTTGCAAAACCTTTCTCAATTGGTATGGGTAAACCTTATTAGGTACCAGTAAATTTAGCATTTTGTAAAATTTTCAAGAATATATACAAGCTTATTTAGCATCAAAAACCTAAAACGCTCAATTTTCATGCCTCTACCTATTTCCTTTAATAAAAGAGAAGGACGTGTATGAAACTCGTTGATACACTTCGCTCACTATGCTCCCTCGTCCAATTATTGATGCAGTAATATATTCCTAGCAACCACATTAAATATGTAATCAATTGACTAATCATGCACCAAAAATCTAAGTAAGAATGTTCTGCAATTACAGGGCTGAGCTGGAACGTGAGATAATGGAGGCGGAGGCAACCAGGATTGCCGAGGCTTTAGCACTGGAAAGCGAAAATGAAAGTCCGTTAATAAGAGATACTGTAGTATAAGAAGCGCTTTTTTTGCCCATTTTTGTGTGTTTTTTAAACCATTTTTTTGTTTTTTTAAACCATTTTTTGCTTGTTTTTATAATTTGTTTTCTTTGTATTGTATTTATTGTTTGTTATTATATATTTTTCCAATACAATTGTTAGTTATTATTTACTACTATTATTTATTATTATAATAGTTAGCCTGGAAAAAAATGGCTATGTCCATAAACTAGGTCAACTGCTAAAGGTGTAAGGTTAGCAGCCAACAAATGGCCTTCAAAAAAATAGTTAGCCCTAAGTGCACTAATTGGGTCATGAAGGGTTAAGGATTATTGGAAGTGTTAGTTATTCTATTGCTATGTCTACACTTATCGGTCAAATGTTTCCCTTCAATGGACCTGTCTAAATGAAAAGTGTGGAGTGTAAACATAGCAATAGGATCATGACCAACACTTCCATTAGCTGAACATGAAGGGTTATGGAGATGACCCAGTACGGAGCAAGTCAGCCTCGAAGGAGTAGACTTATCTCCATAAACTATGTCATCTACAAAATGTGAAACACAAATGAGAAAAGGTATAGTGCAACTGCTATAATCTAGAAAGGGAAGCGTGGTGTGCAAAGTACAAATCAAGGTAACACAACAACAGCATGTGTTCAAGAGTATATATTGAGAGCAACAGTGTCAGTGACATAAGTGACATTCAGAAAGCTATGTACACAAGTGTTATGGATTAGGCTGTAGAGTTCTCACATGAAACTGGTTTTCGGCTATTCGGGTAGGAGCTCTTGGTGTGTTGCTACGTAGAAGATGTCTTTGCATTGTAGATCAGTCCAGTGATGATGGATGAACTGGTGTCTACGCTGTAGTGGACCACAATAGCCTGGAACATACAATGTACAAAGTTACACAATACAAAGTTGACTATAGTCAGCCAGCTAAGCTCAAACATACATTCCTTGACAAATAGAAATGCCTTACTCCGTAAACGTCACAAAATGCGTGCATTTTAATTTGTCGGGGAATGTGCGTTTGAACTGAGCTTATTCAGTCAGCTGTAGTCTGCTCGCAGCATCATTACTCCTGTACAATATCGAGCAATATTTATACAGACTTATAGAGACAGTTCACTTAAAGCACGATAACTGAAGAGTTTCAACAAAGATACTATTTTGTTGAACTCTTTCTAAATCCACAGCTAGTGTAGATAAAGTGGACCATTTATGTTAGTTTTGTATCTAATGTTACTTGACCAAGATGTTACCCGCATTAGATGGAAGGCCTAATGGATTGCAAATATTACCATCAAAACTATTTTGACCGTTAACTGAAGTTGTTATAATTTTCACTCATTTTACAGCATTAATGTTCCGCCCCACCCACTTACTTCAACCAAACCCTGTCTAAACCTACAAAATGTCGATAATTAATTAAAAATGCTACTTTTGCTACTTTTTAGAAGCTCTTCTAGATGAATACATTTTTACATGAGATAAACTAGGAAGCTTCGCAAATGCTTTTTCAGGCGCGTTGTTGGAAGAGCGTGGTGCATTGTGTTGCCATGTGTTCAAATGCGAAATGACCTACCCGGTTGACGCGCCCCTGATCCTCATGTTGTCGTCGTAAAAATTAAAACAATATTACCAAGCGTGTCTCGCAGGCCATAGCAATGGGAAAACGAAATCAATTTAAATACCATCTGCATAACACATGGCAGCTCAATGCACCAATTACGCTCGTCCAACAACGCGCTTGAAAAAGCATTTGCGAAGCTACCAAAAAAATCAATATTGGAGACAACAATGAAAACTTCGGTCCTAGGACGCACGAGTTTCTTTGGATATTCTTTGGTTAGGTCACTGCCTGCTTGATGTAATTTTGATTTTTTTTTAACGTAAAATTAAGATACACGTTAAAAATTATTCTTCAATTAATCTCAAATTTCACATAAATATATTAATTCATAAAATTAAGGTTCTGTGAAAAAATCATTACAATCGGATAGAGCATATAGGTGTTGTAAGTCGAAGAAATTTTTGAAAAAATGAAAAAAGCGTAAAATTGCACTTTTCATGAGAAATAATTTATCGATTGCGCTCAAATTTCACACGAATGTTCACTTACCCCATTCCTAGTTAGAAAAGTTGCCACGACTACTTCTCGCGAGTGACTTAAAGTTTGGCACATACGAAGAAGTGGCAATACGAAGGCATTGTTCAGTGTGAATGGCATGACCTATTCTTGTTTTTGATAAGTTCATAGCAGAAAACAAAGATTCACATATCTAAGTGGAACCAATAGCACACACAGCACAACCTTCCAAAAGTACAGTAAACTCACTACTGAGAACCAACCCTGCACAGAAGTGATCAGCTCGGCCAACCGCCCCCATATGCTGTGTGTAATCTATGATTGCTTTAGGCTTCTGGAATGTTTCAGTTTTCCTCAAGTTATTTTACGAGTTACTTCTTAGTGTCTCAGGGTTGTGCCATGTACTGAGGACAAAGACATTGCACTTGTCTTTCCACGCTAGAACCATTACATTGTCTTTACAACAGCTTGTTATCTGATGCTTCGCCAACTTGAGCTTTTTTTTTATGTCTCTCGATAGGCCTTTTCTATTTGCCATTACAGTGCCAGTGGTGTGTATTCCCATGTTTAGCAGTTCATTTGCCAAATCAACACCTGTGTAGAATCTATCTGTGTAAAGGTGATAACCCGTGCCATTAGTAGTTTGTAATAAAATGTTGCATAGATCCAGCACAATCCGAGCAGTGAAAGGTAGGTCTGGTCGAATGAGTGCCTCGGTTGTTGACGATCCATAATAGGGATGTATAACACTGATGTAACCCGTGGCTAAATCTGCTAGAACATAAACTCTGAGACCAGACCACTTCAGAGGGTTGTACATTTTAAAAATTACCCTTCCCTTGAAGCACTGCAATTTTTTGTCCTGTTTTTTTGTGGTGGTGGTAAGTTTTTTCGACACTTACTGTCAATATATAGTCGACCATTCTTATGACCTTGTTTTTGACCTTGTGGCCCCAGGATTGAATCCTTCTGACATTTTGTGCTTGTGGTGGGCTCACATGAAACCCCCAAAAGATTTGTAAGAATCGATTTCTCAAAAAACATCCTTGAAAAATGGCTGTCTGTCACACCACTCGTCTGAGAAGTAGGACTTCAAATTTGGTTTTTCATGAAGAGCCATATACAAAACGATGCTTAAAAAGGCCTTCATTTCATCCGTGACTGGAATCCAAGAACTCCACAGTGAAAACTTACGTAATTGAGTTTCTTTTAGTATCTTTTAGGTTGTGTACCAATTTGTCTCTGCGGTGATTTCGTTTAACAATGCGTCGTTAAAAAACAACTGGAAATATTCAAGTGAATATTAGGCCTAGGCCTAGGCCCTTGAAATTCTATCTTCATTTCTTACTGTAAATGGAAGTTTAGGGAAGTCCGGTTCATTCCTCGACCACTTCTTCCAACCATCAGTGTCTGGCCCAGCATCACTAGCCCCACCCACATCACTGTCACCATTTTCTGATCCATCTCCCTCTTCTTCACTTTCACTAACCACTTCATCTTCACTACCACTATTACTGTACAAACTCAAGTTATCCAATTCATTGTCACTTATATCGAAACTGCCATCAGAGTCGTCTAAAACATCATTAATGTCGCCATCAAACAACTTTTTGCGTGATGTGGACGCCATGTTTGTGTTTACGTTTTGAGAAAATCACCGCTCGCTAAATAATTGCACTGAAAATACTAGGAATACTACTTTAAATGGTTCGTAGAACCGGTGGCTCAGTAGATAACATGCACAAGTTGTGTTAGGTTACCGACAGATAGCAGCAGCGGTATATTTACGTGAATTTTGCACGCCTACTTTGAAATACAGCAATGTTGGATCCAGTCCGACATAGGACCGGAACGGGAATATAATGTCGGATCCGACAAAGGACGCATAAGGGTTAATATAAAAACTATAATTTAGTATTCAGGAACATTGGTATTTATCTTAGAGGTCTGCACGGGCCATCTTCTAGAAGCCCGGCCCGGCCCAGGCCCGGAATTTCAGGCCCGGGCCCGGCCAGAGCCCGTATTAAACTAGCTTATCAAAGCCCGGGCCCGAAAGTAGGCCCATTACAGCCCGTTCAGAGGTTAAACTCAAAGTAACAGCATGTGGATTTTTTTTAGTTTTTTCATGGGATATATGAATGAACGTCACGGTGGGGATGAAAAGTACTATTACGAGGAACAAAACGTTTTGAAAGTTTGGTCGAAAAACATTTCTATGATCGTAATTGCAAATACTGATTTCAAATTACACCATAAAGCCCGAAAAAAGCCCGTCTCATTCAGTGAGAAGCAGGCCCGGGCCCGACTTAAATTGCATAACAAGGCCCGAACCCGGCCCGCGGGCCAAGCCCGAGCCCGTGCAGACCTCTAATTTATCTTGTTCATTCAACATGAAAAAAAAAATTAAGTGTTGGGGCGGCCGCTTTCGGCGCTAATGCCTAGAACCGGCCGTGGCTAGTACCGGAAGGATACTCTAGGTTGTCCTGTTTCATGTGATTGAATAAGTTTGTGCAGCGTAAGGCTAAGTCTGGTCTGGAGAGGCCTCCTCTGTACGAGAGGAAGGTATATCTTCTTCTCTTATGTCCACATTGACATATATATGTCATCATGTGCCTTGATAGCCAATAAAGATAGGACTCCTGTTCCTTCCTGTCCAAGCTCCTTGGCATTTCTTTATAGCGTCATAATGTCAGCATTACTTTTCATTGAAAGCCCGTACTTCATTTCTTTGTATAGGTACTCCCATCTTATTGCCGCTTCACAGAAATATTACTCCCTATGAAACAAAATCTCCACTTACGTTCATTTCGCTTGTATTACTAAATTGCTTTGAACCAGTTTACATCTTCATTTTGTGGCCATCTTTAGTGACCTCATCTTTTTCTTTTCCACTGCTTCATAGTCTCCCTTAGTTCCTATGATGACTGTTTCCCCTCATTGTTCTCACATTTACCACTTCTCCAAACAGCATCTCCACATGAGTTTAATTTGTCCCCGGTTTCGATTTAGCGACTATTTCTCCTTTCATCAGGTAGGCTAACTTGTTTCTTTTAGAGGGCATAGTACCCGACCGTAAGGTCGACGGGTACCCGGGGAGGCATTTTTTCTAATTTACACACCCCTCTTCTACACTATTTTATGTAGTTCTTCCTCTTACCTCTTGGGCGGCCACTCGTCGCATCCATATACAATATCCCATCTTCTTGGCATTTTATCTTGATTCATTCTTCATGGTAATGCTTACTTAAAAATGCAAACTTAGGTTTTACTCTCAGTCTGGTATTTAACCCCTTAGCTGTTTATGCCGTATATATACGTCCATGCTAAACGGCATCCGTACTGTGCATGCCGTAAATATACGCGCCGCAACACTTCCCACTTCGTGTGTCTGTGCATGCCGTATATATACGTGTATTATTGCCAGCCACAGAGGTCTTCATTGTAGTGATTTTCGTTCTGTTATGTTGGTGGTAGATGATCGATTTTTCGAGGCTGTCCTAACGGGAATAGGAGCCTAATGCTTCATCTGTGCATAGTGGCGTCGCGTAAGGGTTGTTTATATATTCATTACATGTCGGTTATTTTAGATTCAGATATAGTTAGGAGGGTGAACTGAATGATTTAATTAATTACAGTGATGATACAAAAAAAATTATTGAGATACTTGCAAAAATGGCAAAGTAATGATAGTTTCAACTCGAGTATAAATAAGGGCATTTAACCTTAAAATAAATACACAGGGGAAGAACAACTTCTGAAAATAAATTGCACAGTTAAGGGGTTAAGCATAGATTTAAATTAAACCCAGTGGGGTTTGTGCTAGCTAAATACACCACTTCAAGATGGTTGCATGGTACATTTCATCACACAAATTGTTCAAAGTGGGTCCAATATGCTGAAGAAGACTAGTAGAAGAATAGTTATATTTTTGTGTCTCTTAATAATAATCTTTTTGGATTTTGGATTTGGATATCCATATCTTTCTCTGTTGTGAAATGAAACAGGCCGTGCAAGATGGTGACTTGGTGTCAACAATTTTTGTCCGATATTTTACAAATTTAACATACACACTTCTAGATAGTATACTAAATCCCCCCTAAATACAAAATTAAAAAAAAAAAAACGGCAGCCAAGCTCTCCTTCAAAAGTCTTCGGCTGAAAATGCTGCGAGATATAGAAGTTGAGCCAAGAATTTCATTCTTTCTCCCTCGTTTCGCATTGAAAAGAAGTAAGATCATTTTGCCCGTTTTTTTTTTTTTTTTTGATATTGCTTAACGTCTCATATTTATGCAACTAGGCTAATCGAGACGAAGGGAGGGACGTAAGGGATGACGCGGGGGGACAAGGGGTGGACAGGCCTGTGCTGGTCAGAACCAGCCACAAGCATATGGGGAGGGCAGGGGTTCCCCCACGTCGTGGTCGTCTCCGTCTGAGTCATCATCCGTCCGTGTTGTCATTGTCGTCGCCGTCGGGGAGGTAGTCAAAGGGAAGGGGACAGTTCCCCGACGACGACCCAGAGCTCGCCATTAGTTTCAGGGAGAAAAACTCCCCTAATCACGGGCCAAACCACGAGAAGGTTGCGAGTTGGAATTTGATGGCCCATTTCGCCTGTTGACGAGCGCCAAGCCAACCATTTTCGTGTTTTTACTTTTTTTTAACTACAAAAATATTTCGCCTGTTGACGAGCGCCAGGCCAACCATTTTCGTGGAAAAAAAAGTAAAAATTTTAAACTCAAAATCATAAAAAAAAATACTTGGCCATTGAATTTGGTTCATTACAAGAACTCTAAAAAGTCAATGACCAAGTGCAATAGATTTGGTCTTTACTATACCTTGGTGAACTATGTGCAGCAACATCAGGACCTCCGGCCTCAAGGAAGTGGTATTATCACCCAGTTGCTGCGCCAATTTCATGAAAGGTTGCCACATCTTGGTTGCGACCCCTGGCGGCTTGAATGAATTTGAGCAACGCGGCAGCGTGAATTTCCGATCCTCAACATTCTTTGTGCTGGATGAAGCAGACAGGCATGGCATGGCTGTGCAGACATGGGCTTCATGCCAGACATTGAGGATATTGAACCATGATACCATGCCGAAAACTGGAGAACGCCAGACCCTCATGTTCTCGGCCACCTTCACCAACGAGATTCAAAGGCTTGCGGGAAAATTCTAAAAACAACTATCTGTTCGTGGTAGAGAGAGTTGTTGGGGTGCCTGCGCTGCATGTTGAACAAACGTTCTTTTCCATAACTAACTTCGACAAGCGGACAAAACAAAACGAACTTCTCAGGAAGGAGGAGAAGCTCGTAAGAACCTTGGTTTTTGTGGACACCAAGAGGACTGCTGACTTCCTCGCAGCCTTCTTGAGCGAGAATGATTTTCCGCATCCACGGAGATCGACAACAAAACATAATGGTGACCAAGATGGAGGAGGTTGCGGAGGACGTGGGGGTCGAGGTGGTCGCGGAGCTGGTAGAGGCGGCCGTGGAGGTGGAGAAGGGGTGGTGGCGGCCGACGCCATGACGATGACAACGAAGACGGTGGTGGTGGTGGGGGTCGTTGTGGTCGCGGAGCTGGTAGAGGCGGCCGTGGAGGTGGAGAAGGGGTGGTGGCGGCCGACGCCATGACGATGACAACGAAGACGGTGGTGGTGGTGGTGGTGGCTTCAAGGGCCGCAAGGATGATGACGGAGATGGTTCAGTAGAGCCGGAGCGTCCCAAAGTGGAGCTATACATTCCCCCTGAGCCCACTGATGATGAGAGGGTGATGTTCTCGCAGGGCATTACGACCGGCATAAACTTTGACAAGTATGAGAACATTTCCGTAAAGGTCACTGGGGATGATGTTTCACCAGCAATCACTCGCTTTGAAGAAGCGGGCCTCCGTAATTTTGCCTTGAATAATATAAAAAAGTCTGGTTACTTGAAGCCAACCCCTGTGCAGAAACATGTTCTGCCAATAGTGATGGCGAAGCGAGACCTGATGGCTTGTGCACAGACTGGCAGTGGCAAGGCAGCCGCTTTCCTGGTGCCGATCATAAACGTCCTGCTCTCTGATCCCAGGGAGATGGTGCTGGACCCCGAGACTGGCTGTGAGCCACATGCGCTGGTTGTTTCCCTCACCAGGGAACTTACGCTGCAAATCTTTAATGAGGCGCGCAAGTTCTCCCGCGGTTCAACAGTGAAAGCTGTGGTGGCCTACGGCGGTACTGCCGCCTACTCACAAGCAACCAATCTCGTGAAAAGTTGCCACATCTTGGTTGGGACCCCTGGCCGCTTGATGCGGCAGCGTGAATTTCTGATCCTCAACATTCTTTGTGCTGGATGAAGCAGACAGGCATGGCATGGCTGTGCAGACATGGGCTTCATGCCAGACATTGAGGAGATGTTGAACCATGATACCATGAAGAAAACTGGAGAACGCCAGACCCTCATGTTCTCGGCCACCTTCACCAAAGAGATTCAGAAGGCTCCCGGGAAAATTCTTAAACAACTATCTGTTCTTGGTTGTGGGAGTCGTTGGGGGTGCCTGCGCTGATGTTGAACAAACGTTCTTTTCCGTAACTAAATTCGACAAGCGGTCAAAACTCGTTGAACTTCTCAGGAAGGAGGAGAAGCTCGAAGAACCTTGGTTTTTGTGGAGACCAAGAGGACTGCTGACTTCCTCGCAGCCTTCTTGAGCGAGAATGATTTTCCGCATCCATGGAGATCGACAACAAGAGAATGGGAGGAAACCCTACAAGACTTCAAATCTGGCAGGATGCCTGTCTTGGTTGCTACGGCAGTAGCTGCCAGGGGGCTCGACATAAAGGGGGTGCAGCATGTTGTAAATTGCAATATGCCTAAGGTATCGACGAGTACGTCCACCGTATTGGTCAAACTGGACGAGTGGGCAACAGTGGAAAGGCCACGTCCTTTTATGACAATGAGTCCAACGGGGGAATCGCGCGCAATCTTGTCAAAATCCTGAAGGGGGCTGGCCAGAAAGTGCCCGATTGGCTGGAGGCACAAACAATGCCCCCGATTCTGGCGGATTCTCTCGTAGAGGCGCCCGTCATGTCCGCAGGTTCGATGGAGAAGGTGGCAACGCTCAATCTTCAGGAGCTGCAGAGGAAGAAGAGACTTGGTAAAAATAAGTGGACGGCTCTAATACTTCTATATTTAATTATAATATCTTAAATGGCAATATGCCTTGCACGATTTAGAGAATTTATGTTATTTTATTATTTTATTAATGTTAAGAATGGAACAGGATCACTGCGGTGAATGGGCCACAATAGGCCTGCTTTCCTGTTTCATTCTGTAATTGTTGTATAATGTGTACAAATTACAGAGACAAATAATAAATAAATAATAAATAGATTAGAGGAATCGCATTATTTTGGCGATTATGTTTCTTACAGTGACTGGTTTGTGGTGAAAACTGAAATGCTAATCTTGAGTGGTGCTAACAAAATGCGAGGGATGCCTGCAAATGCATATACCGTATTGTCCCGAATGTAAACCAAACCTGAATCTAAGCTGACCCTCTAACTTTTCTTGTTGATATAAGCATATACATATGCATAATAAGCTGGTAAGGGACTTAAATATAGTGAAAAACGTTTAGGCTTATGTTCAGGACAATACCGTACTTGAAATTAGTAACTGTTACTGTGGTCTTTTAGTTTTGTACATATCCCTTACAGAAAAATACTACTGAAAACTACTAAAAAACTACTGAAAACTTTTGTGTAGTTTTTTTGGAAAACTACACAAAAGTTTTCAGTAGTTAATTACACAAAAGTTTTTAGTAGTTAACTTTACAAAAGTTTTCAGTAGTTAACTACACAAAAGGTCAGTAGTTAGCTACACAAAAGTTTTCAGTTTTTTGGAAGTTAAACTACTCAAAAGTGTTAAGTAGTTACTACACTGATGTTTTCAGTAGTGAACTACACAGAAGTTTTTAGTAGTGAAACTAGTACTCAAACAATTGTTAGATAGCAGGCCTAATTTTTAACATAATTTATAACAATTCTTACGGTCTGCCGTAATAATAATTACTAACAATTCTTGCTTTCTGCTGTAAGAATATACACGGCGAACTATAAAAGTACCGACCGGTAACTGTATGTTCATGTAGGTTGGCATGCTTATTGAGCTTGACCAAATGCTTGGCACGAATGTCACTAGAACGGTAGGTTATAGGCCTAGGCTTAGTAGGTTCAACTTTAATTTCTTGAGGCTAGATCTAGGCCTAGACACAACAGTAAAAAAACACTTCCACCCCACCTTGACAATGAACTTTTGGCTGTATTCACCCTGAACAGGAGATTATAGGCCCAAAGGGCTAGCTAGGGCCTAGTAAGCTTTAGAATTGCTCCAGGGCCAGGCTCTACACCCCAATTATTCAGATTTATTCCTCCAGTCTAAAACCTGGGCCTCTAGAGATAGGCCTAGCCCTAGCCCTAGCCTAGTAGGGGGTCCCCACACGGAAAATAATCATTCAATCTTTTTAAAACAATCATTGATTTTCTGCCCGATGATTAAATTGGAATAACTATTGAGCAAACATTATTGGAAATAATTATTGAGGGATTATTGGATTTATTGAAAATTATTACAGGTGCATTTTTGTACAAAAAATATGTAGAAAAAAAAATCACTACAAAACCAAATGACTCGACTCATTATATATGTTTGGGCACCCTCGATAATAATATGTAGGTTAAAAAGTGTAAAAAAGTTTGTTCAGACGGGGATCGAACCAGGGCCGGCTGCATAACAGTCCCCCATCATAACGACATGCTATTTCTGCCAGTGGACTCTCACTACTTCTGTTACCTACTCGTATTCAATGAGGAAAAGTAAATAAATACGTGTTTAAAAAATAACGTTTTTATTCTGTGGATGAATAATAATTACTAAGTAAAACAGTTTAGAACCTCCTTTGAAATTTGAATTGTTGTTTCAAGAAATGGTCTGAGATGAGCACGGCTCTGCCACCTGTCGGTGACGTCTGCAAACTACCATACTGCCTGGCTGGTGGTTGTAGGAACTAGTATGAAGTTGCGGTGCTGCCCGAGATTGGCGGGTATAGGAAATAGGTAGGAAATGGGGATTAGTTTACATGTCTCATCCAAAGATAGAAACGTATAATTACCTCCTAAATGACATGAACTCCTGTTACTCGGAAATCAACTTTAACAGTTTCGCCTCCATTTTTATGAAAAACTATTTGACTTGGAAACGCCCAGGAAATGGCGAATATTGAAGAAAGATTTACAAGTCGATTTCGACTAATAAAAGTTTGATTGGCGAAAATCAAAATGCACTCACCTGAGCCCAGACCATCAAGAAATCACTTGCCGCACTTATATTGACGATATAACACTTTGATCTGCCAGAAATCGAATGTTTAATGTTAAAAATGACGTGAAAATGCCTGCTAGAAAGGAAGCCATTCTTGCACGAGCCAAAGATTATACTAAAGTACAACAGTCTAAGGGGTGAACACTAAACGCCAATTCACAAACGGGATCCGAACCTTGTTGCTAGTAGATGAGTTAACGTCATAGAGTGGCCATTCAGTGCTACCGGCTGCCATGTTTTATCAAAAATTACATAGTTTTGTCAAACTGCAGTAAAAGTAAACTAAATGGGCATGAAAAAGACATAAAAATAGTTGCTCTGTTTGTTGCGCATTTGTTTTTCAAGTCTGTAAGCTTTACGACAGCTGAGGAAACAAGACAATTATTTTGCAACCACATGGATACAGTGTATAGCCACTCTCTGCTTAAAATCCTCCGTGTCCCGTGTTTACTTTCGTGCCGTCTCATAACCTATAAAATCCATTGAAGTGCATTTCGTGAGCAACAAGATGCTATTTCAGCAAAACAGGAGTTGAATCGGCTAAACTAAACGTTCAATAACATACTATAACAAATATGCGTCGTGGAATGCACTCGCGAGCATGCTGTAAGGTGTATGAAATGCGAGGTGGACTAGAAGCTAGGACATAATCATGCAAAGTCTTAGGAGCTAGGCCCGGCCTATTAATAAGTTATTCACCCAGGTAACCCCAATTTGATTTAGGCCTAGCCTAGGCCTAACCCTTGTGTCAAGTTCACCAATCAAGATTAATTAGTTTATTCATAAATTCAAAATTCATAATATTGACAGTGCCAAGTCTTAAATCTGTGGTCACTTTTGTGAACTAACTAGTTGAAGTGACGCAGATCACCGCTAGGTAGCAGCATCGACACTATTTTTACAACATAAATACACGCGCCACCATTCAAACGTGTAAGTTATTATATTACTTGTAAGTTTTACAAACGCTTTTTCAGGCGCGTTGTTAGATGAGCGTAATTGGTGTATTGAGCTGCCATCTGTTATGCAGATGGTTTTAATATTGATTTCGTTTTCCCATTGCTATGGCCTACGAGTCACGCTGGGTTTTAATTTTTACGACGACGACATGAGGATCAGGGGCGCACATTACACTACATTATAATTATTGGATAAAGCATGTAGGTGTTTTAAGTCGAAGAATAAAAAAAGCGTAAAACTGCGATTTTCACAAGGAATAATTTTTAAATTGCGCTCAAAATTATCACAAATACATAAATTCATAAAATTGAAATATTAGGCCGGTCCAGCTTCTGATTTTAAATTTTAACATCCAGTTCTTTAAGAATGCAATAAAGAAATTCTTTTTATCTATTCATCAACGTTCTTACCACTACCAATTATTGAAATTGTAAAACGTACTTTTGTTTCAGGATAACCTAGCAAAAAATCAATTATATCTGCATGAATTCCAATGAATTCCAATGATCAAATGAGCTTGAGTAGTGAACTACTTGAGGCCAGTAGTAACCTACTCGGACTCAGTAGTTAACTACTGGCACTTCAGTAGTTAGCTACTCAAGCTCAGAAGTTAACTACTAGCCTTCCAGTAGTAAACTACTTGGACTCAGTAGTTCACTACTCAAGCCCAGTAGTTAACTACTGGGACCTTCAGTAGTTAACTACTGACATCAGTAGTAAAACTATACGGATTGAGTAGTTGTCAGTAGTTTTACTACTGACAACTACTGAAAACTACTAAAACACCAGTAGTTTTTTTTCTGTTAGGGATGTCTTGTGATTCCCCTACCACATGCCAGTGGCATAGTGCCATTGCCATTTCCATGTACAGTTTCTATAAAATGCTGATTATGTATCGTTTACGTGTACAGTTCATTGTTTTCGCTGTGTATCTGTATCGTTTGTAGCAAACGATTTGAGTTGCACGTGTTCTGTAGTGCACATGTTGAATTGAGTACGCGGTGTACTCTTGAAAGTGACCTGATTCTACTTAAATCAAAGGTCAGACAGACCAGAGAGTATGATGTTCATCAGAGGCAGCCGAAAGGGAGGATCTTACGGTTGCCATTCGTAGTTTAAAAATATTTACATTGCATTAGTCTACAAAGTACAGACTGACTTTGACAAATAGATTGCAGTTTACCCTCTGTGGTAAGTTTTTCATGTGGGATGGGCATTACTAAAGAGTAAAGAAGTTTTAAGTTTGAATTTTTGAGTTGTGTATCAGGCTGGGTTGGTAAAAAATATTTGCAAAAACTTACTAAATAGGTTCTATGCTGCGGTACTCTGTTGTTTATAAAAAGGTTATTTTGGTATCCTGGGTTTACCCATTAGAGTTTCAGAAAGGCTGTGGTGGCACAGTTTTGACTAGTTTTGGATGCTTTGTGGAAAACAAATGCATTTCCAACTACCGGTAGGCCTGAAATCCTGCAGGTATCTGCAAAAAAAAGAAATATGTGTTCCGTCAGACAAATGGCTGTTGCTGTGGATCTAGATGACCTACAATAAAAAACAATACATGAAATTAATCATAAGAACTTCATCTATGCTCTGATGTGGAAATATAATTTTTATTTACCCTTTGAGTAGTTTTTTAGAGTGTGGTATGGCTTGAAATGCTCAATGCAGAGAGGGATCTTGCACATGTCTCATTCCCATGTGGTTTCTTTTCTTGATTTCTTCTCTAAGCAGACTCTACAGTCTATACCTCCTAGTTGTCTTGGACCCCTTGGCTGCTGTTGGTTCCACCTTCACTAGGAAGTGTCTGCCAGACAACCTGAGAGGAGATGGTCCAGGGAGACTTGTCCTCCTCTTGTAGTCCGGTCTCGGAGTGTGCAAAAGAATCTCTTCTGCCAGCTTCCTCTTGAACTCGTTGAACGAGGCATCCATTTTCCCATTTACTTTTCTGTGTACTATGTGGCTGTTTAGTGTTTAGCATGGCCATGTCAATGAAATAAAAGAAAATCTTTTTATAGGCCTTGGAGTATCGGCGCATGATATAAAAGCCACTAAGGAGTTGGTCGCCCCGATTAACCCCTCCCATTCCATGGTAGTAGTCAATTATACAGACTGGCTTTAGTTGAACAGCTCCTGTTGTTCTGTCTGTTTTTTTTTTGTTTCCCCAAACTTGGGTCCATGCAAAGTGGATAGCATTTTAACATCTTTCTTCGTCTGCCCACATCAGCGCCATCACATTGTTGCAGGTAAGGAAAGACATCTCACCTTTCAGCAACTTTTGCGACATCAAGTCTTTCGGAACATTTTTGCGGTTGGCCCGCACAGTTCCACATGTATTCGTGCCCAATACAAACAATTCCTGGTAAAGAATCGGTGAACTGTACCAGTTATCCGAATAAAGGTTAAAACCTTGATTTAGACAGTCCACCGATTCACACAGATCCAGTACAACTTTGTGGCTAGCTGGCATGTCGTCGACTTCTTCCTGCCCGACACAAATTTTAAAGCTTGAAACATAGCCTGTCTTGGAGTCAGAAAGCTTGTAAAATTTTACCCCAAACCTTGCCCATTTAGATGAGTTGTACTTTATAAAGGACAGCCTTCCTCGACATATTTTCATGAGCGATTCATCAATAGAAATATTTTGTCCGGGGATCTTGATCCTGTTGCGAATAAAGATCTAATAATAATAATAATAATAATAATAATAATAATAATAATAATAATACATTTTTGAAGTTGGCTAGCAGAGGAGCTATAATTGGCCTAATTTTCTTCAAACGGTCGTCAGGGTCGACTGTTGCATTGTTGCAAAAATGTAACGCCTTGCTTATGTCAAGGAACCTTTTCCTAGGCATAGTTTCACGGAATATTGGTGTGTCAATAGACGGAATAGTACTCCAATACCAATATGATTGAATTGTTGTCTTTCGGGTTACACCCATCAACATACAAAGTGCTTAATATATCATTATTTCATTGACAGAAGTAGGATCAAAGTTTTGCATATTAATTTCCAAAGAATACCTGTTTCGTTTCGTCGGAAATCAGTTGCAATAAGGCCTCGTCAAAATATTCATCAAAGAGCTCTAAACGTGACAAGCCAGTACCTAGGCCTAGATTCATATTCACGCCCTCAGAGGCAGTGAATGGATAACGTACAACATTGGGAATATTATTACTCCATAACCAATCATCAGGTCTAGGCCTTACTTGTCTAGGCCCAGGCCTAGGTAACATTCTACGACGAATATTAGGCCTACCGACATCTCCACCACCGTCTTCACCATCACTGACGGATGAAATGTCATCATCTTCATCTGGGCTAGGACTATACCCGTCACTGTCGCTCCCTGATTCATTATCGTCACTAATAACATGATTGTTCACTTCATCTTCACTTACATCTGATTCAAGGTGATCGACAACACTATCTTCTTCAGATGTCAACAGATGGTCGAAAATAGCTTTATCGTTCAGCTTTATTCTCTTCCGAGCTCGAGAATCGGCCATACTATTTAGCAGCAAGCAACAACAAACAATCAAAACGTCTCGTCGTTCACAATTATATCGGCTGATCACACGAGGTTGGAAATAACAAACAGGCTGTGCTGCTACCTAGCGATGAACTACGGAACTTTGTCAAGCTGTGTGCGAAAACCTAAACTTCTAGCTAGAACAAATATTGATATGTTTTTGAGGCCGGGCAAACCAGCGCGGAGCGCGCGCGTATAAATCCGCTTATGGTGATCTAGTCCAGGCGCATAGAGGCCATAGCGTACCAGTACGCTTATATTTTCAAGGGGGTTAACTGGTGTTAAGTTACCCGGCACATTAGCCCCAAGACTTGCTTTACAGTCCCAGTTTTCTTTTGTTCTATTGCTAAAACTAATCTTAATAATTCTTGTTAAGTGTCCTTTCAAATACTACTAACTGTAGAAAGAGATGCTAGATCCCATCCTCATCGCCAATTGTTAGGTTCTAACTTCTAATGAAGCACAGTAGTTTAGAAAGTATATAGAAATAGATTTATTCGAGTACAATACAATATTACGTACATAAAGATGAACTTAAAATATACAATGGGCTGTCAACAACCTAGTCTGTCACAGGTCCCATCTTGCACCGAGGTACGCCGTGCATAGGCGCTCTCAAGCGGTGCCCGAGTGAAGCTTCTTGGCACCAAATTCAAATGGTTAAACACCACAGTATGAGCCACCACGGAGATGGCTAGGTATATAGGAAAGTTCGACCATACTGGAGAAGTTTAAGAGATGTAAGATGGATGAATGGAAGTTTTTGTTTATTTGCATTGTTTGTTGAATGGAATGAGCTTCCAGAGGGACGGGTAAAGGAAGAGGGCCCATGGTTCTCTCGACAGTTCATGAACATGTCAACGTGAGGGGAGGACTGGAGGGGAGGCTGGAGGACAGCTCCGAAGATGAACGAGAGCAAGTTGGAAGGAGCTTGGGCATGGAAGGAATAACTGCCATCCAAGAGAAGCTAGGATATTTGATCGCCCTACTTTATTCCCATGCCTGGTAAGTCAACAATTGTACATAATTGCAAGAACGATGTAGAGTAGTTACTTGGTACATGACAATCCAAAACCACAATTTTGAAAACTAAAAAATAGGCTGGACTAAAGAAATATTTTGACATGCTATAGAAATTGTTGCAAAATGACCCAGTCAAAAACAGTGTAAGCCCCATATTGGAGTTTCAGGTCTACCTTGCAGTTACTGATTATATGCCTCAAGGATGAGACACCGTGACGAGGGGTGAACTGCTTGACATCTTGTCCACTGCAGCTGTTGAACTAAAAGGCTTTTTGCGCTCTAGTTTTTACACGTCTACCACGTGCTAGAAAAGCAATTTGGATGGTAATAAATTATTCGATATACTGACTTCTTAAGTCCAGCCTACATTTAAGATGGTACTAGATGGGGCTACATCGAAATCAATTTTGATTCAATTGACTTTAACGTATTGTCTCAATGAGACGACCCCTTGTATGAAATTAAACTTACCGAGAGCAGATACGGCCGTGGTTGTCGAGTCGGGGAAATCGTCTCAGGTGGGGGTTTGGTGGCTGGTGCAATGGCTGCAAAGTCAGGTCTGAAAATTAAAAACATGAAAAGATTATAAGATTTATAGGTCTGCCTTGCAGTTACTGGTTATATATGCCTTAAAGGACATCACAACCCTAGGATTTCTGGGGAATGTAAGCAACCTAATTTTTTTCATGAATTATGCAGAAAACTAGAAGTCACTACCTAGTAACAGTAAGTAACGACACACCATTTAATAACAATAATAATAGTGGATGTGCGCGCAGCCGCTAATAGTGATGTAGACATTGCGCACTCTTCCTAGTCCTTGCAAACGGCCAAATATTTGACAAGCCCGGTAAATAACTATCTCTGTAGCCGAAGATATAGTGTTTGTTTAGACAAAAATGAAAAGTACCATTGTGTTCCATGGTCTTTCTTCTACAAGCATGATGTCAAAGTAAACATTCTTGTTGAAATTTTTTTTTTTGATTAATATTTAAATGCAAAACACACAATATATATATATATATATATATATATATATATATATATATATATATATATATATATATATATATATATATATATATATATATATATATATATATATGTAGATGTGGATTCTGCGGTGATTTGCCCTGTGTTTTGAGTTGATGGCTCTAAAAAGAACCGTTCTTCTCGACGTTTCGAAAAGCTGTGGCTTTCCATCTTCAGGAGTCGATGCTGAGTCTGTGACGGACGGCAGTCGAATGGCATGAGCTCACTTCGTGCCTCCTTATATAGCCTGGCCTGGTAACCAATCAGGGCTCAGACGCGACCTGATTGGTGCGGGCGTTGTACCCCTGCGCCCTGATTCGTGCGCGCGTTGTACTCCTGTGTACGCGCCCTACTCCTGGTATTGCAAGCTGGCGGTCCAGATGATGGTTGTACCGTGGAGTCAGTGATGGTCTGAGAAGTTATTTTTCTCCTCTTGTCCAACTTCTTAGGCGGGTGGCGAGATCTGTGGCGAGCCTCGTCGTCCGGTTCCACTGGTTGAACCGTGATGGAAGCGATGATTGGTTTCCAAGCACTGGGGAGGCAACTCCCATCGTCCCGCTTGTTGAGGTTATGAGGCCGCTTTTCAATCTCCACCCTTTCCCGGACTTCGCGAGGGAGGAAGTTATCAATGGTGGCAATGCAATGGGTATCAGTGAAGTTCATCGCATGTCCAGTTTGTTCCACATGTTGGGCAAGAGCAGAGGAGGTGACCTTACTGGTCACATTTCTAGAATGCTCCTGGACACGGACAGAGATCTTCCTGCCAGTTTGGCCGATGTATGATTGGTTGCACTCACCGCATGGGACCTCATACACACCCTTACCCTCCAAGGGAATACGGTCCTTAGCAGTTCTCAGGAGACTACCTATTTGTCTGTCAGTGTTGAAGATGGTCTTGATGTTGGCAGCCGCTAGTAACTTTTGATGCGTTCTGAAGAGCCCTTCACATAAGGCAGAAAGGCATAGGATACAGGGTCAATCTCCTCCACATACCACCATACCACGACCTTCGGTAAGCTTCGAGTGAAACGGGCCAAACTCATCTGCGACCTCAGTTTCCTGAAGAGATGCAGGGATAAGAACGTAATCCCCACCTTTGCCAAACTTCACCATCACATGGATACTCCAGCGACGAGACGTATACTGGATAAAGCCAGCACCAGATTGATTAGAGTGAATATCTCCACTACCTACAAACGATTGGACATGGTGTCTCAACAGCTGCTGCATCTACACCTGAAGCTCAGCGCCATACTGCCAACTGACATATTCACACAAGTTGATATCGCCACCAACCTTCGTTGTCAGAATCACATGACCTCGACAACTATCAAACACAAGAAAAAGTTTGATAAGCTCTACCATGTCCACAACAAACTCGGGCATCCGAATGCATCGGCTAAAATCGACCTTGCACGGGTCGTACTCAATAAATCCTCAACACAACTGACCAGTGCTGCTATGGAGGCCCTGGCTAAGGGGTTCAACTTTGCTGTTGCTCCCAAGAAGCAGCCTATTGAAAAGATCATCTGTGGAGTCGAGAATGCCATTGCGGCTCTGCCTGACAAGATTGCAGAGCAAATCCGCCAAGATACTGCTGCTATTCTCACCAAGGCACCTTTACCCGAACGAAACATCACCACAGAAGAGTTACGAGCACTCAAAGAACTCCGGGAGAACCCTGACATCATCATACTTCCAGCAGACAAGGGGAACGCCACTGTGGTCCTTGACACTGCAGACTACAAACAGAAGATGCTTAAGATTTTAGATGACACAGCCTACTTGCCTACTCAACGGGACCCAACCACTTACCTAGAGAAGAAAACTCGTACCCTCATAGTGAACTCTCCGCTGGACCCAGTACTACAAAAGCAGCTCATTCCACAGGCTAATTCATCGTGTATTCCCAAGCTGTATGGGTTACCAAAAATACACAAAACTGATATACCTCTTCGCCCATTGTTAGTGCAGTGGGTTCTCCAACACAAGCTCTGGCCCGCCACCTGGCCAAGATACTACAGCCTTGGACCGAGGACGCTGATTCGTTCGTCAAAAACTCGACGCATTTCACGGATATCATACGAGATATAGAGTTAGAACCACGAGATATGTTAGTCAGTTTTGACGTTGTATCACTCTTCACTAAAGTACCAGTTGATGAAGCTTTGGACATCATCCGTGACAAACTGCACCTACCAGACCACCTTGCGAACTTAACTAGACATTGCATGTCTACCACGTACTTCATCTACGATGGGTGTTTCTATAAGCAAGTGGAAGGCGCCCCGATGGGATCACCACTCTCACCGGTGGTTGCCAACTTGTTCATGGAGGATTTCGAGACCAAAGCTCTGGATTCAGCTCCTCTTAAACCCCGATGCTGGCGACGCTACATCGATGATTGCTTTGCCATCTGGCAACACGGCAAAGAGAAGCTAGCCGAGTTCCATGACCATCTCAACTCGGTCCACCCCAACATTAAGTTCACCATAGAGTTGGAAGTCGAAGGTAAATTACCTTTCCTGGACGTCCTCGTAATGAAGAGACCCGATGGCAGCCTTGGCCATACCGTCTATCGGAAGCCGACGCACACTAACCGATACCTGCACGCCACTTCTCACCATGCCCCAGCCCAGATCAGATCCGTTGCCTACACACTTGCTACTCGCGCAAAACGCATCTCTGATGGAGACCACATCAAGGCTGAAGCCAAGGCTTTACGTGAAGCTCTGCTGAAGAATGGCTTTCCTAACCGACTATTCAACAAGGCTTGGAATAGGCAGCCTAAGACCACCAGTAATGAGACTAAGGAGGAGATTGACCCTGTATCCTATGCCTTTCTGCCTTATGTGAAGGGCTCTTCAGAACGCATCAAAAAGTTACTAGCGGCTGCCAACATCAAGACCATCTTCAACACTGACAGACAAATAGGTAGTCTCCTGAGAACTGCTAAGGACCGTATTCCCTTGGAGGGTAAGGGTGTGTATGAGGTCCCATGCGGTGAGTGCAACCAATCATACATCGGCCAAACTGGCAGGAAGATCTCTGTCCGTGTCCAGGAGCATTCTAGAAATGTGACCAGTAAGGTCACCTCCTCTGCTCTTGCCCAACATGTGGAACAAACTGGACATGCGATAAACTTCACTGATACCCATTGCATTGCCACCATTGATAACTTCCTCCCTCGCGAAGTCCGGGAAAGGGTGGAGATTGAAAAGCGGCCTCATAACCTCAACAAGCGGGACGATGGGAGTTGCCTCCCCAGTGCTTGGAAACCAATCATCGCTTCCATCACGGTTCAACCAGTGGAACCGGACGACGAGGCTCGCCACAGATCTCGCCACCCGCCTAAGAAGTTGGACAAGAGGAGAAAAATAACTTCTCAGACCATCACTGACTCCACGGTACAACCATCATCTGGACCGCCAGCTTGCAATACCAGGAGTAGGGCGCGTACACAGGAGTACAACGCGCGCACGAATCAGGGCGCAGGGGTACAACGCCCGCACCAATCAGGTCGCGTCTGAGCCCTGATTGGTTACCAGGCCAGGCTATATAAGGAGGCACGAAGTGAGCTCATGCCATTCGACTGCCGTCCGTCACAGACTCAGCATCGACTCCTGAAGATGGAAAGCCACAGCTTTTCGAAACGTCGAGAAGAAACGGTTTTTTTTTAGAGCCATAAACTCAAAAAAGGGCAAATCACCGCAGAACCCACATCTCATTACCACCCCCTGAAACCTAAAAACCATATATATATTATATATACAGTAACTAACTGTATTTTTGTGACCTCAAAAACAAAATAAGATTGACAAAATGTGAAGATTTTTTAACCCGGATATGCATGCTTATGCTGTAGAAAAATACAAAAAATACAACTGGAAATCGGGGAAAAGGTATGCAAGTTTTTTTTTTAATATCTTACGAAAACATTCTGTAAGTCCGCCCCGACCCCCGGAATAGCAAATCTGTCGGTATGCTTTGGGATGTAATACTACCCATCGGAAAACTTTTTTGCTCAGCCGCAGTAAAATGTTTTAGCCCCTGTCAGTCCGAACGCTAGCCAAAAGAGAATTGAATGTTTTCTGAAAAGTGAAAAAGCACAGTAACTATTCGTCCCCAGTCATGGATGCCGGTAAACCCACAGCACAAATGCATCAAGTACCCCTATGAATAAAACGGGGAGGTATTTAAAGTGGACTTATATTCTTTTTTTAAATTTTATTTATTTTCAAACAAAGCACACTCATTTCTACACACATTTCAACCCATGCGTTGTTAGTGCTCCCAAAAAACATATCAAATAAAAAAAACATGATGCGAGGCACACCCCTCACAATGCAAACAATATTATACCTTCTAACCCAAAACTCCCCCCCCTTTGATTGGAGATCAAATAAATGAAGTATTAATAAGACTTGGTGGGGAGAGGAATTAAAACGAATTGGTCTCTTATCACTTTTGCGCCCCCAATTATGTTGACAACTCGAATACCCCTCAATCCCCTGGGCAGATCTCTCTACGCCCCCCCCAGTTTCCATTGGAGAGGAGGCAGACGATCATCTTAACAAGGACACCTTTCCCCGGGTTGTGGGTTTTTGTGGGAAGTGGACCTTTTCTGTCTTTTGCTAGAGTCCGTTGAATATCCCTTGCCCACATTTTCCAAACTGCTGGTGCATATTTTTGGACTCGTTCCCAAGTGAAAAACTGGTTGATTCCCGACGTATTAAGAAAGTCTGGCTCGGGTAGGCTTATTAATGGAGCGCCAATGAGAAATGCCCGGGATTTAAAAACTTTGGGTCATGGGATTGTTTGACAAAACGGAAAGAGGAGGGGAAATTCATACATGCTTAAAATTTGAAAAAGTAGAGTAGAATTCTTCAAACTCAGTGTAGCCATCCCTACCACACGTTTCAAATGAATTTCAGGGACTTCACTGCACTTCCCAGAGACCCCCAAAGTGGGGTTGCACGGGCGGATGAAGTCCCACGTAAATTTTCTTTAGCGCATATTTCTTGATTGATCGCAGAACGATTCGGTAAAAATAGCCTATGCAACTTTTGAAGCTTACATTTGAGCCCACAAAGTTCGTAGCATTGCCTAAAATGTGTAGCCCTTTGCCTCTTCTGGCTGTAAACCTTCTTAACGCTGCATAAAGGTTCGTCATTAAATTACCCTAGTTCTAAGTGAAAATCTTTTACTGCAAAGCACACAAATATTGAACATAGCATTTAGTTGTTTTTTTGCTGCGTATGATCCTCTTTATTAAAAAAAGGACCAGAATCATCCTTGTTCACAAAAACAAATTTTTTTGAACACGGGGTTTGGGTAATTTGACCCTCAATTTTTTTGAGTTGATCCCTTCATTTTGAAACAAGGTTTAACTTTTGTGAATGCAATTTTGATAACTTGTTTTGCTCTGGGGTCCAAAAATGCTGGCACAAGATGCAGTTAAAAATTTGCGGCCCAGCATAAAATTAGCTTGGATGTTCAAAATTATTATAAATTTTTAGTAAGATCATGATTTGGTGGCAGAAAAGTGGAGCTTGTTTCGTATGAATTTCTGAATTATTTATTCCCCCGACTCGCGGGAATTTTTCATCGCTAAAAATGGGCAGTAAGTTTTTTCTTAAAAATTTGACGTTGTGTAAACCCTTTTGAATTTTCATGAAGGAAAACATCTTTTTGCACACTTTTAGTGCAAATTTGAGAGCAGTTGCGCCCCTCAGCAGATAGCACACCTGACTTTTTGACATCGAATACTTAAAATTTGAAGTTGATCGAAAAACAATACGCAACTACGTGTCATTTCGAGGTGACAGTTTTTGGGAAATAATCTGGTTTTTACGTATTAGTAACAAACATGGTGTTGACAATTCTACTTTTTTTCAAATGTCAGCACTGTTAAATAAATGGGACGGATGGGGGCCCACGATAGAGTGGTTGCTGTAGCCAATCGGGTCCGTCCACCTATACAAGTTGTTTTAAGTTTTTAGGATCGGTTCCCTTGAAAAAAGGTCGGTGGTTTGGGTTTTTTAAAATTAAATTTTTCCCAAACCCTTTAAACATTAGTATATTCTTAAAATTTTGTACCTGTTCGCAACAAATGTTTCCATCGATTTGAAGACGGAGGATAACCATGAGAGAATGGTAAACCCGTCCAAAAAATTGTGCTGTCAATCTTAAAGGGGCAAAAAAACCCCCAAAAAATTTTTTTTTACCACGGATCCATAGCACAATACACACTTAAATGCCCGTTTAAAAAATTATTCTTGAAAGTTGTTTTAAACCAAATTTTTTTAATTTTTTTGATCCAAAATGGCGAAAATTGGGTGTTTTGGAAAATTTTTCCAATCGGCTTTAACCTGTTTCTTTTTTGGTCCACTAGATCTGGGCCATAGTTCCAATTAAAAGCCCTTTATAACATCGTGTCTTGAACTTGCCCAAAATCCCCTCAAACACACAAAATTGCTTTCCAAAAATCACACCCCATTTGGAAACGCATATTTTGACCGAATACTTGCCCAAATTACAAAACAAAATACAGAGAATTTACAGAAAAGGCTGTCGAGTAGTCAATAAGGCCAATTTTTTTTTTGGATAAAAATCCTCCAAGGTCCGGGGCATAAAGATCGTCCCCTTTTATTTTTTTAGGGGAGTTTTTTGCCGAGGGACCTGCTCAAAAAAATGTAGTTTGACATTTTTTGGGGGGTCATGGTGGCCCCAAAATAATTTTTTCTTTTAAATTTGCTAAATTCTTTACTAGTTAGCCTAAATGAAAATATTTTTTGAGTTTAGGGGTTAAAATCCCCCTTTAAAGGGTTCAAGATGTTAGTGTTTTTTTTACAGTTGCGCTAGAAAACAATGCGCCACAAAGCTCTAAACGGGGCAGATTTAACTTTTTAAGGGGCTCTTTTGATTTTGAACAAGTAGAGAATACTAACTTCTTTTTAAACATTGAGCCCTTAGATATAAAAACGAGCCATACGCTCGTTTTGATGCATTGAGAAACCAGAAACTGTAGTCTATGATTTTTGCTTTGCAAGAACTAACGGGTCAATTTTCAATGTGTTGACAAAAGGGAAGTTGTTGGTGAAGCTTGTTCCCTTTTATCAATAACTCTTCGGTGTTGATCATCCCAGTCTGTTTTTGAAGCCCCTAAAATTTGCAGAAATATCTTATGAAAATCACATTGGGCTGACAGACCAAGGATCCAAATATCGCGCAATGATTGATGAAATCTTTCCGTTTTTTAACTTTATGGCAGACACTTTATTATGCGAATATGAAGGCTTTTGTTTTTTACGAAAAACTTATTTCTTCGGATTCCACAAAAAACCAAGTTTTTTAACACTGTCTGTGGATCAAATTGAAGAGGTAAGGGTTTTTTCTTACTCTGTAGGTATTTCTTCAATAATCTGGACAGTTTGAACACCATTTTTTTAGTGGGGAAACCTCCACTATTTTAAAAGCAGGTAGGCATCTTTTAATTTTAAGAGCATCCTGGATATTGTCACAGCCACTGAGCAAAATCTCAACGTAAAAGTCTCGTCCTAGCACTTCTGTAGCGTGAGGGTAGTTTCTAGTTTTTTTCGGAAAGTTTTTGTAAGCATCGTGTTGCCCCCGAAGGGAGTGAAAACTGTGCCTAGGGACTGTTGTAAACTCGTAATATTTTACAGATTCTTCAGGCGATTTTCAAAGAATTCTTTATATCGATGTCCCCCTGGATCTAGTTGACTTGACGATACATTTTAGCAATTTACTGTCAATGCAATTTGATGTGTTTTAAATCGTACCACGATTGACCCCAAGTCTTGTTGAATAGTAGGACCCCCCACAGGATATCATTTAAGGCTGGTTTTTTCACCAAAAAACCAAAAAGCAAAATATACACAAAACCCCTAGTTATGGTATGACATTAATCACGCGTTTGAAAAGATCAAAAATATTTTTTTTTGATTTTTTTTGGTTGATGCATTTTCCCTTATTGCTCTTTTTTGAACGATTTTTTGGGGCTACGTTTTTCCAAAAGTATACCATTGGGTGGCTGATATTTTATTTTAGCTTACACTACTTTACTATAGAATGTGGTATTTTGAAAATCTATAGCTTTCGTATCTTAAGACTTCCTTTTTTTTTTTTGACGTTACAAATACCAAACAGTACCGAAAAATATAATACACGTAAAAAATAAGTATTAAGATACACATTTCAAAAAAAACACATTCTATAGTCAAAGATGGTGTAAGCTACAAAAAAATATCAGCCATCCCAAAAGGTATACTTTTTGGAAAACTTACACAAAAACGTTCAAAAAAGTAGCAATAGAGGAAAAAATGCATAAACCAAAAAAAATATTTTTATCTTTCAAAAGACTGTGTTAATGATCAACTCTATAACTACGTTTTATGCATATTTTTGGGTTTGGTTTTTGGTGCACACAGCCTTAATTTTTCCGTTCGAGGTTTTTTTGGGGGCCCAAATAAAAAATAAATAAAAATAAAATAAAATTATTTTCAAAAAAAAAAAAATTTTTTTAAAGCACCACTTTTTTTAAAAAAAAAAACCCCAAAAAAAGCCCAAATTTTTTTTATCACAGGGTACCAAAATTCCAGGACAATTTAAAATTATAACTAGAGAAAACGCCCCAAAACGTTTTTAGACGAGTGGGAGTCTGTGTTGAGTACCCCGGGGAAAATTTGCATTTAACTTTGATAATTATATTGGGGATAAAAAATAGGGTTTTTTTTAAATAAGTTGGTTTTTTTAAAGGGCGCGTCAACTGTAAGGCCATAATGCGCCATTTTAGCCTATGATAGGTAGGGGAGGCATAAGGAGGGGAAGAAAAGGGAAATTTTCGGGGGACTCAAAAACATGGCTCCTCACCCTCTATCAACGACTTTGGCGTTTCCCTAGTCCCCGTTGGCTAAAGCGGGCCCCTTTTAGCCGAAATTGGGAGACGGGGTTTTAATCCCCTGGTCGGGAAAAAATTTTTAATTTCTAGATTGTATTTTAAAAATTACTAAACATGTTTTTAAAGCATATAAACCCCGTTAAGTCCATCACGTGCCCAAAACCAAGGAAAACTAGCCGTACGAAAAGTTTAAAAAATTGCAAGGTTACTCAATCTCAAGCGGAATTTTGGGGGGGCCTTTAGTGCACATCAAAAGACCTTGCATGGGCACGGCATTTCACGGGCCCGGCAAATAACAAACAAAAAAAAATTTTTCAAAACCCCAAACCCTTGGTTAAAATCATTTCAAACATTGGAAGCCATCTTTCAATTTATTATTTCCTTGTGTTAAATCCAAAATGGATCTAGCTGATTTTGTTAGCAGTTCTCAGTAAACTCGTACCGGATGTCTGTTTAAAATTTCAACGCAATCTGTTCAGCGATTCGGCTGATTTTCAACGTACACACACGCACGCAGACTAACAGAATGAGAGCCGTTTGAGTTGAATGGAGATCACTCCATTCGCAGCGCTTACTCGTTTAATTAATTTAAAAGAAAAACAAGCGTGAGAGTGAGAATCAGATTTAATTTTAAGCTCCACTAAAACTCCACCAAAACTTTGAAAAAAAGCCTTGTTTTAAATTTCGTGACCTAATTTGCGTTCAAAAACATAATTGCTGCCTTCCTGATACACGCGGGAAAACGGCGGGTAAACGGCGGAAAATTTAAATTTTTGATTACTTTGAAAACTCGAAACTGCTAAAATTGACTCGAATCCAAATCCATCTTGGATTAGGATTCGTCTTGAATCCATCTTGGATTCGGATACGGATTCGAATTTCGCGGATTCGCACAGCCCTACATATGTTAAAATATTAAAAAATTAGCCAACATACTACTACATAGTTTAACCTAAACATAGGCTAGACTCTAGAAATATTTTAAAGCTGAAGAAATCATTACAAATTATCGAGCTGATAACTGCTTTAACCACGATAATAAATTAATCAAAACATAATTCTTAAGTCCAGCCTACCTTAAAGATGGGGATACATTGAAATCAATTTAGATTCAATTGACTCAATGTAACTGCCTCATGTTTTGAACTAAAGCTCTGAATTGACACTTACAGGAGCAGATGCTGAGCTGGTGGTGGAGTCCAATGGCTCAGGTGGGCAGAGAAGTCGTGTGCGGTGGCCGGTCCAAGAACTACAAGCACAGCCGGGTCTGAAAATAAAAGACAAAACGAGAATAACATGTGTACTGCGCAAGTTAAATCTTGACAGTAAAGTAACGAGTGAATAAAGCTGCTATGAAAATCAGATGTTAAGTTTGGAAGCTACCCTATGTGCATGCAACTTTGGGATCAGAGCATGTGAAGTAAGGCAAGGCCTACTTGCAGTTTAATTTTTGCAAAATTTATTTATTCATGTTTATCCATACCGGTACCATTCGTTTTAGTAGGCCTAAAATGACTGGGACAATAAATAATACTAGGCTTACACTATGCACATGTTATGAATAACTTACAAAATAATAACATAAGCTAGCTAAGCTATCTCCTACTAGTGATGACATCGGGTAGTAATTATTGGAGTCGGCTCCAGAGCCCAGGGAATCAAGTAGGAGCATCAATTTACAATAAAGATAAGGTAAAAGCGGTTCACCTTGACCAATGTTGCAACCCCTGTGCCGCTGTGTAATAAACGCAAGAAGTAGACTACTGCTATTTATTTATAGAATGAGACCGTTAGGGCCATAGAGGCAGATAACACTCCCTCCCCCCCCCCCGCCACGTCCTATCACGATGAGTGGTAGTGGTGGGGGGGGGGGGGGGGAGCAGACATGCACTGGTTGACAAACAAAAAAGAATTAATAGCTTGTTAGCAAGATAAGGAAAGGCATTTTACTAACAACTCGCGGAACTTACGAGCAGCGTCAAAGTTCAACTTTAAACAGACCACCAAAATCCGACACGGCAACCTACTTTCAAAGGAGTCTACTACAAAATGAGGAATCGAGTACCTGATGTCATCACTAGATCCTACATTAACATTTAACATTAAAGTTACAAAATGAAACTCACCATTGTAGAGATAGTCATTCGGGTTAGAGAAGACGGTTCACTAGACAGTGCCACTGCTGCATGTACAACTGGGTCTGAAAATAAAAAAACAACACATGAATAAGATTTTTTACAAGCTTATCCAGACAACATTAAGAAATACTGAAAGCCACTTGGAAATCACATTTTTAGTTTTGGAAATGTAATTAATTGACCATGCTATAACTTTGACTTTGCATGTGAATGTGACACAACGGACTACTTGCCGTTAAGTTGGATGAGCGTAGCGAGCAAAGCGAAGATTCCATTTCACTACACTGGAGAAAAAAGCCCCAATGTTTTTTTTTTCTTTCTTCCTTTTTTCTTTTTTGTATTTTTGTGCGTTTGTTAACACGATTCCGGCAAAACCAATACTCCAGTTGCGATGAAATTTTTGGAGGCCTTTGAAATCTCTGAACTTAGAACTGCCACGTTTTTGAGCGAAATAAAAAATTACCTATTTCTCATTAAAATTGCAATTTTACAATATTTTTGGATTTAAAAAAAATTCTTCGACGTATAACACCTACATGCTTTATCAGATTGCTATGATTTTTTCACAAAACCTTAATTTTATAAATTGATATATTCCTGAGAAATTTGAGCGCAATCAAAAAATTATTTCTTATGAAAATCTCAATTTTACGATTTTTTTCAATTTAAAAAAAATTTCTTCGACTTATAACACCTACATGCTTTATCTGATTGTAATAATTTTTTCACAGAACCTTAATTTTATGAATTAATATATTCCTGTGAAATTTGTGCGCAATCTAAAAATTGTTTCTAAAGAAAATTGCAATTTTACGATTTTTTAAATTTTTATAACATTATTCGACTCATAACACCTACATGCTTTATTCGATTGTAACGATTTTTTCACAGAACCTTAATTTTATGAATTAATATATTCGTGTGAAATTTGAGCGTAATCGAATAATTAATTTTACGCTTTTTTTCGTTTTTAAACAATTACGCTCATCCAACATCCATGAAAAAGCGTTTGCGGAGCTTCCTAGTTATTATAATCATCGTCTTGAATAGCTAAAATGCATTAATATGAGATGTTATGCAATATCCTGCTGATATTGCATAACATCATAATATCCTACCTGAATCTTCTTTGCTACTATGAGCACCTCTTCCCCCTCGGGAACGGCCTCCACGATTGACTCTTGCATTTCGTAAACGGACTCCACGACCACCTCTTCTTCCACACTGACCGTCACCACCCCTCGCTGACCGTTACCACCCCCTTGCTGACCTCCACGTCCTCTGCCGGCTCTGCCCCCTCTTCTTCCACGCTGACCGTCACCACCCCCGCCCCACCACGACCGCCACCACCCCTCCCTCCCACTCCACGACCTCCACGTCCTCTGCCGGCTCTGCACCCCTCATCTTCCACGCTGACCGACACCACCCCCGCCCCCACCCCCATCGCCGCCACCACCCCTCCCTCCCACTCCACGACCTCCACGTCCACCGCGGCCATCTGCAGCAAATAGAAAATCGAATGTCGGTTAATAACAAACTTAATATAAAGTGAATTTAGAAGAGACATTAGATAATTTAACTAGGGGTGTGCGATTAGCCCATTTTGAATTCGAGTCGAGTATTCCTTTAACCCTTTCCAGTACAACAACGTCTCTGGGACGTGATAGATCGCCGTGAGGCTCCGTACAACGACGTCCCGGGGACGTCGTTGGTGCGCGAGTTCAAATAACCCGCCATATCTCCGGTACCAGCAGTCCTATCGAGTTCAAATCTTTACCGCTAGATAGCAGAAGGTTCCGCGCGTAAGAATATCGAGGCGACTGCATTACCGGCGTGAAACGCGCATTGATACATCGATGAAAAACATCCGACTTTGTTTTGTAAACACGCCGGCCGTCAATCGTTCCGTCATGGCTGCTAAGCGACCGAAGTTGACTGTTGATGTTGTTAACAATATTCTTTTTGAGAGTGACTACAGCGATTCTGACAACGATAAATATGTTTTTATTTCTAATAATAGTTCTAGATCAAGTGATATGAGAGATTCTGACAGTGATGATGTTGATTCAAGTGATTCAGGAGTTTCTTATCATGACGGCGCCGGTGTAGGCGTAGGCCTAGGCGTAAATAATGGCTGGGATTGGATTCGCGATAATAATTATACAGACATGTTATATTTTTTAAATTGATAACTTCTTTATTGTAAACCTATCCTGAAAATTTTAAGTTAATTGGTTGATAACTTTCAAAGCTACAAGCACAAGTGTATATGGTTTCGCTTTACTTTTGACCGCTTGGAAATTAAATAGGTATTCCCGGGTAAAATAAATGGAAAATAACCGTACTGGAAAGGGTTAAATACTCGAGTATCGAGTGGAATCGAGTTTTCATTTCAAAATTTATTTTTTTATTTAGTAGGCCCACTTAGTAGAACACAACAATTTTTGTGTTGTAGACATTTAAAAAATACATTATTGTACTTGTTGGATGAGCATAGCCAGCGTAGCAAAGATTCCATTTCACTACACTGGAGAAAAAAATCCGGAATGTTTTTTTTATTTATTTTTTATTTTCTTTATTTTTGTGTGTTTGTCCACACGATTCCGGCTAAACCGATACTCTTATTGCGATGAAATTTTCTGGAGACCTTTGAAATCTTTGAACTTAGAACTGCCACGTTTTTTAGCGCAATCGAAAAATTATTTCTTGTAAAAATCGCAATTTTACAATTTTTTTATTTTTATAACATTATTTAGACTCGTAACACCTACATGCTTTATCCGATACCGATTGTAATGATTTTTTCACAGAACCTTAATTTTATGAATTAATAAATTGGTGTGAAATTTGTTGGCGATCGAAAAATAATTTCTCATGAAAATCACAATTTTACATTTTTTTGTTTGAAAAACAATTTCTAAGATTTGTAACATCTACATGCTTGATCCGATTGTAATTATATTTTCAAAGAACCTTAATTTTATGAATTTATATATTTGTGTGAAATTTGAGCGCAATCGAAAAATAATTTCTCATGAAAATCGCAATTTTACACTTTTTTCGTTTAAAAAAACGTACGCTCATCCAACACCGTGCCTGAAAAAGCGTTTGCGAAGCTTCCTTTCCTAGTAACACCTACATGCTATGGTTTATCTGATTGTAATGATTTTTTTACAGAACCTTAATTTTATGAATTTATATATTGGTGTGAAATTTGAGCGCAATCGAAAAATTATTTCTCATGAAAATCGCAATTTTACGCTTATTTTGTTTAAAAAAATTACGCTCATCCAACAACGCGCCTGAAAAAGCGTTTGCGAAGCTTCCTAGTAATTAAATTCATTTACACTATCAACCAGTCTTGGGGTTGCTACTTTTTTCATTTTCAGATGTAGCAACGCTACATACGCGCTCCACAAAAAAATGTAGCGCACTACTTTTCGGCTACATGTTTGTGTTTGGGTGTGGGGCTCTCAAATTACACATATTTTATAAGTTTTTTATCGGCGAGTCGAGATAAGTTTTGGCTCCTTTCATGTCTACTCGATCGTGAGTCGTGACCTATCATCAAAAGCACATAGTTTCGGTTTCCATTACAATAGGCTTTCTTACAACATTTAGGCTCAGAGCTAGATTTTTAAGAACTCTAGGCCTAACGAAACATTCATATTGAATTTCTTGGCAACGAGTTTTTCACTGAATCACGGCGGAAGAATGCGACAAACATCGCTCGGAGTGAGCCTACTGGACAACAGCGATCTCTAATAGCCCGGTATGTCCCATGGGAGGGGGGATATAAGATGCTTAGCACTTCATTTCAATGTGCAATACAGAAGATTGGCGTATAATTATTGTGCGGATTACGCTCCAAATCAATAAACCGACTTCTCATTATTGTCGACACATCTTTGTCTTGTGAAGAGTTTACGACCCAGAAATAGGATGCACCATGCAATTTAATTAATCACTGCAATATTTTTGGTAAAGTCAGACCTACAAACTCCCGATGTGACAAATCGCTCGCATCCTTCGGACGACACAGGGAGACAGAGAGCGCGAGTGAGAGGCTCTCTCTCTTGGGGAGCGAGCGAGGGAGAGCAAGCGACGTGTGTGCAAGCGAGACGAGATTACGGGCCTAAACGGCGAGCATATGACGTGAAAAACTCCCAGACTCTGAAAATTCGCGGCGCCGCGGAGGGCGTTTCAAGTTAGTTTGCAGTGCCGGCTGTTAACTTAAAAAGTAGTGCAAAATCACGATAAGGCTACACAAAAATTGTAGCATGCTACCGCTACAATATGCTCGGTAAATAAAGTAGTGCGCTACCGGTTCCGCTACAGGTAAAAGTAGCATGCTACAAGTAGCGCTTCTCCCCAAGACTGCTATTATCCCCAAACATTATTTTTATCACATAATCTACAGCATACTACTACACAAAAATGATCAATTAAAAAATTATATTTTGTAAAGCTGTGATTTTACACAAATTTTATCAAGATATTTTATCCTGAAATTTACAAAAATTGTATGTTTTGGTTTTTTCATTAAATCGGCTTTAACCTGTACTACATTTTTGTTCCACATAGATACAGTAAGATCTCTCTTATCCGATCTCCTCTTATCCGATGTTCCGTGTTAACCGAGCCGCCAAAAAAAAAAAAAAAAAAAAAAAAAATTAAAGTTTTAAATACGTTAATAAAACATAAAAATAATTACAGACGCCGCGCAGCACTTTTTTAAATGTACTCGCATACATTTGTAGGCATGCCTTACGAGTGAGTGCAAAGAAGATAGATCGGCGATATATCTCGACTTTCGAGCAGTGTGCATCAGTGTACTGAGCGTATAGAGTTCAGTGGTCAGTGTGCGTCGGGCGAATCGCCGGTAAGCGTCAGTGCCACCCACTGAGCATATAGAGGTCAGTGTGCGTCGCGCGCCTGCGCGTGCGCATACGATCCAGCCATCTCACACACAGCTGTTCAAAGATGGTCGTTGTGGAACTAGATGCAATCATGTTTCAACCGATTCACGAAATTCGTAATCACGACGCATTGAATTGTTATTCCTGGGCTTATCTTATTTCTTTCCCAGACTTATCTTGCGTCGTGAGCTTCAGCGCGGGCATAGTAGTGAGAGGTTTTCCCACATGAGAAAGAGAGCTAGGCCTAGGCCTATGTTTGCATTGTAGGCCTAGGCCTACTGCGTCAAGTTTAGGCCTAGGCCTAGGCCTAGACATACGTTTTTATTACGACATGTAGGCCTAATTGTGTACGTGTGTTCGTGAGCTTGAATTACAAGCTATTAAATCATTTAGTATACCCTGTATGAAGTGTATCGTGTGTATTTTATGTTCCTTTATCCATTACATGTGTCATATATCATTTTACCACATCAGGCTATGCTACGAGAGCAAATAAACAATTGATCCGCGCCATCAGAGTTTTTCGCAAATCCGAGGTGCCCCCGGTCTCATCCAACTCGGATAAGAGAGATCTTACTGTACTAGAGTGTTGTACAAACCTAAAATGGCCCTTTATAAATTGTATCTTGAAACTGTGCGCAAATATACACTGTACATATTATGGACCCTACATCATGGGAAGGTTGTAGTAATGTATCTTCTCAATATCATTGCTGTATCAAATTTACTCAAACCTAACTTAGTTATTTTTTATCACACATTTCATAAAAAAGAAGGTTGAAACTCACCCCAACAAAGAAGAAAATCCCGCTCATGGTGGTGACCCACGTGTAGTGCCATTTAAGGGAATCTGCCCTCTTACGGTTAAATGGATGGTAAAGCTAGTGATGCAGCGCAGGCTTCGTGCTCCGTCTTCCACACCAGTTCGGAGTCCAGTTACAATCTGCAAAGAAAACTCACAGTCATAAAGAACCAACTACGTCTAGTGCCAGTGCCTAGCATATTAAAAAGACGTCTCTGTCCTCCCCAGGGCCGGACGGGACCAAGGCCAGGATGGCCTTGGACTATCTCCACAAACTGAGTCAAGTCCCAATTGGCCCAAGGAATAGGAAGTGCGTGTTAAAGTTGTTAAATGTCGAGTGCCGAGCGAAGGCAAACTTGGGGAACTTTGCATTTTGGGGAAGAGTAAATAATCAATATGTAAGCTTAGTTTCTTAGATGTCGAGGAGGGAATGTCCCAATTGTTTTCTTTAACAACATCCGGCCTAACTGGCTAGCCTACGGGTCAACCATGTGATGCTTGGGCGAGGGATGGGTGGAACTGCAAGTGTACTGACCAAGGAAGCAATGCGAAGGATGTCATCCGAGTAAGGTGGTCACGAATTGTTATCCTGTGCCTATTTCCAGAAAGTGTTTCAAGTGTCTAGTTACGTGCAGTTCCAAGTGAAACATTTATTTGTTAAAGATTTGAAAGATTGGAAGCTGTGGTAATCCGGGAGACGCAAGCGACATCGACGCACGGATCAGATGTAACGGGCGGAGGCGAAACGCCGGTGGACACCCTTGTATCTGGGGAGGCCTCGGCCACCCCTGGGTGTTCGGGTGGGGTTGGCGGCGAAGCCCGACGAGAGGGACCTTGGCCAGCGGCGTCCCCGCGAGACCGAGGTGCCTGTGAAACCAGAGCAGACATCGTGGGCGGGCCAGACTGTTCACCAGGGGGGAGTTGAGTGGCAAAGCGAGCACGTTTGTGATTACCCGTTGTATGTGACCAGGGCGCGAGTACCACCCACGATTACATACGACGGTATATGCTTCCTGAGGTCAATCTGGACGGAGCAGACTCCATTCTTGACTTTGTACCGATACGCAGATGACCAGGTCTCATCGTGAACCGCCGTCACTGTGCCGTAACCACTCAGGTTATGACGTATGCGGTCGTTGTCCAGTTCCATTGGCAAGTTAAACACTCTGACCTGGCGGAAACAGAGGTCAGGGTGACCGACGCTGACTTCGCTGACTGTCCCGTCCCTGTGGCGGAACGGGACCTTACCTGAGTGCGCGGAGATCAAGGCCGAGTACACCCGAGCCTCCCCTATCTTCACGTACACCGTGTTCTGGCCACCGTCCAGCTGGACGGCGACCACGTTGACCGGGTCGAGGTGAAGGGTGCTGAAGATCCATTCATGGACTTCAGCCGCTGTCGGTTTCTGATGTGATCGAGAGAAAACACATTTAACTGGATTGTTCGTGCAATAATATAAGATAAAAATTAATTTAATTTCTGTATTACAAATTATCAATTCCACCTAAACAAGTGTTTCCTGACCAATTAAATCTAGAAACAAGGATCAACAGTGCACTTTTTACAACTCACAATAGCAGAAGTTCCAGTTTAAATGATGCTTGTTGCAATGAACGAAGCCAACAAGTCTGTCGTCATCTCTTTCGCGAGGGGCAAGAAGAGTCTGATAACTCGGTCGGACTTGGAGGGCGGTGCATCGACCACAGGCGCCATCTTGAACGTCAGCTGGAGACGAAACAAGAGGGTACGTTAATACAATAATAGGCTCAATAGCTCCTCTGGTTACCATTCTTACAAAGTAACAAAGAATTTAGCTGCTCTCCGGGTAAATTGCGTTGTTCAAATTGGACTTTAACTTAAACAAATGCTTGATCACATTTTAGTTTTAATAAACAACTTTATCTAAAACAAAGGGCAAACAAATGCCTAATTATCATGAAAACGACTAAAGATAGAATGACGCGACAAACCAAGATGTTTAAGTTTTTGATTTACACATATTTGAAAGTTCTTAGCTAAGAGGTCGAATTCTATATAGATTACTCAAAATATGTGACTGAAATTTGATTGATTGTGCTACTATCGGCGATCCATTATACTTCTTGTACGGACGACAGTTTTTTATAAGCCTTTCCCAAGTCGACCTACCTGGAAATTATAATTGACCATTTCAAAGACTGACATTGTCGAGAAACTAAAAGGACGCGCCATAAAGAGGCTGGTCGGTCCCCTTGGGTTGCAGGATGTATTTGATTGATAAGTTTACCCAACCCAAAAATGATATCTTAAAATTATTAGCGAAATAATAATATAATGCTATTAATAAAACGTGTGATACACTGTGTGTTTTATAAAATTTGAATGAACAAAATCGGACTTTGGAGTTGGTTTTTAAGTTGTTTATTGGTATAATAAAAATCGCTTAAAAACCGTCCATGAAGTCCGATTTTGTTCATTCAAATCTTACAAAACGTACATTTTATCATACTTTTTATTAAAAGTATTTTATTTTTATATTTCTAATAATTATAAGATTTAATTTTGTATTGTGTAACTTCTTGTACAGGTGACAGTTTTTATAAGTCTTTCCCAAAGTCTAGCTAGGGACCTGGAAACGATAATTGACAATTTCAAAGAGAGGTATTGTGGAGCTGAAAGGGGGCACCATAAAGAGACTGGTCGATTCACTTGGGTTGTATTGATGTATGTGATTGACAAAGTTACCCAATATAAAATTATATCTTATAATCGTTAGCGACATAATAATAAAATACTTTTAATAAAACGTATGATACACTGTGTGTTTAATAAAATTTGAATTAACAAAATCGGACTCTGGAGTCAGGTTTTAAGTTGTTAATTGGTCTAATGATAAGTGGCTTAAAAACTACCCATGAAGTCCAATTTTGTTCATTCAAATTTTATAAAACGTACATTTTATCATACTTTTAATTAATAGTATTTTATTTTTATATTGCTGATAATTATAAGATTCACTGTTGTCAACGTAACCCTATTGTTATACACATCCATTCATACTCCAACCCTCAGAGCAGGCAAAAAAATTTCAATGTCAAACAAAACAAGCTCAGAGCCTACCCACAGTCAGTAATGTTACCGCCTCTTACTGCGTTCTCAACTCGTTTTTTTCGCCGAACACGAAATATTCCAGCTAAGATACGGGCTCTTAAGACGTCAGACGAAGATGCGACCGAGGCACAGTCCACATCCATACCGTCAAAGTCTAGCGCTCGACGTGCACGGGACTCGCGTCTCGGAGCAGTCTCTGGTTCGGCAACCACCGTCACGTCCAGGAGCGGGTGACGAGGGGCACAAACGGGCGGCGGAAAAGTCGTCTCGACGATGCACTCGTTTGGAGTAGTCGGTGATTGCACCAACAAATTGTCCAAGTCGATGGCCGACAAGACAGTATCATATGTGTTTTCTGCTAGTTCGTGTCTCAAGATGGCGCCCGCCGTGTCGAATTGCTCCATTGCAACATCGAATTCCCAATAGGCACTTGCAGACGTGGCTTGTGTCGTCGTGTTCTCGACGACTTGAGGCGGCAAGGGCGAGCCACCGCACCGGGGGTGGCGACGTGGGTGGTGGTGGGGGTGGTACGCGGGCGTCGTCAATAGCAACCAACTCGCCAATGTCGACTCGCATCATGGCGTTCTCGTAGTCGTCGTCAAAGTATGGATTGATGACAACGTCGACATTAGCGTTTTGGGCCGTTTGTTGCGCGGTGTTGGAGTCGTTGTCGTTGGCGGCGACGCGTGGAATACCCGTAATTACAGCCACATGTGTGTGATCGGGTGTGTGCGCTGGGGCGGACGCAGGTAGGTAGCCGTGCCAATCCTGCGTGTTGATGTTGGGTATCCGGGTAGGCAATGTCTTGAGAGTCTTGCAAGTGGCGGGTGGCGGACGCGGGTATCACGTCAAAGTGCTCGACGCCACGCCAATCTTCCGAGACGTCGTCACTGTGGCGAGATGTTGATGGCGTCGTCGCGATCGCATTGCGATATATCGCCCTAGACAAAAGTTCTAAGTCTACAATTTCAAAGTTTATACCATATTGAAATGGACTTTCCGAAGGAGCATCGGCGACACAAGACGGGACGGATGATGTGGCAAGCAGAGTGAAACTCACATCCACGTGATCAAACAACATGTCGGTTCCACTCGACGTTTGTCGGCTGGTCGAGTCGCAAGGCTGATGTTGTTGCTGTTGAGGTGTTAGGTTGTCTTCGTTGGCTGTCGTGGGAGCGCCGGACTTGTTTGTACGAAACGACAGGAGATAATACCTAGATGCAGATTTCGCTACAGATGCAAGCCGCACGCTTTCGACGTGCTACCCGACTGTTGTGCACTCGTTGGTTATTCACAGAAGACAGTTGCAACTGTTTTGCAGGGGTTGACATCGTATTGTATTCTGGTGTGGTAACGTCAGCGTGCGTTGTTGGCGGTGTCGCTACATTGTCGTGGTGGTCGATGGAGTTGGTGGTCGGCATAACGATTTGCAAGTCGAATTGTTTACATGTTTTCGTGGTGGAACAATCGACGACATTACCGCCACTGTTTCTAGATTTGATTTCAGTGGTGGCGTAAAAAGACAGTTTGGCGTTTTCCATGTGCACCGACGACGGTGCTGTAATGATGTCGCTTATTCCACCGACATTGCAGTGGACGGCGTCTCTACTCGACTAGAGACTTGTTGCGATGCACAGGAGCCGGAACAATCGCTTACATTGGGGAAATGTATAGCCAGGTTACCTGTACTTGTCTCAGAGTCGTCACTGGTGGATAATTTTGCATTATCTGTATGCGCCCAAGAAGGCGTTGGAATGTCTTGGTCGTCGCCGTCGTATTCGTCTTGAACCGAGATTGTTGAGGGTGGCACGTTTACTCGCATTTCATCGTCGGATGTTGGGCAAGCATGGTCACCTGACCACCACAAGGTTGCAATCATTCTGGGAAAGAAAATAAAAGAAATAGAGACAAGAATGTTTAAAGATTTACTCGCGCGCGTGTGTGTGTGTGTGTGTGTATAAGTGTTGGTGAGAGGGGGAACCAGTCCAAACCACTCAACCAACACACATCCCCACTCCACTAGCCAGCGCGGCAGAGTCACTTGAGGGGTAATACCTGTTTTGGCAATTAATAAATAAAAAAAAAATATATATTTTCAATGAAATGGAAAATATTTGAACACTTATTTTTTCTGCCGTGTGAATGGTGAAGTAACATGGTTATTTCGAATGTTTCGCAATAACTTTTAAACCGTTTGTTAATTAAATTTAAATTGCTTTATTTCTGTGTATAAGTCGTTGCAATCGGATGACTTATACCAGAGACACAGATGAATGAACAACCCATGTATGTCGGACTAGCGGCCATCTTTGCATGTAAAGCGTATACAGTATATTATCGCAATATCCAATCAACAGTGCTGCAGCTGCCGCGGGCAGCTGGACATCACTTGTTGTTTGCTTTCTCTCCATTTTTCTTTGCTACAACCTCCGGGGGCCTTCAAATTCCAACTCGACACCTTCTCGCGGTTTGGCCCGTGAATAGGGGAGTTTCACTCCCTGAAACTAATGGCGAGCTCTGGGGCGTCGTCGGGGAACCCCTTCCCTTTGACTACCTCCCCGACGGCGACGACAAAGACAACACGGACTGATGACACAGACGGAGACGACCACGACGTGGGGGAACCCCTGCCTTTCCCATATGCTTGTGGCTGGTTCTGACCAGCACAGGCCTCTAAACCCCTTGTCCCCCCGCGTCATCCCTTACGTCCCACCCTTCGTCTCGATTAGCCAAGTTGCATAAATATGAGACATTAAGCAATATCCAATCAATCTATACAATTTATATAAATTTAATCAATCGGTTACTTAAAATACCATGAATATAATAATTAACATACAGGATGTTTATTACATCCCGACATGATATGGACATGGTTACCGTACGAAGGAAGGATCGATGCAATGACTGACTCAGGCACAAGGACAGGTACACGTCGGGCGACAGACACCTAGGCTGCCGCGTTAATTCCGGTCTCGACGTCCGGCGTCGTTGCAACTTTGCCCCAGGCAATTGTCCGCAGCGAGACCGGTTGCTCGGGAACCTTCTTTTCGGCTTTAGTCTCTTATTCACCTGGTTTTGACGACGCCGTCGATGTCCGGGGTAACGAGTCCGGACCGAAGTACCGCAGGAAGTCTTCGAGAACCAACTTCTTGCCTCGCGTTCTGTGAACATTAAATTCAGCCGGTCAGCAGGTCGCAAATCTCAAACACACGACCGCTTATGTTTTGCCACATGTGTGGGCTCACCGACAGGGTGTAAAGAAATACGATTAATTACAACTTACAACCCATACTGCAATATTTTTGGTAAAGTCAGCTCACACGACGTGACAGATCGGCGATCGCTCGCATCCTTCGGACGACGCAGAGAGAGAGAGAGAGAGAGAGAGATGGTGTGCAAGTGAGACGAGATTACGGGCCGGTCTACACGGCGATCACATGACGTGGCGCGGCGGGCGTTACAAGTTAGTTTGCAGTGCCGACTTTTGACTTTACGTGATACTGAGACTGCTGGCGCCGGAACTTAAAAAGTAGCGCAAATATCACGCTAATGCTACAAAAATTGTAGCATGCTACCGCTACAATATGCCCCCTTAATAAAGTAGCGCGCTACTGGCTCCGCTATACATAAAAGTAGCATGCTACATGTAGCGCGCTTCTCCCCAAGACTGGGTTTGACATTAACTGCAAAGCACTAGACCTAAGAGTCATACGCACCAGATAGGTGTACGGCTTACCACTGTGAAGGTACAGAGGTGTGGACTGCCGGAAACCTTTGAATAAGCAAGGATTTGAGTAGTAAAATTTGCATCGTTATTAGTTTTAACGTGCAGTAATCAATTTCATACTAATTCATTATCGCTTGTATGTATGTATTGCAAGTAAAGTGAGATCACAATATTTATTATTATTAATATTGGTTGACTACAGGGGAAGGTCAAGGTTAGAGAAGCATCTCTATGTTGTTTTCTTGTTCGATCCAAAGCTAGAGAGCTTAGGGCGGTAAAATAATTGGTTTCTCAAAACCGTATGAAAGACCTCAGAGTCGAAGACGCGACAAAAGTCTGGATTTAGACAAGTAATTTCATGTAGCTAGGTCTGGTAGCCCGCCATAGTCTGTGATTTGGCATGCTTGGCTGCTGCTACGACATGAAATTAGAGATGTTATCGTAGTTCTGAGTATGAGAGGCAGCTCGCAGGGAAGCTGACAAAATGTAAAGTGATGAGTAGGTAAAAGTGTTTTGTGACCAAAAGAGCATAAGTCCCTATGTTAGAGGTATAGGGGAAACAAATCTTCTTACATTGTGATTGAGTTTAGCAGTCATGAAGTACTGAGAATCTGTGGAGCCCGAGGTGGGACAGGCTCGTGATCGCCGGAGATGTAGGAGGTGGAACGGTTTCTCACCTCAGTTCTCTCGTGGGGGCAACGCTGACTGCCACGCCAGGAGATGTGGTCCGATAAGTCAAGTGTAGGAGTACCTACTTGGTAGGGAGACGAGTGTTAAGAGTACACCTATGTTTTCAAAGTGTACAGTTTTTGCTGAAAGTGAGTTTTGTGTTTCAATTTACGATAAATAGTTATTCCAATCAGCGCTTTCCAGTTTAACTAAATCAACGATCATAAAGTGGTGTATACCGGTGTATCCAATTTGAGTGAGCACATGGTATCAAGCATCAAGTTATTTTCATGCAAAAGGAGATAATAATTGTGAATCAGCAGTCGATATGCAAAGTAACAAGATAATACCGCGTCAATCTACGTATCTACAGTCGGTCGTCGAAGGTGCAGAGTCTGATCGAGTCCCGTCATTGGACTAGACGTCGTGTTGTTCGGCAGAGTAACGAGCTACTACCGCGTCATCTACGTATCTACTGTCGGTCGTCAAAGGTGCAGAGACTGAGTCCCTTCATTGGACTAAGCGTCGGGCAATCTACAAGAAGGACCGAGTACAGTGTAGTCCATGGATTTACCGTCTAACAGCAAGAACAGCATATCCCAACTCATCAAATCATCAAGCCAACATACATCCGTACATCATTACATCAAACGATACAGGATAATCGTACCAAACATCGATCATCATCACAACCACACTCAAGCTGAGTAGGCCTACATGTCAAAAAACATTTCTATTTTTTCTTTAAATATTGATTGCAAGGTCAGCATAACAAATGTGATTTTTTAACATTATTTTTAGAGGTAATCTAAGGAAGTAAACTAGATCATTGATCTCGAGCTCGACTAGGTACGAGTGATTTATTGTAATATTTACAATTGTCAATAGGAACAGGAATGAAAGCTAACGCAGTAATCTCTAATTGGTATTTAGTCTCCCTGCATATTCGTCATCTCTCTTACCTGTATGAGCACTGCTGGTGGTGATTGCGTTCAGCGATGAAGGAAGGCGGTAACGAGACCTTCTCAAAGAACAGGTAGGAGTAGAGGTGTGAGGTACTGTGATTGAATTGTAGTTAAAGGCATATTATCACATAAGATAAAGTATTTTTTTTAAACAAGTAGATGTGCAAAAAATAAGAAAGCCGCAAATTGTGGCAACCTTGGACAGGACCTACACCCTATACAACGATTTGTTTTGACGCGTGCCTGGGGGCATGTGACGGTGGTGGATGTCTGCTGACCGAGCTGGGCGAGGCTACACTCGGCTAGACTAGCACGTGTTGTATTGTAGTAAGGGGTTGGCATTCTGTAACAGCCCAATAAGTGATTTTTGTAATAATTGTATTAATGTGAGTGATAATAATATAGTAATAATAACATTTGCAAGGTTTGTCAACATAGGTGAAGAGCACGGCATGGCTGTTTGTCTGCTGACCACAAACGTTGTTAATTTAGGTGTGGATTTGCTTTCTTTTAAGTTCTATTTGTCAGTATTGGAAATTATTATATATCCTCGTGTCATACAAAGAATTAATGTCAAACATGTTTTGTGGCGTTGCTTTGTCGACAGTGTTTAAAATGTTGTGCATTTGGATATAGCACCAAATTCATCAGTCCGATCGAGTTATCTTTCCACCGTTTTCCAAACAGGGAGAAGTCGCCAGTGCTATATAAAAACTGGCTATTGAAAATAACCCTAGGAATTTAAACTTTGTAACCAGCAAATTTACTCGTGTAGCCCTGCCCTACGTATAGTATGTTAGGTACCGAACACTTTACTTGGAAGTAATTGAATCGAATCTGAGTTTACGCCACTGCCTGCAATTTTGTAATTAATGTATTAATGAGAAAAAATAATAAGACTACACAATATGACACATTATGTGAAAAAAGGAGTCTAGTCTATTCTTTGGTAGGTATGATATGATGATTTAGAGTGACGCGTAAGCTATGTTCTGTATGTTTTGATGAATAGTGCATGTTCGGAATGTAGAGATGGGCTCCTATGAATAATTGATAATTCCACGTTGGACTTAAGGTTGGATTTTTTCTCATTCTGCATTATATACGCATCTAATTATTATTTTCTTGTTCTCCACATTTTGGAATATTAAAAAATAAACCATTAAAATAAGATTTACAAACTATAGGCGACCTGCTGCGGTGCTCAAACTGGCACCTAGATAGATTGTGTTAAGGGGAGGACTACCGCCAATATTAAAACCACGCCACATCCATAACCTTAATAATTTTTAGTAATATCTAACAAAACGTAATGCAAAATCGAAAAAATGGCTTATATAGTCTAGGTGTCTTTTGCCCGTAATAGGCCTACCAAAGGGGTATTTCTAAATTACAAAGCAAGGAAAAGAAAGCAATGTTAGTTTTTGAATGAGCAAGTGAAATTAATGATATTTGTCCGCATAGAACTGTAGGAATCAGGGAGAAGAGCATTTGTTGAAAAGTTGCGATTTAGTCCCTACTAGCAAAGCATTTGACACACGGGAATGTTCTCCTTTCAAATAATCTCGGGGGGAAACTAAACAATGCACATGAGAATACAAATTGTCACGCTAGAATTATCTTCACACCTTGAGTAACAAACCCGTGCCGTGAAGGCAGCATCCAGCCACAAGACGGGAAGCTGTAACGGAAGAAACGAGGTCGAGTGGTTGAGCGGTTAGCACTTAGAGCGGTCATATTCTAGGGATCGCTGTTTTGAGACCAATCGTTATTAATTTTGCTTACATATTTAAACATACCATTTCAGTTTCATACTATTTTGGGGATGTGTAGATAGTAGTTTCTTTGTAAACAAATTGCATTTTCATGTGTAATCTAATGGTGTTTTAACGCTCTAAAGTAAGAGAAGCAGCCTTGATTGTTTAACTTCCTGTGTCAGAGATGTGCAGACAACAAAACTGGCAGGTGACAAAAAAATAATTGACTTACGTTCAAATTGAAGACAAAAAGTGACCTGTTCTGCATGTTTGTATCAAATGTAAGATAATGTAGGCAGGCATATTACGTACAGGTACATGTGACAGGACAGGGCAACCATAGAAGGGGAACGCGAAGTACAGAAACTTTCACGCACGAATAAATTGCATTTGGCTTTAAAAGATAAGAAAAGCCGTACACCAGAAATGGACTTATAGGCCCTAAATTTAAATACAAAATTATATCTTGTCAGTTCAAAAAACAGTGTAGGTTGAAAATAGGCCAAGGCATTTGATCACTAAGCTGGCCTTTGTCATGCTCTCAGGGAGCACCAGCTAGCCCATCCCGTGCCTATAATGCGAGTGGTAGGGGTGTGGCCAGTTTGAGCCAACTCCAAAGCCTTGTAAGTTTTGAGCGTAGGCCTACAGTCGACCTTAGGTCTTAAAAACCCAAAAAGTAGTATGGATAGACATCTTTTTAGAGATTTGAATAGGCCTATATGTTCTTTGAGAACTTAGCTTAATTTTGATACTAAATTGGTAGGCCCAAACAAAATATTTCTATTGATGCCGTTCTAATTCTTGTTTGGTCAAAAGTTCCAATGTTAAAAGATAGGGATTTTTAAATATTGAAAATTAGATGGATTAGGTAGGCCTACATATTTCTTTGCATATTATGAAATGTAGGGCTATAGGCCTACAATATGCTTAGGCCTACCTACTATTCAATGAGACAGTGTGTCTCATAACTCATTGTATAATTTTGGATGGAGGCATGATGGATAGCGTCAAAATTTGTCATCCTAAGCGACAGTGTCTCGGCCATCCAATTTATCAGCCAAGCAGCAAACCTCCATCCGAAATTGCTGCTTTTCAAAAACACCCTTGCCAGCCTCCGTCAGCAAAACAAACTATTAGATGCTCAATGGATCCCTAGCCACTGCAAGATCATGGGGAATGAAAAGGCAGACTTCTTGGCAAAAAGTGCCACAAAAGCACCGCAACCACCAGCAGCGCCTCTCTCCTTCAAAAATGTCAAAACTAAGATCAAATCAACGGCAACCACAAAAAAGATCTTTATGAGCACCACAGAAGAGACTTCACAACTAAAGAACTGGTGGACCGAGATCAAGAAAGGGCCAGACAAAGACTGGTCGAGAAAGACGGCCACCGCCCATTTCCGGCTTGTTACCGGTCACGACGTCTTGCAACACCACCTGCACCGTTTTAACATTACCATTGATTAAAGAAGGCTTTCTTTAATCAATGACATTACCAACAAACCGACCACCTGTAAACTTTGTAATTAAGCGAGCGTTTCCATTTGACTCTGCCGGAAATAATAGTCACTGTTTTTTTTTTTTTTTTGTTTGTTTGTTTGTATGTCTCGCCATAACGTTCGAACGGAGGCTCGGATCGAGTTGAAATTTTGACCATCCGCAAGCTTTGTTCTCGATTGAATGCCATTAGTTTTGTGGCAAAATCGTTCAAAAAGTTAAAAAGTTACATTAAAGTTAGCCTAATCGAATTTTTTTTTTTCAAACTAAACGGCGACAAAATCTGAGGTGGCCAAATCATTTAGAATGTCCGTCCGGTCACGAATATTTTAATTTTATTTAAGTAGTGTAGATGGAAATTACATTATAACAAAAGTAACGTTGCCATGGCAACGAAAAGACGCGCAAAGTTTCTAATGCACTGCCACCTAGAAGTTATTAAAATACTTTCGAGGAAGCAGTGTATTATTTGTCACCAAAGAGTTTAAATAGTTTTCCCAAGGAGTCAAGGGGATTTTATCCACAAAGTAAAGATTTACACACGGGTTTACCCAAATACCTTGGCAATAATAAATAATATTGGAAACATGGCCCTGTGGACAGCGAACGTCGCAAAATTTAAAATTTAAAAAAATGTGCAATGTGGTCTAGCTATAGCACGTGCTCGCTTATCAACGCGTCCAACTGAGCGTTTCCTAGTTTAGAAGACCAAGACAGAGCGCATCTCTTTAGATGCGCCGCCCTCAAGAGTGACATTGATTCCCTGCCCGATGAACTGAGCAGGATAGAAAAGGAGGCAGTCTTATATTGGATAGCAAGACAGAAGAATGGCTAAAGAAGCCAACTTTACACAAGAAAGAAAAAAAAATTGTATAATTTGGTGAGCCACATATGAAGAAAATGACATTAGCCTACTGTTATAATAGAGTGACTTTAAATAGAGTGGTCACATGACTAGATTGAACAATAATTATGAGGTTATGACCAATTAGAGATTACTGACCTTATTTTTTAACAACATGTAATATTGTAGGCCTATGTATTTAAGAATTATTTGATAGAAACCCACAAATGTTAAACAAAAGGGGTTACATATACAAAAAATAAACATTCCCTACATTGCAACCCTCAGTGGCCACGATTATTCATATATCATAGATTTACGAGTGTGATCAAAATTTCACGTTTCTCACCAAGACGAGACGTTTTACATATTTAGCCTCTTAGGTATATACTTAGAATGAGTAGCAACTAGCGACTAGGGCCTTGTTCTCCACAGGCTGTTGCTACTACCACTGGAGACGGCAACGTACTACATTTCAATCATAACATATTAAACATTTAATTTTTTAACTATATGTTAGAATAATTCACTTTCACTTATCTAATTTCCATAATTCCACTCTAGCCTATAATATAATAGGGAGGAAAGACCCATTTCTAGATCCTGTCTTAGGTGGGTGGAGGAAAGGGAATGTTACCGGGAACTCAACACATGACTCGCTCACTCGTCTAACAACGACTTTGGCGTTTTCCTAGTTATTAAATAAATTTCATTGTTTCATTTAAGATGGAAGGAATCCAAGACGCTTGATTGGTTACTGTAAGCCTACTTACGTAAGGTCACCATATTTACTAACCCTAGGCCTATTTTGGTTTAAGGTAGGCCCTATCTGGTTCAATTCTAAAACACATTTTGGCTTGGTCAAAGAGCAAAGGCCTATGTAATAATAATGAACTGCTAATAAATTGAATTGAATTGAATATTTTAGAGACAACAGAATTTGGTATCAATAATTATGCCTGAAAATACAGGCCGCAGCCTCGAAAGTAATGAATTCTAGCTAAAGAGATTTGCGCTATGCCTACTGAAGGGCAGTACGGAAAAACAACATCCTAATTTTTACGTCTATGCTGGCCGCCTATGGCGTGCAACATGAGTGCACATAGCCACACGCAGCCAACTCAAAGATTGTTAGTAGCAATTTAAGCATACACAATTCATCTGTAGGCCTAGATGTAGAATTAAAGGCACAAAACTTGCCCTTAGCTCTGGTTTAGTGGTCGTAAATCTTCCGTCTAGGCCTACTAGGCCTAAAGTCTATTGCTAAACTTTACCACCGTTCCCGGAGCTACGGTTAAAATAGCAGGCGTAAATTTACCAGAGTACAATCCACGGTTAAAACATGTATAACATAATTTTTCCGTAACTACGGCTAAATAGCAATTCAGCAATTATTTTCATACATACAAAGCCACAATAGAGGTTGTAAAATGGCCTGTGGTCTCTAGGCATGACCCAAATATAATAGGCCTAGACTTTGGGTTTAGACAGTGGCGTGGCAAACTACTTAGCCTACAGTGATCGGTGCCTACAATATTTAACTATACCCACCCACGACTTGCATGGGCAACAAGGGGGTCGGGTCCCCCAGTTTAGCCCCGAAGGGAATTTTTTTAAATTTTGGTGATCCTAGAATGGATTTGGTGCGTTTGACCAGGAATTAATCTGATTTATTAGTTGTTGATTGACCCATTTTTATGTGATGAAATTTAAAATGTAATGGCTGAAAAGTTTTATGTTTTCTTTGTTGAACTCATAAAGCCATTTATTGGCCTAAAGTCTTTTTCAGCTTAGCCCTGCAGGCATTTTTTTAAATTTTTGTGATCCTAGAATGGTTTAGTGCATTTTAACAGCAATTAATCTGATTTATTACATGTTGATTGACCCATTTTTATGTAGTGAAATTTTGAATGTAACGGACGCTGAAAGTATTTTTTTCTTTATTCAACTCAACGCCAACGGGTTGATATTCTTTCTCGCCTTCCTCGCATATCCAGGATTTGAAACAAATACACATTGTCATTGTGAAAGCAATACACGAAGAATATCAGGGGCCAGGCCCCCTTTAAAAAACCCCGGGTATATTCAAGGTCGTTTGACAGAAACCTGTAGTGTACATTTTGGAGTAAAATTCAATTCAATATTTAGAAAGAAATTATACGATTACATTATTTTACGCACAAACGTGCTGCCTCGATCTCATTGAAATCAATGCTCTATTTTCTAGAAATTATACTGGAAATGCTTGAATTCAAATAGGGTCAAGAATGTTTTTGTTGCATTTATTATTGCATTCACGACGTCGATCCTCCATGCCACCAGCTGTTTTTTCAAATTCGTAAAATTTCCAGCATCAATCAATCAAATCAAGCTAGGACAACGAATGTGTCGGTTCATTTAGCAAAATTGTTGAACTGCTCAGTGGCGGAACTAGGCGCCCGCAGCAAGTTGCGGGCCCGGCTAGTTTAGGGGGCCCTATTTAAAAAAACAAAACAGTATTTCACCCTGTTTGGAAAATATTGTATTTGTTTTCGTTGCTAAAATGACCGTTTTGTGAATCTAGCGGTTTGAAGGTGAAATCTAGCGGATATTTAGGAACTCTTAGCGTCCACAACACAACAAGTCAACAACACACAAAAACTACATTATATTTTGGTAATTGCATTCAGCCCACAACTTTGCACAACAAAAACACCAAACGCACTCTAAAAACCTGTTTGTCAAAATTTTAGCTTGCGGCGCTATCGTTGGGGGGCGAGGCCCCCGAACCACCCTTATTTGGTCCCTATATAATACCCCCGGGATATTATATCCTAGCCCCCCCCTCCCCCCGGGATGAAAAGTCTGAATTCAACACTGAGCCTATGTGTGTATCTGTTAGGGAAGCCCCCATAAAAATTTTGCGGGCAGGCCCATAAAACGAAGTTCCGCCACTGGAACTGCTACCTGTAATTAGTTGATAACTACTGGATGAATATATATAATGCATTTTGTCTGTACTTTTAAGGCCGATGCACAATTGCCCGGTAACGAGAACGGGAAGAGGCTACCTACTAACGTTAAGGGCTTCAATGCACAATAGCCAGTGAAGCAAACTGACGGGAACAAATCAAATAATAAGTGTGTTAATTATATTTTGTTGTTTTGTTATTCTGCATAATTATTTGTATTTAATTTATTTAGCATATTACTCGTGTAGGCCTATAAACCATCAATCAGCCGATAAAATAGTTTTAGGACTTGCACATCTTGATTCTGATTGGTTCCGGTAGGCCTAACGTACGGAACGGGAACGTTACGGAAAGTTTTTTGGTTTATTTGGATTAAGGACGCGTCAACCGTAAGATCATAATGCACCACTCTAGCCTAAGGAGGGTGGGGGAGGAGGGGCCCATGCTGGTCAGAACCAGCCACGGGTAAGGGGAAAAAGGGGGGTTTCTCACGTCGCGGTCGTCATCGTCTTTGTCATCGTTCGTTGTGTCAATTGTCATCGTCGCCGGGGGGTCGTCAAGGGGCAAGGTCCCCGACGACGATTGCCAGAGCTCGCCTGTAGTTTCGGGAAGTAAGATACTCCGCTCTTTCTAGCTGATGTTTGCGAGGTGGACTTTTTCTCTTGAATCGCCTTTTACGATTAGCAGAGCCATGCTCTGGGCCAAATTCTACCCCGGGCCCAGACGGGGGCTAAAACTTGGTGATGTTGTCGTTGCCGGGATACGGGTACGACCGCCGACCGGCAACGGGAAGCTTTATTGTGTTAAATTGTGAAGCTAACGAGTGATTCAACTTTCTTCCCGTTATCGTTGTGTGAAGTTAAGGAGTGATTCAACTTTCTTCCCGTTATCGTTACCGGGCAATTGTGCATCGGCCTTTAAACTAAATCATAATTCATGACAAGCTTTTAAAACAAAACAGTACAGTATTATAAAGTAAGTAAGAGCTGTAGCCATACAATAATCAGTAGGTGTGATTTTAACAATTTGAAATAGTCATATATAAAGTACAAAAAAAAATTATGTTTAATTAAAAAGTAATGGGTGGGTAGCCTAGGTCCCTGCAGGACCACCCACCCACCCCTTTTGGTATCGGTGCCTCGGCTCCGAATTTGTACGTTCGCCACGCCACTGGCCTTTAGAATGTGCCTAGGGCTAGGCCTAGGCCAATCCAATATAGGCTAGAGGCTAGGCCTAGGCCTAGACCTTTGTGTATTTAATATCCCTTTTAAATGACTTAGGCCTGGGCCTAGGCCCTAGCTCAGCAGGGTGTGGGCCTAGGAAACCCAAAGGCCTAGGCCTAAGCTTTGTGTAGGCCTATCCAAAATGGCCTAGGCCTAGGCGGAGGTCTCGGCTTACACACCTACTGAAAAATTAGCTAGGCCTAGGCTACAATATCGTTTCAGGCTTATTCTAAAACATGAATTGGTCAAAGACATTATAGGCTACATACCTGTAATGCGTGTAGGGTCAAAATCTGTATTGTTGTATTTGGTGTGTTGACAGACAGCGGACCATGCAGCGAACAGACAGGCACAGGAATCAGTGAGGGAACAGTGGAAAGAAATATGGCTATGGGTTGCAAAATCCAAGAGTGCCAACGTTGTTTCGTGAGTTGTTGTTGTTGTATCTTCTAGCAGCCGTATGGACCCTTTCGCTGGAAACTTGAGGAGAGGAGAGGACAACGGTACCGAAACCGACTCATTCGTGGACGACGAGACTAATCATAACTATTATAATGTAATTTTGAATAAACTTAGCGTGCAAACAAAAATGTACCTTCTGTATGTTAGTGTAAGACTCACAGTTTATATTTTACTATTTGTTTTATATATTTCCATAAACCTTGCAAAAACCAAAAACTGGCATACGACGATTGTGTTTCCAAGGGTTTATTATAAAACAATATTATATAGCCTATTAGTACAAGATAAATAGTCCAATGGTCCCATAGTACTTCTAACAGTCAGTATTTATGCAGTAATTTAAATTCCAAATAATTCCAGAATCAAAATATGAGATAAAGTCTACCAGTTTAGGACATTTTTTTTTATTATTTATTTAGGGTTTCTTTAAAGCATAGCTTTACATTAATTTTGTAAAATATTACATTCAATGCTTAGCAGACATAACCCCTTGGTGCCGTCCATTTTGTGTCGTCCATTTTTAATCTTTAGGGTAGAAAAAATTACAAAAAGCTAGAAAAAATATTTTTTTCCCAACAATTTTTTAAATTTGTTCTTCAAATTTAAAAAAAAATATGTAAATCGCACAGTGGCGTATCCAAGGGGGGAGTGGGGGGGGGGGAAACCCCCTCCCCTTTTGACAAAGAAAAGTGTGAAAGTGCACTTAAACGTCGCAATCCAATGGAGAATATAGAATAACTGTTTTATCGAAAAACTGAAGGCAAATTATCATCTGACCAAAAGAGGATTTAAGTAGATACAAATTTGGTTATTGTGATGCTTTAAAACGCACAGATTTTCACCAAAATGACCTTCAAGGAGGAAACTTTTCCGGGTGGCAAACCCCCCGGACCCCCACTTAGCCTTCGGTACATCTATGAATTAATTGGTTAAACCCTCCCCTTTTAGAATTCCTAGATACGCCACCGAAATGATATCGCATGGCTAGTATGAATTCTATTATTTATCCAAAAAACAAACCAGTGGAAAAGAACAAATAAAAAAATAGATAAATTTTTAAATTCTGGTAATTTAACAAAGGCATGTACCAGTAGTGTAATGTAACGCATCGCATTTTATTAAAAAAAATCAGTAAATAAGATATTTCTAGCCAAGCATAGAAAACAACTGTTTTATTAAAAATGAATAGACTACATCAAACCAAACCATAAATGTGCCAGAAGCAAAAATGTTTAAATAAACCCAAAATTATTATTTAATTCCCAATAATTCATATTTTTGTAGTCTAAGAACCAGATTTTTTTAAAATAAATAAAAAAAAATATTTCAATGGGGCAAAATTGGAGTAGGCCTAAATTGGAGTCAAAATAAAATATTAAGGGATAATATGTTCATAATGATATAACTATAGGTCTTATTTAGGGTCAGTAAATTACAAGCAGCAATAATCTATTTTTTAGAGAATTAAAAAAGCTTTGAACGAATTATTTCAAATTGCATAATTATTCTGTTAGAGAAATAAGATCTACATAATAGATAGCAAAAATATCATGTAGATAAAGATAATAGATAGTAGGCCTACTTTTTATTCCTATCGAGGTAACGATATAGATAATCTTTACCCGGATAATGCACAACACTGGTATGGACCGTAAAAAGGTACCCAATAAGGATTTTTGGTTCCCGGCTCCATTCCCAGGGTTTGAGGATCAGATCGAGACTGTGCCAGCAAGAGTAAACTTGAATTAACTTGCAACATTTCCAAGTTTGGGTAGGATTAGGGCTATCAGTTTTTTAGGGTTTTTATATGGTAAGGCCTACAGCATCTCGCGTTAAAAATGGGCTAAAACTAACAAAATGAGGGTTTTAGGTGTGTTTGATAATATAGAAATAGTTGTTGATTACACACATACTACAATAATGGGGATTGGGGACCCAAACTCCATTGGGACTTCAACTCCATCCCCTTCTTGTAACACTTTCATTATAGGCTAATGCCTTCAACGCAATGTTTTTACATACAAGTTTCCTGGGGGCCAGGGGCTAGGGCAACGCCCCCCTTTGTAATTGTGAATGTTTATTTATCATGTATAAACCATTCTACTATAGGGCTGGGCTATGACATTACAATTTGAATTTTTATCGATATCACGAAAGTTTCGATTTCTATAACTATATTGCGAAATGTTAATATTCGTGCAAAAGTCTAAATTTTACAAAATATTAAAACTTGTATGCAAAATGCATTTCTGACCAAATTTTTGGGTTGTTCGGTGTTTTTTGTTTTGTTCATAAATCAAAGTCTCAAGGGCATTTAAGCATAGATCTTAGTTTAATAAAGCCCCTTAGTATAGCACATTATCTTTAATCATCGGTCAATCGGATATTTTTACGAGAGTAGGCTTATGTTTGCAGATAAATAACATGGGAAAGATTGGGCGAACGTGTAGATCAAACTCGCGTTTAGTGACCCGGCACCTCCACCATGTGCAAAACTCAAGTCGACCTGGCACCTCCACTTTGTTGTTTTTAATTTCGATATTGAATCTGTTTATACAAAATTTTAATTTAATATTGATAGCAAAAATATTCCCACATATCGCTATCGAAATATTGATATCCTTACCCTGTCCTACTTTAAGCCCTCAATTAGTAATTGTTTTTAGGTCATTTTAGGCACGAGACGTTATATAATATGCACCGGTAATTTACTAACATTGCTGCTCCATGATAGTATTTTGTTACTATACTAAGACTAATTTGAAAGACGACAAAATTTTATTTTAAGAAATCGTTTTTTCTACTAGGCTACTTTCACAAGCCATTGCATGCCGCGATGCATTGCACATCGTTCCCATATTATTAGAATCCGAACCTGTAGCCCTAGTTCACTCTACAGCACTAGAAATGTTGAATAAAATGGTGAAGCATCAGCCACAACAGTCAACAATCAATCCCTAAAAGGAACACAGACCATTAACTTATTACTCAAAATTATAACTGAGGAGTTAAAGTCGAGAAAGTAGTTCGACCATGGTCTTACCCACTTAGCTACTAAGACTATGTTTATCAACTGGTAGGTATGTAAGAAGACTACCTTGGATAAAAGGCACAGATAAACATTTTATTATATGCCATGAGCATTTGTGTGCTCGTGCCACGCATTCATCTTTTCTATTTCTATTTAGATTAATTTCAGATTAATTTCTATTTAGATAATCTATTTAGATTAATTATGTTTATTGCAAGAATGGAATAGAGACTCACATCACATGTGTAATGGGAACGTTTTATTGTTTCAAAATACTAAAACCTATCCAACAAAACTTGATGGTAAATTAATATTGAATAGTGAGCTACGGGGGATATATAAATAGGATATAGGCCTAGAAAAAACAAAAAAAATTGCAATGGACACAACATTAGAATATTTTCCTTGTTGGACTATCTTGAAGCTAGTTGCAACCCACAACTCTCATTCCAGAGGATATTGAAACTGAATGACTGGTCTAAAGGTGACTTTTAGGCCTAGAACTCTAGTAGGTACATACACGTTAGGTTTAACTCATTTCGTAAGACAACTCCATCTTAAAGTAAGCGCAGCGCTCGAGTACGCGGTCTGGTGAGGACTTGTAGCATATAGCCGCGCCGCCCAGCTTATGCCACACTTTGCCATTTATTCTGTATGCGTATTATTTTGCTATTTCGACTTCATACGTTACCGGTATGTAACATATCTATCACAATTATGTTTCTTTTGGATAATACCCTAATTTGACATCCAATAGGTGGGATGTTTGTAATAGTGCAGTATTTCTGAAATGTAAACCAGATCGTTTTTCAATTAAATTTATTGTCATGTAGGCCTACACACGCATTAATTTTGTTTAAAATCGTGATATATTACATTACATTACAACATATACATATTACATTGACAATACAAAAGTCATAGGTTTTACAATGGCATATAACATACAGTGTGCATAATAAAAATATTTCCATTTTTAAGACATGGCCCTATCCGATAAATGAGCAGTAAAGGGAAGTAATATTCAAACTTGTGTAGTAAATTCAGTAATTAGAAACTGTATTCTATTCTGGAACTTCACAAATTAAAATAATTGACATAAGTCTGAGGGATGACAATTCGAATAAGGCGGCGATTATGAACTACTGCACCTCGAGTGGCCCCTCCTCGCACCAGCCCAGGATATAAATGGATTTATTTATCGTTCCACCGGTTCCCCCTACAAAATATGGTAACATAACGTACACTAATTATATAATAGTCCTATACCATTCACGTGTGTACTGTTTTCAAGAAACATTACCACTTTTCGGGGAAATATCTTAGTTTGGGTGAGCCACTCAGCGCATGTAAATCAAACGTAAAAACGCACTTGGCTTGAGTTGATCAACTTAATTCGGCGAGTGTGCTGCGATCTCTTATCCGTTGCGCCTCCACATCAACAAGACTAGGTACCTAAGCCTATGACACCCCCCCCCCCCCTCCCCCGAACTAATGCTACCATATGTTTTCTTAAAGGAAATTAATTGTTATTTCCATACCTGCCTGTTTGCCAATTGGCAACTGGGGCGTTTAGACGTTAGGGGTGTCCAAAGTCACATATAGTGCAAATTAATCTTCATTTCATATTTTTTTTGCATGACCTAACATCGTACATGATGTCAAACCCTAATACACCTACTGATATGCTACACGAATATACAGGGTTGTCCAAAATGATACAAAATGGTATGAAACTTGTGGCGGCCATTCTTTCATCTGTACGTATATAACCCCCTCGAACTTATAATACTGTGTATGTTCTCACAGCTGAAACTGTGTTATTTCCATGCATGCATGTTTGTCAGTTAGCATTTAGGGCGTTTAGACGGTAGGAGTGTCCTGTCCAATGTCTCATATGAAAACATATGTTTATATATTTTCTCTATGGAAAGTTAATCTGCATTTCAGAATTTGTTTGCAAGCTAACATCGTGCACGATGTACAACCCTAAAACAACAATAACGGATTTGTTATTGGTATATACAGGGTTGTCCAAAAAGAAACATGATGTTATGCATGTAACTTGTAGCAGCCTTCTTATATCTGTACGTAAATTGTCCCCTCAAACTAAAAAAAGGCCTATGCTCTTATAGCTGAAACTATGCTTTTTCCACGAATGCACATTTGTCACTTGGTAACTGGGACGTCTAGATTCTAGGGGTGTCGTGTACGAAGTTACATATTTTATGCTAAATAATTGAATATTTCGTATGTTGCAAGTTGATCAACAATTATTAATACTTATTTGAATGTTTGAACTCTTAACCGCATGCACGCCGCTGACAGTGAAAATGTTTTTCTATCACTTCATTGTGTACTTTCTATTATTATTAACAAGGTTGTCCAAAATTTCCAGTAACTTAGTAAGAATATGCAGCTTGTGGCTTTCTTTCCTGCTGTACATTTGAGTATACTTCTGAAGCTAAAGAGGGATGCATGAATTGTTTTAAAATTGTATACATTTATTTCACATTCAATCCTGTTTATAGTAGGCACAGAGAAACTGGTCAAAATAGATGGGATGCAGAAAGTCTGTACTATACGGCAGAAAGAACCATATTCGTAGAGTTTGCAATGGGTTATATTAAAACTAAGTAGCACGTCCTTATCCTCTTGATCACGTACACCCTCGAACAGAAGTAAATCAAGGGATGGGTGTAGTCGATACAACTATAGACACCTTGATTTACTTATGGTCGCTGGTGTGCATCATTGTCCTTAGGAAATGCCAATACAATTCTCGTAATAACGAACAAGATTGAAAATCTTGATTAATCACCGAGAATAAGTCACCTCATTGCCATAATTTAGATTCTATACAAAACGCACTAGCGGTGTCAAATTACGAATACGAATACTATTCTACCAAATCATATTTGTGTTCCAGATAATGCATACAGCTTGGCTATGACTGCTTTATATGCTGCCCAAAAGCCCTATCGTGTATTGTGTATAGCTGATTCGTATCACAACTCGGACAATGGAAAAACATTCTCTACACCGAAAATTATTTCTTTAAAATTTGTACAACAAAATACAAACAGTAAAAAATTTAGATAATAGCATCTAGCTAGGCTTACGTGCAGCTCTAATCAGTATTGATGGCTTCACCTACATCACAAACTCATTGGGGGATTTGTGGACATCACCGGTATAGGTGAAGGGTGATACTAATATCCTGCCAAGTCTGTAGGGTGTATTATTATCTATTCAATATAATCAGTAAGCATTCTCAAGGACCATTAGTATGATTATTATTGTCAGAAGTTCATAGCATACATAAAGATTGAATACATTCCATTTTATGCTTTTGGCTGTGTGTTTTCTCACATTTGAGAAAACAATTTTTTTAGATACAGGTTCAGGGTAGGGAACAAATGTGGGGACAATATTAGTGATTGAATTCTGAAAGATATTTGAAAATTTTACAAAAGCGAAGAGAACTACGACAATATTAAATTTACTTTGAACACCCCTGGAGGTCAAACGCCCCAGCTGTCAAGTGGCAAACAAGTGGATTGTTAATCGTGATTTTTTTTAAAAAACGGCTATATTGAAAATTAGTTCGGGGGGCAGAGGGTCGCTTCCTTTGCACCTAACGGTATCACTTATTATGATCGAGTTTAACCTTATTCAAAAACTATTCTGTACAAGAACACAACACTCTATTTGGACAACCCTATATTAAAAAAGCACATCATTATATTGTTTAGGTTCGAATATAAAATTCGATGATGACTAGGCCCTTTTTATATTAAGTTATTTCTCTCAAATTGCTGTAATTTGAATTCGAAATTTTGGTCAACCCTTATACAAATTATAATTCTTTGTTAGGCTTACATACAATACGTTTTCATAAACAGGTTTACTGATTTTGGTACCATGAACACATTTTTAGCACTTTTAAAAAATGTTGTATATTAGCAATAATATCAAACACAACATTTTGGACAGACCTTGAATTGTTTTTGCATAATTTATTTTATAAATACGGTGGTTCTTTCATTTTATGTATACAATTAAGCTTTAATTCGGATTATATGTGTAATATTTAATGTTAAAGCGACGGTGAAAGTGTATAAAGCAGTAAAATCAATTATTATTAATTTGGGACAGCCCTTTATAACATGCGGAATCGCAATTGTTTTAAAAAATCAAAAATAATTTGCTTAATGATAATTAACAAGAATTTTGTAATTTTAGCACTTTGACCGTTTAAACAAGTAAATTAGTTCGAGGGGGGGGGAGGGGGGGAGGGTCGCTTCCTGAGCACCTAATGGTCTAAGAGTCAGGGGAACCGGTACGTCTTCCGGGGCACTGGCTTGGCGACCGGATGATGCAAGAAGCTACCCAACACGACACGACTGAATGGTAGCACGTTGAGGGAACCTTCTGCCTTTCGAAGAGCAAATTCATATTTTTCGTACAAAGTACGCCAGTTGATGTTAACGGTAAATGGATTTGACAAATTCCAATCCCTGTTGACTAGTTTGCACCAAGTCTCTTGGTCTTTGCATGTGGCTTTGAGCTGCTTACAGGTCTGCGAGAGAACGCCGATGTCTTTTACGTTGAGGTACGTGAAAACCTTCTGAGTCAAGTGCAATGGCAAGCCCAATAACGAGGGGTTGTTGACACTGTAATTGTTCAAGATAGCCGCACGACAGGGGCAAGCGATTCTGTCTTTGAACTGGCGAGATAGTCCGAGCATATCGTTCAACACAACGGCGTGATCGTTGTCTTCGCACACCTTGACGTGTTCCTCAGGGACAATCACTACAGAAGACACGAACGGACCCCCGTTTAGATTGTTGATAAAAACGTCTACCTTTAGCACGTCTAGCATCACTACGGCTAGTAGCCTGATTAGGTGATCAGGAAACTGGGCCAGACGGAATTTGATTTCGTACGACTTCCCTTCAATGTTCTTCCAAAAGGGCGGCATTTTGGCGTACTTCATCAGCTCTTGGGCGTTGTACCCTATGTGTTCCACGGTACATTGGTCGACGACTCCATCTAAATTCTCAGGCACAAAGCCGGTTTCAATCATCATGATGTATAACAAACTGACAGTTATATCATTCACGTGAGTTTCTAGAGAAGAAATTAGCTCCAGAAAGTTTAGGGAGAGTACCACATCGTATTCTTCTACAAGCCTCACTGAAATATGGAAACATGAATCAGAATATTATTGATTATTATTATTATTATTATTATTATTATTATTATTATTATTATTATATTATTATATTATTATTATTATTATTATTATTATTATTATTTATTATTATTTATTTTTAACGTCTATCCTATTCAGTTATAAAAACTGATTTACAATATAGTGTTTTAGGCTACTAGATTATTTGACAATTAACTGCCTAGTCATATATTTTACAATAAAGTTTTAAAAGCCAAGTGTCAATCTACCAGTCATTTATTTATTTATTTATTATCGTATCAGTTGTGAAAACTGATTTACGCCTACAAAGGAGCAATGTTGTGACTTATCTAGATAATCTATCTAGTGAAAATCCGTTATCTATTATCTTATCTAGATAAGTTTTTTGACGTTATCTTTTTCTATTATGTAGATAAAATAAAGTTTATCTTATGTATGCTTTTTAAGCTTTTAGATAACATTTTGTTGATAAAATAATAAACAATAATGTAGACAAAAATATAATCATTCATCACTTTCTTAAATGAAATTTACTTTTACTTGTTGTTATTGTGCGTGCCCGCGGGTAATGTCAACTTGTCAAGTCTGACAAATATTACGATTGACAAAAAAACTATTGTTGGGGGAAAATAATATTAAAAAAGCACGTCAATCTCAATCATTATTAGCTTTTATCTACCTAAATAAAATTATCTATATAATATTTTTATCTATCATCTTTTATCTAGATAAATTTTTGGGGAATTATCTTTTTCTTTTTCTAGATAAAAATTTGTTATCTAGTCACAACACTGCAAAAAAGCGCATGTTCTGTCACTCCCAGCAAATGAAATGCAAAGTTTTAGGTTTTAGAACTAACTTTAGTGTTTTTAACAATATCTATTTATTTATGTATTCATTTATGTATTTATGTATTTAATATTTATTTATTAAATAATTTAATTCAAATCCACTAACAAACCCCATGGTACACATAGGCTATAGGATACCGACCGGTACGAGTGGAACGAATATCACAAACAATGCAAATAAAACACAACATACAAAACTAATTAATAGTACATTACAAATTATTATCATATAGATACCGCACAATAATAACGCAATTAGCTACGTATTTATAAAGCACCGACCGTATTGGCTCAAGCGTAACGCGCGAACTCTGATTCGGAAGGTTTCGGGTTCGAGTCCCGGCTGAAAGTTTTTCCGAGGTAAGTCGTTAATGAGAATTACAGGGGATTTATTCCTCTTGAACTCTGTACAGCCCTCGCCTCAAACATCCTTTAATATATTTAGTAAGACACCTGAAGAAGGGTAGCCCTATGCATGCCTATCTTTACATTTTTGTGAATAATAGCATTTTCAATTCACTCCGTTAGTTTGCAAATTGCAATGAGTATGTATATATATATATAATCGCACAGTCACACAGGTTGAGTGTATACCTAGCTTAGGGGATGTCTACAAATGACGTCACAGACTCACACAAAGGGGGGGGGGGGGGGTCACTAACGTGTGGCAATGTGAGACGGGTTAATATGCTTCCTGTGACATCCACACAATTGCACTGCATAGATTACTTATTTTTACTGATGTAAACAAATGACAATTTGATTTTGTTATTCTCTATTGCTTCAATAAAAAATATTTTATCTAAATGTCAATGCATTTTTTCAGTAAAAATTTCACAACAATATGGTTAACTCGCGGCGGATGCGGTGTGTGTGGGTGAGGGAGGGAGGGAGTTATTTTTGGTGACATCATTTAAGGGGGGTCACACTTTTAGAGACAAACTGTGACAATAAGGGTGGGGGTGGAGCAGGGGGGCTAATTTTATTTTTAATTGTGTGATATCTTAATGGACAGCCCCACTCACTTTGTGCAAGCAGTATTGATTTCAGACATTTACTCAATGGAGCAATGGGAAATATTTAGACGGCCATCACTTTAGTAATTTTTAGACGACTTTTACGATACCGTTTCCAAAGTCAAAAAGTATTCAAAAATGCAGCCTCATTAGAATGCAGGGGTGGATCTAGCCTTGACTTATGGGGGGGGGGGGGGGGGGCAAGGGGCGAGATTTTTTAAGATATTATGATCTTTGGTAGGCTTCCACGAATGTCAAGAGATGAAAAGAACTAATATCATCGCAAAATTTAAATTATATATTAGGTCATTGTAGTAATTGACAGTCATGTCGTGTGGTGAAATGGTGATAATTGGTGATCATTCTCGGACAGAGTCGAGGTAGCTGAGCCCTTTATCGCCAAAGATTTTTTTTTGCAACTTTGAAAAGCCTAAAAATACGTTTAAAAATTTAAAATTATTTACATATGCGATAATAAACCTAATAATATATTAGATAATAATATTCGTATTGTGCGCTTTTTTTTTCACCTTAAGCACGGTGTTTTACTCAAGTCTCTTAGTAAGTTACACTGAGTTCCTGAATATGACTGGAATCAACACTGGGGAACCAAAAAGTATGGCCTAGTACCTGCCTATCTAGTTACGTAGGCCTCTTCTACATGAAAACATTTTGTGTAGAGACTATGCTGGAGGCCTATTTTGCTAATTTTGAGTTCTGCACGGACTCCTAGATAAAAAGTTAATATTGAAAGGCCAACTTATTGTTATTAATAAGGTGATCATTTTAGATTTAGATTTAAGCTGTGCCGAGTGCAATGTATCTAGGCTATAAAGCAAAGCTGTAGATTGTGACCGAGTGAATGGGTTGTCGATATACTGCAAGACTAAGGCCTATAGTGCGATCAAGGTGTCTTCTCAAACACAACTATAGTGCAAAATGTGATACCAGCATAAAAATTTGCAATTATGTAGATTTTGTAATGAGAAATTTGAAAATAACTGGCTCCACGATGGGGTCTTATTATTTAACTATTAATTGATTAATTAATATTAATTAGTTAATTATGACACACGAATTTCAAAGTGGCAATAAATTAGTCATGTTTGGTATTAATTAAGAGTATTTTTTACCTATACAAAGAAAAAAAATACATTGAAAAAATATATTGAAATATACATAAGTTATAGTTAAATATGTTGATTTTGCTATTTTTTTAGTTTTTGAACCAAAATATCAACGTTAAAGTAAATTACAGTGTTCTCAAAAGAGCTGGTAACTATAATTAACATATCATTTTTCAATTTTAAATAATAGTAATTACAATATATTTAACACAAATTACAATATGGCGTAAAGATGTCTATGGTACAAAATATGATACCAACTTAAAAATTTAGCAATCTTAAAGCTTTTGTAATGAAAAATTCGAAAATAACTGGCTCCAAGCTAAGTGTTTAGGATTTAACTACTAATTGATTAATTAAGATTAATTAGTTAATTTAGTACTAATTATTTCCAAAGTAAAGACAAATTTGTAGTGTTTGGTATCAATTGAAAGCATTTTTCACCAACATTAAGAAAAAACATACATTGAAAAAATATATTGAAATATAAACATGTTAAAGTAAAATATGTTGCTTTTGTGATTTTTTAGTTTTTGAACCAAAAGATGAACACTTTAAAGTAAAATTTCTTCTAACCAATGGTAACACAGTGTTCACAAAAGAACTAATTGCTATAGTTATTGTATCATTTTTCAATGTTCAATAATGGTAATTACAATATATTTTACACAAATTAACAAATTTTCTTAAATTGAAAAGTTACAGAAACATATTGTGTGACGTAGCAAAATGCATCATTTGATTTGTTTATATCAATCTTAAAGATTTTGCAATGAAAATTTCGAAAATTACTGGCTCCAGGCTGAGTTTTGAGTATTTAACTATGAATTGATTAATTAAATTAATAACTTAATTGTGTCCAAAAATTTCAAAGGGAAGATAAATTTGTCATGTTTGGTATCAAATGAAAGCATTTGTCACCAACAAGCACCAGAGCTACTTTTCTCTGGGTGAAGCGAAATTAAAGTCTTCGTTTGGCACATGCAACTATCCCTCGCGTGATGATAGTGCTTCATACCACTATATAATAGGGAAATGTTGACGCTTTGGTATTATCACATTCACAGCATGTCGTCTCGAGAGTACTGTCCATCGCACAGACATAAGTTCGAGCACACGAGGGAAGCTTTCACACAGTTACACCTTGGTCCACAGCGAACGATGCATCCACACTTTACTAGCTCTCTGCTTTGTATGGAAACCTAAAACATAATTTTTTATACAAGCAGGTGTGATAAGTTCAATCAATACTAAATATTTGTATGCTAGCTTTTATTTACGCAGCTCTTTTAACGTGTTGTAAAAGGGCGGCTTTTTTTCTTTGAAATTAGGTATTTTTTTACAGTCATTAACGATGTTTATTTGGCATCCACGGTCAAAAAGATGTACAGTGAACATTTCCAAAAGGGTAAACTGTTGAACAGAAACCTCCTTTTGGAGCTTTCGACAGTTCTGTGAAGGCGGGTGTTACACCACCAAATTGCAAGACTATACATTACTGAAAATAAAAGCTAGCATACAAATATTTAGTATTGATTGAACTTATCATACCTGCTTGCATAAAAATTATGTTTTAGGTTTCCATACAAAGCAGAGAGCTAGTAAAGTGTGGATGCATCGTTCGCTGTGGACCAAGGTGTAACTTTGTGCAAGCTTCCCTCGTGTGCTCGAACTAATGTTTGTGCGATGGACAGTGCTCTCGAGACGACATGCTGTGAATGTGATAATACCAAAGCGTCAACATTCGCTATTATATAGAGGAATGAAGCACTATCATCACGTGAGGGATAGTTGCATGTGCCAAACGAAGACTTCAATTTCGCTTCACCCAGAGAAAAATAGCTCTGGTGCTTGTTGGTGACAAATGCTTTTATTTGATACCAAACATGACAAATTTATCTTCACTTTGAAATTTGTGGACAAATTAAGTAATTAATTTAATTAATCAATTCATAGTTAAATAAATACTCAAAACTCAGCCTTGAGCCAGTGATTTTCGAAATTCTCATTACAAAATCTCTAAGATTGATATAAACAAGTCAAATGATGCATTTTGCTACGTCACACAACATGTTTCTGTAACTTTTCAATTTAAGAAAATTTATTAATTTGTGTAAAATATATTGTAATTATTATTATTGAAAAATGAAAATGATACATTAATAGATACCAGTTCTTTTGTGAACACAGAGTTATCATTGGTTAGAAGAAATTTTACTTTAAAGTTTATCTTTTGGTCCTTCGCCGCGCAAATCATCCACCTTCTCCAGAAACTAGAAATGCATCAATAGCCGAGCACCCGTGATGTCTCGAACATTTACAACGACTACCAGACAGAAGAAATCGACATCCAGGCGCAGACACAGTTCTCCGAGCCAACGACATATATATGACCTATATCAGCAATCAGACACCTCTCACCATACACCTCGTCATCTCAACCGAAGCGCCCGATGTTCAAGGAGTCTTCCACGCCCGCAAGAAGAGACGGATAAAAACGTTCTACTGTAAACTTATTTGCCCCCCCCACATAATGTACATACTGGCGTGATCCGCTATCCCAATTAAACCCCCCCTTTCCAATCATAAGTCTGGAAAATCACGAATCACTTTCATCATAGGCACCCATCAAACGATTATGGCTCAAGCCCGATTACTTTCCACTCCGGCAAAGCGTTCCGATGAGAGAAGAAGTAGATGAGTTCAAAACTAAAAAAACAATACCACATATTAACTATAACATTGATATTTAATATATATTTTCAATGTATTTTTCTAATGTTGTAAAATGATTCAATGATACCTAACACTACAAATTTGTGTTCACTTTGAATTTTTAGGACTAAATTAACTAATTAATGTAAATTAATCAATTAATAGTCTAATACTAAACACTTAGCTTGGAGCCAGTTATTTTCGAATTTCTCATTACAAAAGCTTTAAGAATTCCAAATTTTTAAGTAGGTATCATATTTTGTACCATAGTTAGACATCTTTACACCATATTATAATTTGTTTTAAATATATTGTAGGGGCCTTATTACTTTTATTGAAAATTGAAAAATGATGTATTAATTATAGTTACCAGCTCTTTTGTGAACACTGTGATATCATTGGTTAGAAGAAATTTTACTTTAACGTTGATCTTTTGGTTCAAAAACTAAAAAATCAGCAAAATCAACATATTTAGTATAATGAATATTTCAATACATTTTTTCAATGTATTTTTTTTCTTTATAAAGGTGAAAAATGCTCTTAATTAATACCAAACATGACTAATTTATTGACACTTTGAAATTCGTGTCACATAATTAACTTATTAATTTTAATTAATTAATAGTTAAATAATAAGACCCCATCGTGGAGCCAGTTATTTTCGAATTCCTCATTACAAAATCTATAATATTGCAAATAATAATCCTAAAATAATCCTGAAAGACCTCCGGACCTAACACTTATTTAGTGCCTCCGACTTTTCCTTGTTTTCCCCTCATTACCATTTTCCCCCCTTAAGAACCGTCAGACCACTTACTCCTCTCTTCCCCCATAAATATCTGTACATCCTATTACAACTTCCTTGATTGTCCTCCTCATCAAGCATATTTGTCATAAGCTTTTCCCACTTTACCCTTTTAGTTAAGTCCCCTTTCATTTTCTTTGAAGCTCTCCATGTCCCTGTTATTCCTTTTTCTTCTTCTTATAATTGTTATAGCTCTTTCTTCCCTTCTTCTTTAATGCCCTTATATGCGCATCATGGTATGGAGAGTCATCAGTAGGTTTAAATACCCTTTTGGGCTCCCAATTTTCCCTTGCTTCATTACAAGCACAAATGTCAACCATTTTTCCTCCACACTGCCAGAAGAGTCCCTCCATACATTAAGATTCTGCATGAGAAATTCCCTTATGCTCTCCTTGTCTTACCCTTTTGTACTTCCATAGTCTTTCCCCCTATATCAGCCCTGATTTTCATTCCTTAATGCCGCTTACTACAGTGCACTCGAACCTAAAGTCAGGAGGCCTGACCAAGATCACGTATAATACGTTCCCTCCGTTATTGTTATCCAAAACTACAACTGGGGGGTGGGGGTGTCGATGTGCCAAACAGGTAGGGGTCTGAGGCGCAAAGCCCCAGATGTCGGAACAGGCGAGATTTTGTTCTTCATATTTTACGTTTTGAACGCAGCTGTAAAAACGTTTTTAGAATGTAATCACGTAAATTATGAAAGTTCGTCACTACTCCTTTCCTTCAACTCTCGCAATGCCCCATACGGGTCCATAACATCCCCATACTTGGATACGCCACACTGAGAACGGTGAGACCCAGAAATTATAAGAAGGTCTGATCCTGACGACCACGATGAGGCCAGCACTCTTCATTCTTTATCACCAAATGAGATGAACACAATCTCGTGTGGCTTACATCGTTTTGTTTTCGATTACGAAATTGTTTAATAAGACACATCCATGTATGGCAAAAAGGATGCAGGCTACAGGCGATTGCTCTCTTTAGTAGAAAAACTAGTGGCGTTAGTAACCGCTGGGTCGCTAAACACCAAGTAAAAAGATATTTTCGAAATTTCAAAATTTCCTGGGGTAGATTGTAGGAGGGGGGGGGGCGATTCTGGCCCTCGATGAGCTTCCATCTTTACAACTAGCCACCAAAAAAAATGTGTGTACACCAAGAAAATTTATAAAGAGGCAATCATCCTCAAAATGCGCGTAGGATCTCCTTTTCAAATGGGGAGAAAGGGGGAAGGGAGTAATGGGAATGGTGGGCTTAGTTTTCCCCTTTCAGCATGCTTCTCTGCACAACTAGCCACAAGTCAGCACACCCAGGTATACTGACTGCACAACTAGCCACAAGTCAGCACACCCAGGTATACTGACTGCACAACTAGCCACAAGTCAGCACACCCAGGTATACTGACTGCACAACTAGCCACAAGTCAGCACACCCAGGTATACTGACTGCACAACTAGCCAAATGTCAGCTCACCCAGGCCGCTGACAGCGACTATATACACTGCCAGACAGCACTTGATAGATTCTTCAGACCAAAACGTTTCTAGATATGGGGCTTTAGTATTTAGAAGCAAAGTAATGTCTTCAACGTGTATTTTAAAACAATTTCGTATGTCCCTTGTTTTTGTAGTTTTGACAGGAAAAAACCTTAGTGCTGTCGGATATTGGCATACAATATTGAATTTGGCGCCATCTGGGGAAACAGAATTTCAATGTTGCCATAATATATCAATGGTGTGTTCAGTGATGATGATGACTACGAAAATTTGAATAAACAGTTTAGTGGCTCATCGGAAGCTCATATGTAGGGTCTCTACATCACAACAACTTGGTAGGCCTAATTGCCACCGGTTATCTTTACAGTTACAGACCCTGTTTCCGGGCTGTTGTGCATCGGCCCTAATAAGTTGAATTTTCTCTAGTCTTTCACTTTCACTAGGTAGGCTACCCCGAGGTTTTCACACCTCATGTACTATGTACAGTGTTGTTTAAGTAGGCGGTATGAGTCGATATGCATGCCCTACCGTCGGCTACCGGTACCTAAATTACAGGTATGGTAGGCCTATGTCAATATCATACCGGCACTAATTTTGATAGATTTTACGCGTATAGGGTACCTATTGCCTAATTACATTAAAGGTTTGGCTGTACAGTAGGCTACTTAATTTTTAAGTTTGGTTATTTAATGTACGGTACCGTATATTCCTAGGTCTATACATATAGGCCTACTGTCACAAATACTATCCTTGGATGCAAACAAAAACAAACGTAGGCCCTATCTAAAGTCACTTATAAAACATGGGCATGGGCTAAACACCCAACAATAAACTGAACTGGGGGCAGCCCCTCGGTCATTCCCTATTGTAACTTAGTTGTGGCTGATAGGCCACTTAGTGCACTATAGTGGTGCAAACCGTTCCCGGTACTTCTCAGAGTCCACTATAGGCTATAGCTACTGCTCAGTGCTCATGCACTACTCGCCCTAAATATGCCGGTACTGAATAAATAAGGCCATGTTATCAAGACGTAGTCTGGTGACCACCATCATGATCCTTCCAGGCCAGGTTATAGCTTAGGCTAGGGTTTATAAGAAGTTTGGTTATGTAGTGAAACTATCTTGCCGTCTAGTTCTCTGCAATTTGAAACGAGTTAGGGCTACCGGTAATTGATATTTCGTGACAATGTCATGTTGTCTAAGGCCTAAAGACTATAGATCTGCTTGCCCTGCCGGCTTATGGCATTGGCTGAGGACTAGGGCCTACATTTATGTTTCAGTATGCAGACCTACATCGCCATCTAAATGAAACACATCCAGCTTGAGTTTGGCTAAGTATTTGGAAATAGGCCTAGTAGAGTAGAGTGAACATAAAGGCTAGGTTTAGGCTTTTATGTTTTTGAAATTTCCGTTTGAAGGATATTTGGCCTAGGGCCTAGGGCCTAGCCTTATCTCTGGCCTAGGTCTAGGCTAGGCACACCATTATGAATCTCCAAGCACAGTTAACCCCAGGTTATTATAAGGTTAGACCTAGGCCTAGGCCCTACATCATAATTCACTATACTGGACATATCGTATTAGGCACTACAAACTCTATGCCCAGACAACTTCACTTTTGGTCATGAAGACATTCTGATCTCCGTAGCCCTAGGGCCTAGCCTACCCTAGGTCTTTGAAAAGACCGCTAAACTGAATGAGCTATAGGCCTAGGTAGGCCTAGGCTATTATCTAGATTTCGCCGACATACCTTGAGGCGAGACGACAACTATTGGTGTATCCATATTTATCGAAACCGGTACTATATTAAATGTGTCGTTCATTTAATCAGATGAAAACGACCACTTTCACGTTTCACAATGGCTACCGATTCACAATAGACGATTTTCACAATCACCAGCGCCCTCTATACAGCGCGCGCAAAGCATGATGGGAGAAAGGACATTTACATTATGCTCGGTTGTGTGGAGAACTGCGTTCCCAACAATGTCAGTGCCACTGCCTCCTAGATGTTGCTCGTGGCTCCTCGTTCCCTGCCTGTTCACGCACACAGTGTTAATTGTTGTCCTGGCAGCGCTAGTTACCGCCCCCAAAAGCTCAGTTTTGTTTGCGTTGTTGTTTACTTTGAACTTTTAAATTAAATTAAAATAGAATTAAAATTGAACATAGAAAGTCTGGAGTTACAAAACACTAAGATGACATTTTAAGCATCTCTACTTGACAACAAAAACAAAACAGAGCTTTTGGGGACGGTGACTAGCGCTAGAATGGTCAACAATCAAAACTTGTTGCGTGGACATGCAGGGAACGAGGAGCCACGAGCAACATCTAGGAGGCAGTGGGCAGTGCAGTCAGCCACAATCCCAATCATGTGGCATTTAGCATGTAAATGCCCTTTCTCCCATAATGCTTTGCAACGGAGCGCGCATGCGCAGTTAATTCTGAAAATGCTCTATTATTAAAGGTGTGTAAAAATGGTATTTTCAAATTGAGAATTTAGCGTGTTCCTTTCATTATGAGAAAAGTTAAATAATTATTACTTACAAACCAATTTAGATTCAAGTAATTCTATAAAAAAGATAAGAATTCATGTTTAAAGTAATTTTGAACAGCCACAGGCAAGCCTTATTTTTAGTAAAAATAGCGTTTTGTAGCGTTTTCAGGATTCATATTTGCTGATTTAGCATATGTAGCCCAAAACGCTTATTTTAAACATGTCTATTTTATTATTCATCTACGAGGCATGTTTAGAAAGTTAGATAGATCGATTATCCTAAAAATAAACTTTTCGATCTTCGAGTTCGACCTATCGACGAAATACAAACGCACAACCAGCCGCGCCAGATTAGAAAATAATCAAAAACACTGAACGAGAATGCGTTATAAAATTTGAATTTTTGCTGAATCAAACTTCAGGATTATAACTCGATAATAGGGAATATCGACGTGGGTATAAGAAATGGATAGAAAAAAAAACACTAAAACACCATATCCGCAATTTAAACCAATTTAAAGTAAATATTTTAAATCATATTCAGACCAAAGTTTCAAGTTTTTTTATTTCCTGCGCAAACAGGGAAGGAACAGGGAAGGGTCTTGAACCTTTACCTTCTAGATTACACAGCTAACATCATTGTTTTGTTTGGCATTAACTTATTGGTCGATTCGTAATAATAGTTATCGTGACGTAGTGGCTTGTTTTTTATTATATTATACTAGGAAGCTTCGCAAACGATTTTTTTAGTCGCGTTGATGGATCAGCTTTTTTGCAAGTTTTTAGTTTGCGTAGGACCACTTTTCCTTTGCAAGTGCTTTTTGAATGCATTGTAGGTGATTGTTGTCAAGTTTCTACTTTACTTGTTAAGTGTTATTATGAACCTAAAAAAAACATATTAAAACCTTTAGTCTATAGATTCTGGTTAACTTTTACAACTTTTTCTTTCAAAAAGCAATACGGCATTACCTTAATGTCCATGTAAAATATGAACGTTGTAGCCCCACCCGTTGGGTCTGAATCGGCGGGAAAATATCGCACTAAAAATAATAAAAAATCGTAAAAGTACGATATTCATCAGAAATATTTCTTCAATTTTACCCAAAAACGTGGCAGGTCTAAATTCAGAGATTTCGAAGGTCCCCTCCAATTTTCATCAATATCGCATATGCCGTTTTTCCGGTAGAGTGCAAACAAATAGACAGAAAAAAAACAAAACAAAAACATTGTAGCTAAATTTTTTGAGGGGTCAGTGAAATTGAAGTCTTCGCTTCGCTCATCCAATTATTATTATACTAGGAAGCTTCGCAAACGCTTTTTTTTAGTCGCGTTGATGGATCAGCTTTTTTGTAAGTTTTTAGTTTGCGTGGGACCACTTTTCCTTTGCAAGTGCTTTTTGAATGCATTGTAGGTGATTGTTGTCAAGTTTCTATTGTTACTTGTTAATTGTTATTAAAAAACTCAAAAAACTCATATTAAAACCTTTATTCTATGGATTCTGGCAAACTTTTTCAACTTTTTCTTTCAAAAAGCAATACATCACCATTATCTTAATGTCCATGAAAAATTTGAACGTTGTAGCCCCACCCGGTTGGGTCAGAATCGGCCCAAATGTCACGAAAATATCGCACTAAAAATCGAAAAAAATCGTAAAAGTATGATATTCATGAGAAATATTTCTTCGATTGTACCCAAAAACGTGGCAAGTCTAAGTTCAGAGATTTCGAAGGTCCCCTCCAATTTTCATCAAGATCGCATATATGCCGTTTGCCCGGTAGAGAGCGAACAAAGTCAACAAATAGACAAAAATACAAACAAACAAAAAACACCCGAGCTAAATTTTTTGGGGGGTCAGTGAAATTAAAGTCTTCGCTTCGCTCATCCAATTATATACTAGGAAAACGCTAATGTCCTGCCACGTTGATGGATGAGCTTTTTTAAGTTTTTAGTTTGCGTGGGATATCTTTACTTTTGCAAGTGCTTTGTTTTGTTGCCTACGCATTGTAGGTGATTGTTGTCAAGTTTCTATTGTTTCTTGTCAATTGGTATTATTTACCGTAAAAAAACTTATATTAAAAGATTTATTTCTATGGATTCTGGCTAACTTTTTCAACTTTTTCTTTCAAAAGGTACTACGTCACCATAACCTTAATGTCCATGTATAATATGAACGTTGTAGCCCCACCCGTTTGGTCAGAATTGGGCCAAATGTTACGAAAATATCGCACAAAAAAATCAAAAAACTTATATTAAAAGCTTTATTTCTATAGATTCTGGCTATCTTTTTCATTTTTTTCTTTCAAGATGTACTACAACACCATAACCTTAATGTACATGTATAATATGAACGTTGTAGCTCCACCCTTTTGGTCAGAATTGGCCCAAATGGCAAGAAAATATCGCACAAAAAATCGAAAAAAATCGTAAAAGTACGATATTCATTAGAAATATTTCTTCGATTGTACCCAAAAACGTGACATGTTTAAGTTCAAAGATTTCGAAGGTCCTATCAAATTTTCATCAAGATCGCATATGCCGTTTGCCCGGTAGAGAGCGAACAAACATACAAAAATACAAAAACAAAAAACAAAAAACAAAAAAAAAACACCCGAGCTAAATTTTTTGGGGGGGTCAGTGAAATTGAAGTCTTCGCTTCGCTCATCCAATCACGCGGAATCTCCGTTTAAAACTGTACTTCAACGAGAACAAGCATGAATACAACAATAATACGCACCCAGCTATCAATTAATTTAAACCGCTTTCTGATTGGGACCCCGTACTTTCCTCTGACCACCCATTTAGACTAGGCTAGTTTAAAAACAAAATTGAACTTGTGGCCCGACGTGTGGAAAGCTGCCAACAAAGAGATTTGAATAGTTTTTACACTCTGAATCCGAAAAACATTGTTAGTAATCGCTAATTTCACTTTTTATACCCTTAAATCTTAAGGGTTGGTTTTGGTCGCCCAAAAGTAACAACATTTTTATAGTTCAAAAGTATTCAATCTTTTTTGTGGAGAAATCCAAGGATCAATATTAGGATCGCTTTTATTTATTCTCTACAATGATGATATATCAACTATAATGGCCGGAATTAATTATATTTTTTTGCTGATGACTTGGTATTTTATTTAGAAGATGTGGATGTCGAAGAGATCGTAAGACGTCTTCAAGAAGTTCTCGAGGGGATGGATGCTTGGTTTAAAACCCAGGAAATTGATATTAATAATTAAAGTAAAACAAATTTTATGATTTGTCATAAGGCTAATGATAGAATAAGCATGAATGAAATTCATTTGACGTTGATTTGTAATGATTAGTTAATTTCTAGAGTGTATGAATTTAAATATCTTGGAGTTTTCTTGAATATGTATGTAATAAAGTATCATCAGCAATTGGAATTATAAGTAGAATGAAGAGGTTTGTAACTGAGAGAATGTTGAGGTTACTTGTTGATTCTTATATTCACTCTGTTATTGAATATTACTAAGTGGTTTGGGCAGTAAGACCTTCTACTGAGTATGTAGTACTCAAGAAGATTGATCATCTGTTTGATTCATTTCATTTGAGCCAAGACTTGCAGTCTGATTGTTTCATGATTGAGGAACGGATGAAGTATAGCGTGCTGGTAAATACATACAAAGTATTGAAAGGTATGTATTTAGGTATTCTACCCAATATTTTTCAAATTGTTGATCGTGATAGAAATTCTATTTTAATGTACTCATTGCAAGTTCCTAGATTAATTTCTGAAGCATTTAGAAAGTCATTTTGTACAGAGGCGTATCCTTTTGGAATTCAATTTCTTATAATATTAGAAGTCAATTTACTGAGCTAGGAATTGTACAATTTAAAAGTACAATTGAAGCAATGATAATGAATCAAAGTAGAATTGATTTTCACTATTTATTTGTGGGTCATTGTCTGTGAGTTTGTGTAATATTAATTTTAAAAACATAAGTTCTTATTTATGATTTTGCTATTCTTTTTGATGTTCATTATTGCTTTGATTATGATATAATCAATGTATTTTCAATGATATTTTTCTGCCTAGATTGTCTGGTTGCCGCCCACTGGTGGAGCTTGCAACTTGAGTTAGGTGTTCTGTATCATTGCTGTGATCTTTTTTTGACTTGAACCATATTAAATAATAATATATCTGATATAATTATATATTAGAGTCAAGATCTTTTGTACTAAATTGTTATCAAGATTTAAACACAAGAATGAAGATTCGCGTTCGGTGGTTTCTTCCGCGAAAGATTGATTACTCCCTGATTTGATGTTCCTGATTTTTGGCAAACCTCATATTCGTTTGAGTGGGATCGTCTAAACAATCAGTTTTTTCTTTCGTTTTTCTTTTTTAATGATTTTTCTTTCTTTCTTTCTTTCTTTCTTTCTTTCTTTCTTTCTTTCTTTCTTTCTTTCTTTCCTTTCTTTCTTTTCCTTTCTTTCCTTTCCTTTCCTTTCCTTTCCTTTCCATTCCTTTTTTCCTTTCGTTTTTTCTTTTTCTTTGTTTTTCTCCACCACTTTTTTTATATTTGATTCACTAATTAATTGCATTTTATAGCCTTTTTTATTTGTTACCAAAATTGTTGTGTTTTAATGAATTGTTGTTGTAATATTACTATTTCAAATATTTAATTTCTGCTTCTATGTAATTAGATTTATTTAGTTGTCCTCCTTTGTAAATCAGTTTTATAACAGTATAGGAAAGACGTTAAATAAATAAATAAATAAATAAATAAATAAATAAATAAATAAATAAATAAATAAATAAATAAATAAATAAATAAATAAATAAATAGGGAAATAAAGCATTAAAAATTCATGGTTTCAAGTTACTGTATTTTTCCCTCGTTTAAATATAACAGACTCATCGGGGAAACATACATTATTGTGAACAGTTTAAAGAGAACTTTGAGAGACTTCGTTTAAAATACTACCCACTGGATTGCGATAGGGACACAACAGAGGGGCGAAATTGGCGTTGCTATACGTTGCCATCCACACATGATAATATGATGGATTACGTCATGCTTATATTTTTGGATGAGCGAAGCGAAGACTTCAATTTCACTGACCCCTCAAAAAATTTAGCTCCAATGTTTTTTTGTTTTTTGTTTTTTTCTGTCTGTTTGTTTGCACGCTATCGGGCAAACGGAATATGCAATCTTGATGAAAATTGGAGGGGACCTTCGAAATCTCTAAACTTAGCCCTGCCACGTTTTTGGGTACAATCGAAGAAATATTTCTCACGAATATCGTACTTTTACGATTTTTTTCGATTTTTAGTGCGATATTTTCGTGACATTTGGACCGATTCTGACCAAACGGGGTAGGCTACAACGTTCATATTTTACATGCACATTAAGGTAATGGTGATGTATTGCTTTCTGAAAGAAAAAGTTGAAAAAGTTAGCCAGAATCCATAGAATAAAGGTTTTAATATGAGTTTTTTTTAGGTATATAATAACAATTAACAAGTAACAATAGAAACTTGACAACAATCATCTACAATGCATTCAAAAAGCACTTGCAAAGGAAAAATGGTCCCACGCAAACTAAAAACTTTCAAAAAAGCTCATCCATCAACGCGGCGGGGCTTAAGCGTTTTCCTAGTATAGTCTATGAAGACGCCATACGCAATGGTCGCTTATGTCCAGTTCACATATAGTCGTAGTCGTCGTAGTCGCAGTCACAAGCAATGGTTTTAACAAAGAACTTGGCGTAAAGATGCGCCATTTATTGTCGAAGCTCTTTGGCATTTGGATGTGACGTCATCCACGTAAAACCTTGATAGAAACGGGAACCGGAAATAGTCTCTCAATTGACTCTCAACATAGTAGCGCAACTGACTCGAGTAGGTATCATCTCATTGGTCTGTTGTAAGTGACGTTTCAAGCTCCTGTTCGCTCGTCGTAAGAATTTGTTGTTTAGTCGTAAGAAAGATGAAAATTTTCATCTTTCTTATGACTGACTAAGACTAAACCATACGACGTGTTCCCTTTACTTTACCATTGCTTGTGACTAGAGGACTACGACTTTCTGTGAACTGGGCATTATCCACCAACGTGATTGCACCGCCTTGTCGTTGCTGCAGCGTCATTGAAAAGTGAAAACCACCGCTCTAGTTGGTGGCGGTGGGCTTCCGGAGGCGAGGCTGTCATTGCCATTCGAACGTTACGTGTGGACAGTGCGGTTTAGTTCTACAGAAACTCTGCAAGAATATTGATATCAATCAAGATGGATGTCAATTGGAAGGAGGAAGGTAAGTTTCCCATGTGGGTCTTTACAGTACTAACGTAGCGATTACTTATAGAATCATATTCTTGGAAGTCCAGCTCGCTTGAAGCCTGGTTGTACTTACTGCTCTTGAAATTTGCAAGACACACACCTGCACGTCAACGTCATCCAACTTCATGGTAAGCCCTACCTCTGCATGTCGTACGAGATGATTTATTGGCCAACTACATGTTATTATTAAGATATTTATTTTCTAATTCTTGTGCATTGTTCTACGAATAACCATTATCATAGCAATATTCTAACAAGAAATATTACATCAATGTTATGTCAAGCCTTAATTTGTCCACCATGAATGTGGAAACAGCTTAACGTGCGAGACTTTGTACAGGGAGGTTGCGGACGATCCCCGCCACCGGTAATCCTGACTGAACGTTTATCCACGATTTGCTTTAGTTCTTAATACGAATACAAGATTCATTTCAAACAGCCCATGGACATTCCCTTCCCTTCACTAGGCCTATTACCCTAGCTCCAAAATTTAGTTTGACGCCAGTGAGATGGCGTATGGAAATTGGCCTGGGGAGTGGGGATTTTTCCTACAAGAAAATTTGAATGCAGTTCGAATGCGCAGGCTAATTTTCTCAAGCATGCGTTATCCCTACATACAATTACAAATTTAATTACGTAGGTATACAATTATTAGACGTGGTCGATTAAAAACACATCGCTTCGGATTTTCAGATTATTCTTTCTGATTTAGGGGTACGTTTATAATCGATACATCGATCGATACGATTATTTCCCGAAATGATCAATTATTATTATTGATTTAATCTTCTCGAATCGATTATCGATAATATCGCACATAATATAAAATAAAATATAGTAAAATATGTATCATAAAATATTGAACGACTCATCCAGAAAATTCCAATTACATCTTATACCTTCTCTTACGCCATCTAAACTGTCACGTTATATATCAGATCTAGATTAATTGTCATCAACTTATCACGATGAATTTTAAGTTAGTTGTTGTTCATTTTGGAGATTTTTGTGTGCTATCTAAATGCGATTTATCATTGAAGTTTATAAACAAAATTGTAAATAACCGAATTTCATATTCGATTATCGATATTGACCAATAATTTAAAACATTCTATAATTTTCGGCCAAAAATCGGTGATTGGCGATTATCAATAATGAAATTAATATCGAACGGCAATTCCACAGTTTCTAGTAGAAGTAGTATTGGTAGTTTATTTTGTTTACTAGCACATTTTGCTACTTTCATAGAATATTCAAAATACATCAATACACGTGACACAAAATACATTAAACATTTCCACGGTCCACTCATAGTTTATAATGGAATGCGATAAGACGCAAATCCAAATCCAACATAAATAAAATATGTAGACATGTTGTATTCGATTGCATCGCAAAATAGCGCAGTCATTGTCAACACCCCAGTCAACGTAATCTGAACATCATCATATCAACGTTTATGAAATAAAACAAGTAGAACATCAACATATCAAAGTTATGGTAAGGCGTCGTAAGGATTGGATTGGATCATATTATGCACTTTGGCTATTCGAGACGAGTTATGGTAAGGAACGCCATGTAGTTATTACGTTGGTTCTGCGCGTGTAGGGTGAACGTCGCATTCTTTGCATTGGACAGCAGATAACAGTGGAAAGCTTCCGCGAACATGACGAATCCGCATGAGCGCTAGGCGATGCATCGGATCCGCGTCGCCTCTATCATGTTCCCTAGACTCAACACACACGCTCTCGGAATCTACATGGCCTGCTAGCTACTAGGCGTGTCAAATCGGGCTCGGGTTCTGAAGACTTGTCACGTAGTCATTAACGCGCGTTCAGGATGAGCTCATTTTGCATTTCATGTATATTTTGAAAACAAATCAATCAGTGCGGTTTTCATAAGAAATATTTATTCGATTCTACACAAACACGAGGCATATTATCTAAACTCAAAGATTTTTAATGTCCCTTGAAAATGTCATCAATAATTTGTTCGGTAGAGAGCTAACAATAAATAATCAAATTATTTCAAATTAATTAATGTCGAGCCGGAGCCCTATTATCAACTAAGTCGGGTAGGGGGTGGGAGGTTCCCACCACATTATTGGCTCCCCGGGCGTATCGAAGCTAGCCATGCCTGCATCATCTACTTTACTTTCTTCCTCTTCACTGTCTTCTTCCTCAGGGACCTCCACCAGTTTTTGACAGATTTTTCGTTCTTCCCAACATCATTCCTGGTTAACCCTTTCCCAAAGCTGCATTTCTCCTTTTCAAATCCATTGTTATAACTTCTTCCCCTCTCAGTCTGGGCCTCCCACTTTTTCTCTGTTGGTTTCCTGCGTCTTGTTCATACTGCATCTTCGGAATCCTGTCCTTATGCATCCACTTCATGTGTCCAAACCTAGGTCCAAACCACCTCAGCCTTTCTTTCCCTAGCTTCAAACCAAACCAATCCGTTCTGCCTTCCCTAGTTTTCACGCAACTCACATTCTTTAGATACATACTCTGTACTCTTTCCACCAATCGTATATCAATCTTTTTTTTTCATAAATATAATTAAATAAATAATTTTACCTCCAATCGTTGTAATTTGACGAGATCATTCTTTTCACGTTAGTTTCGGGGCGCTATTCATGACAAAGAATCTTCGGGGAAATCCTTGGTCCCTTATGAATATTTTTCATGTGCACAAACAGGAGTTCTCTAAATCTACCGGCACCTCCCCATAGCTACAAGCCAGACGATCTACTTTGCCTCCCTGTCTCCACCAACGCATCACGACTTTACTATTCCTACCTGGACCTCCACCATACGTAAATCAACTTTCTTTTACCGGCATAAATACGTATAAGTAGAATACTATTTACCCCCTCAATACGTACATGTGAGGAAACGAGAACTATCTCGCACTCACATACATTATAATCAAAGTTTAACTATTTCGACAGGCACCTAACATATTTTACATCATACTTATCAAACAGGCCTCGCACATACGACAATCAGACGAGTTTAGCTAATCATACCCGGGACACTAAGTCCAATTGGGAGAGATTTTTTGCTACGCGACTCACAATAAATCAGGACGAGTTTACTATAACCTACCCGGCACCTCCACCATACGTACAAGTCAGGACGAGTTTACTTTAACCTACCCGGCACCTCCACCATACGTACAAGTCAGGACGAGTTTACTATAGCCTACCCGGCACCTCCACCATACGTACAAGTCAGGACGAGTTTACTATAACCTACCCGGCACCTCCACCATACGTACAAGTCAGGGCGAGTTAACTATAGCCTACCCGGCACCTCCACCATAATCACGCAAACCCCAATATTTAAACAAATTAATCTATTTTATTGAATGAGCGTAGCGAGCGAAGCGAAGATTGCATTCTACTACACTGGAGAAAAAAATCCAGTATGTTTTTTTCTTTCTTTCTTTCTGTTTGCATTTTTGTGTGCTTGTTAACACGATTCCGGCTACACCGATACTCCAATTACGTTGAAATTTTCTGGAGGCCTTCAAAATCTCTGAACTTAGAACTGCCACGTTTTTGAGCGCAATCGAAAAATTATTTATCATGAAAATCGCAATTTTACGATTTTTTAAAAATTTCTTCGACTTGTAACACCTACATGCTTTATCCGATTGTAATGATTTTTTCACAGAACCTTAATTTTATAATTTTAATATATTTGTGTGAAATTTGAGCGCCGTCAAACAATTATTTCTCATGAAAATCGCAATTTTACGATGTTTTCGATTAAAAAAACAAAAAAAAAACGGCTTATAACACCTACATGCTTTATTCGATTGTAATAATTTTTTTACAGAACGTTAATTTGATAAATTAATATATTCATGAGAAATTTGAGCGCAGTCGAAAAATTATTTCTCATAAAAATTGCAATTTTACGTTTTTTTCATTTTTTTAAAAATTTCTTCGACTTACAACACCTACATGCTTTATTCGATTGTAATGTAGTGTGTTAATGTAATGTGTGCCCCTGATCCTCATGTCGTCGTCGTAAAAATTAAAACAATATTACCAAGCGTGTCTCTTAGGCCATAGCAATGGGAAAACGAAATCAATTTAAATACCATCTGCATAACACATGGCAGCTTAATGCACCAATTTCGCTCATCATCCAACAACGCGCCTAAAAAAATCGTTTGCGAAGCTTCCTAGTGGTATTGCTAATGCTAACACATCGATATTCCAAAAAAATTCCTATCTCCATTTTAGTTATTTACGATTTTAACTTTTTGTATTCATCATTTTCTTTATTTCGATATTTCGAAATGTGGGGCCTAGTCCAAATATCAATATCAAAAATATTCCCACATCGATATAGTACCGCAAAATTGATTTCATTGCACAGTTTTAGTAGCAACTAGCAACCCCCTTTTATTGTTAGATATACCGTGAAATGGACAAAGAGCTAATTCATTTATGTAAAAATGTGCATTCTAAGTCGCGAAAGCGTTCACTCTACGAACATTTTGAGAGATTGAAAGTGTTTCAGAGTAGGGTACTCAGGCACCGTGTGTGTTCATACATACCGCGGTCTTAGCGGAAGATGTATGAATGGAAATGATTTCACTATTATTGGCGCATATTGTTTCTTTATGTACCGACAGTGTTGGCTCGGGCGCTAAGCGCTCGACTCTGATTCGGGAGGTCCCGGGTTCGAATCCCGTCGAGACCGGCAATCCTGACTGAAGGTTTTTTTCCGAGGTTTTCCTCAGTCGTTAAGGCGAATGCAAGGGATTGAGTCCTCTTAAATAGCCCTCGGACATCCCTTCACAATTTCCTATCCGCACATACCTATAGTTCACCTGAAGAGGGGCTTATTGCACCCTATAACAAGTTTCCCACGATAAAAATTTAAAAAAAATTCTTTATGTAAAAACACGCGTTTTTTGTCACAAAAATTTGCATTTGACTTGCTAGTAATGAAGTATTTATAATGCTGCCGGACGATAGAAAAGTAAGAACATTGAGAATATAACTTGTTTAGTTGTGGAATTCTGAAATACAGAAGCAAATACAACAAAAGAAGTAAGTTTTATGCTTTCCCATTGGTCTAGTAAACAAGACAAACGTAAACAATGGATCTATGCAATGATCAAGAGGCCTATTCCTGAGCTTGCTCGCTATGCAAACGGGCGGGACGGCACTGGTCTGATTCGGGAGGTCCCGAGTTCAAATCCCGTCGAGACCGGCTATGCTGACTGAATGTTCTAGGTTTACTGAAGTCGTTGATGAGAATTTGCAAGGGATTTAGGCCTCTTAAACAGCCCTCGGATGTTCATTCACAATAATTGACATAACTCTAGTATACCTAGGCCATTGCATTGCACCCTAAGCAGTTTGCCACGGGGAAAACACGAGTCATTTAACAACTTATTTTATTCATAAACGGTTGATTTTCATAATTGTTACTATCTTTTTCTCTCCATTATTGTTTATATGGTAATAAAAATAGCGTCATTATAAATTGATAACAATTTCAAACAAACTTTTATGAATGAAGTAAGTTGTGAAAGGAATCGTCTGTCTCGTTTGCATCGCGCACTTCTAGTCCAAAGACTAATTTTATTAGTTACTTGTGATTTACTTTATTCATTTCTTACGCCGTAAAAGTTTACTGGCGTTCCCGAACGACTTGGAAACTTATTAACATAATATTGTGTTGCATAGATGAAACATAGAAATAAATAGCACTTTAAAAATAATTATATTCATATGTTATTTGTTCCATTCAGGAGGATGGGTCGATGATGGCCATGAAAACGAGGTATCTTCGCCAGGGGACAGCGAAGTCATCCTGCAAGACGACAGTGGAGACAGTGACTGCACGAGCGCAGAGTACCAAGTAGTACCTGCAGTTGACATCACGCCTCCCAATAGGAACCTATCTTACCCCTTCGGTGAGTAGCCTACATTCTCGCTTGGCCATTCCTTCGCAATAATTGACATAACTCCAGTGTACCTAGTTAGGCATTGCATTGCACCCTTGGCAGGTTTCCCACAAAAAAAATATATAAAAAACGGAAAGACACAAGTAATTTTACAACTTATTTATTAAGCGAGCGAAGCGAGCGTTTCCATTTGACTCTGCCGGAAAAAATAGTCACTAGCTTTTTTTTTTTTTTCTCGCCATAACGTTCGAACGGAGGCTCGGATCGAGTTGAAATTTGGACCATCCGCAAGCTTTGTTCTCGATTAAATGCCATTAGTTTTGTGGCAAAATCGTTCAAAAAGTTAAAAAGTTACATTAAAGTTAATCGAAAGTTTTTAAAAAAAAACTAAACGGCGACAAAATCTGAGGTGGCCAAATCATTTAGAATGTCCGTCCGGTCACGAATATGTTAATTTTATTTTGATCGATAAGTAGTGTAGATGGAAATTACATTATAACAAAGTACCGTTACCATGGCAACGGAAAGTCGCACGAGGTGCACTATGCACTGCCACCTAGAAGTAATCAAAATACTATCGAGGAAGCAGTGTATTATTTGTAACCAAAGAGTTAAAATAGTTTTCCCAAGGAAATGATGTCAAGGTCCTCTAGATGGCGGTGGATTTTATCCACAAAGCAAAGGTTTACTCACGGGTTTACCCAAATACCTTGGCAATAATAAATAATATTAGAAACATGGCCCCGTGGACAGCGAACGTCGCAAATTTAAAAATTTAAAAAAATGTGCAACGAGGGTCTAGCTATAGCACGTGCTCGCTTATCAACGCGTCCAACTGAGCGTTTCCTAGTTTATAATTTGTTCAATTCAGGTGGATGTGGCCTTGAAAACGAAATATCTTCGCCAGGGGACAGCGACGTCATCCTGCAAGACGACAGTGGAGACAGTGACTGCACGAGCGCAGAGTACCAAGTAGTACTGCAGTGACATCACGCTCCCAAAGGAACCTACTTACCCTTGGTGAGCCTACATTCTCGCTTTTAGGATTGAGGCCTCTTAAACAGCCCACGGACATTCCTTCGCAATAATTGACATAACTCCAGTGTACCTAGTTAGGCATTGCATTGCACCCGTGACCCTTGGCAGGTTTCCCACAAAAAAAACATTTAAAAAACGGAAAGACACAAGTCATTTTACAACTTATTTATTTATTAAAGTAAGTAAGTAAGTAAGTAAGCATTGTTATTTAGCATAATGCATGTATACATTGTTAGATACATTACATCAATTATATATTCAATATATTGCTACCACTCACTACACTAGGCATAGGCATACTTAAAATATATTTAGTACATTTATGTTTGAACAACGACAGGTTATTTATACATTTTATGGCCTTTGGTAGTTCATCAAATATTCTTAGACCAAAGAAAAACACAGATTTCTGCGTTGATTTTTTGTTTTTGTGTCCTAGATTAAAATTATCTTTGTTTCTAGTGTCGTAATTATGTACATCATTATTATACAACATGAAATTTGAAAAATAAACCGGTAAATTATTGTTTTTCAGTTTGTACACAAAAATTAATGTATTATATTCTAGTCGTTTACGTACACACATCCATTTTAGAACTTCCAGCATCAACTCAATCTGAGTGTATCTATTACACTTTAGTATCACTCTCATACCTTTATTTTGTAAATACTGTAAGGCTGATTTGTCAGCCTCCTTGATCCCATACATGACCGTACTACAGTAATCAAAGTGGGGTTGGATTATGGTTTTATATACAAGTTCCAGTGACCATGATGATAAGTGTTTGCCAATTCTAGTTAGAAATCCTATTTTTTTACTTATTTTTTTTCTTATATATGCTATATGGTTAGAGAAAGTTAGCTTATTGTCTAAAATTACACCCAAGTATTTCATTTCATCAACTATGCCAATAGTCTCGCCATTTATAGTTACATTAGCCATATTTTGTTGATCATAGCGTTCATTTTTATTACCTACAATAATCATGCATTTCGATTTGGCAGTATTCAGCATGAGTTTATTTACAGTCAGCCACCTAAACAGTTTTGATAATTCGCGGTTTAAAACAGTAACTAAATCTTCTAAATTATAACATGAAAATGAGATTATTGTATCGTCAGCAAACAGGTTTATAAATATGTCTACACTATTACAGATATCATTGATATAAATAATGAACAATAATGGGCCAAGGACTGAACCCTGAGGTACACCATTTTCATTGTTTATTTTCTCCGACGATTTACCATTAAATGAAGTTTTTTGTTTTCGATTTTCTAAATAACTTTTAAACCATTGCGAGTGAGCGCAGCGAAACGAAGTCTTTCCTAACGCTACTCGATCGGGCCTTGGCCGTGAGCATTGTCTGTATGTTAAATGTATGTTAAATGTTTGTCTGTCCGATCCCATACGGCCGAACGGACAAATAGATTGAGCTGAAATTTTAAACAGACATCCGTGACCAGGTAACTGAGAACTGCTAACAAAATGAGCACAATCCATTTCGATTTAAACCTACAAGAAATAATAAACTGAAAAATAGACTGCCAATGTATAGTTTTCATTTTAACAACAATGCTTTGTACTTGAAGAAGTCATTTTTATCAAATAATTTTTGGTAGGCCGTGATGACATGCATAGCTGTGAGCAAGGTTTATCGAATCTGGTACGACCAAGGTTCCCCTAAATTCTGCTGGGACATTGAGTAAACCTTGCAATCTTTACTCGTATTTCGTACTGGCTATGTTTTCCATAGTATTGTATGCATTTCAAAACATGTTTTATAATTTTTTAAATACAATTCAGAAATTAAAAAATATTTTCCGACCGGGGGTTTGAACCCAGGTCTCCCACATTTTGGGTATAAGGGCGCCTTAGCCAACTAGACTAGGGAAACGCCAAAGTCGTTGTAAGACGAGTGAGCGAGTCATGTGTTGAGTACCCGGCAACATTTGCATATTCAGGTAAGTTTGATAATTATATTCGTATAAAGAATAGGGTTTTAAAGTTTAGTTGGTGCAAGGGCGCGTCAACTGTAAGGCCATAATACGCCACTCTAGCCTATGATAGGCTAGGGAGGCCGAAGGTAGGGGAAAAAAGTAATGTTACCGTATACTCAACACATGACTTACTCACTCGTCTAACAACGACTTTGGCGTTTTCCTAGTATATTATGACTGAGTTCCATTCAGGAGGATGGGTCGATGATGGCCTTGAAAACGAGGTATCTTCGCCAGGGGACAGCGAAGTCACCCTGGAAGACGGTAGTCGAGACCGGGACTCCACGTGCGGAGAATACCAAGTAGTACCTGCAGTTAACATCACGCCTCCCAATAGGAACCTATTTTACCCCTTCGGTGAGTAGCCTACATTCTCGCTTTTAGGATTGAGGCCTCTTAAACAGCCCACGGACATTCCTTCGCAATAATTGACATAACTCCAGTGTACCTAGTTAGGCATTGCATTGCACCCATTGACTAACTCCAGTGTACCTAGTTAGGCATTGCATTGCACCTTGGCAGATTTCCCAGAAAAAAAAACATATAAAAAACGGAAAGACACAAGTCATTTTACAACTTATTTATTTATAATTTGTTCCATTCAGGTGCATGTGACCATGAAAACGAGGTATCTTCGCCAGGGGACAGCGAAGTCACCCCGGAAGACGGTAGTGGAGACAGGGACTGCACGAGCGGAGAGGACCAACAAGTTCCCAAACGGGGCCCATTTTACCACATCGGTGAGTAGCCTACATTCGCGCTTCAATAAGACGGTTTGATGAGCTCGGAACAACTGTGTTTACAATGTTAAAATATGGCCGTTTAAAAATTCGCTTTATCGGCAAATCCAGCTAATTCCACGTACAGTCTGGACCACTTTTCGACCTTTAATTTTCACCCAAAAACTTTGAATATTTGGGACAATGTTAACAAGGAATGATCGCGTGTCAGTATCAGACCACATTAGAACATTTCTAATATTTTTATCTTAGGATAGCTTGCGAAACAAATTACCTGTTTCGTTACAGACCATTATTTAATATGTGCTCCATATAGCGAGCGCCATTCTTATACATTATTACTAACATTTTGGTGCAAACCATAAACCCGAAATTACAAACGACAGAGCTTCCATGTGATCCAGACTTAATCTCTGCGTTCTGTGTAAAAATCGGGTCTTAAATTATTCAAACAGGTGACGCCTAAAAATCAAAACTAATGGAACAAGTATTGTGAACGAATACTCAACTGAAAAGTATGATTTTAGTTTGCACTCGTCAAGGTCAAGGGAGAGCACGTAAGCCGTTGACAATTTACGCAACAACCAACATTGATTTATTTGGTCATGTTACTGTGATATTTTATTTCATGTTTATATTATTTTAAATTTATATTTAAAAAAAACTTTTATGTCTAATGAGAAAGGTGGTTAATGCCACGTAGGTAGAATTTTAACAAAACAAAGTTTCCTCGGTACATATGTTTTCCTTGGTTCACAGGTGGCAAGATCGTACATATAAACGATATGTTCACACTGCCTTTCCCTACCAGTCTTGACTAGGGGCTGTCCTCGTCCGTATTCCGTGTAGATGACGCTGGCAACAGGCGCATGAGGTGTCGGACCAAGGTCTTCCTTGGCTCTTGTATCCGAGCCTAGTTACTAGTTGCGTGTTTATAGGGTAACAACTAGACATGTGAAAGCGGTCAAGGTGGAGGAGGGGTCTGTCTTGCATACTCTTCCGTGTAGATGACGCTGGCAACAGGCGTTTTAGGTGTCGGCTCAGGAGAAATCCTGGACTATAGTATCCGAATCGTCTGTTTAAAACCCTTTATAGAATAGGTATAAAAGTTTACCATTTACTACCACTTTTCAAAATCTACATAAATAAATCGGCCAGTTTATCATACTTTTAACATGGGTAAATAGCTGCTTTGCATTGTTTGGAATTGGTAGAATTTTTCCTTCCTAAATTCTTATGATTAGAAGGATTTTTGGAATGGTTCAAAAATCCAATTGTGTATAAAAACACTCAAAAACATAAATTTCCGGGTTGTCCCGGATTGATTGGATTTTTTTTCAACTTTGATGTCAATTTGGAACCCAAAATCAGCATTTTATTCCTAAAATATCAAGGAAAAAAATCTTTAAAAAATCTTAAATTCCTTTAAAAATCACGAATTTCACATTGTTAAGGTAGGAAGCAAAATTTTGGGTCCTATAGTCTCTTGCCCTATAAAGGGTTTTAATAGATTGGTTTCGAGAAACCAATTCCGGGGGGCAGAGCTCGGACTACTTGGGGAATGGGAACTCTCAAAGCAAGAAGAGTACGAAGCGGCAAGCGAATGAGGTGTCGGTATAGGTCTCCTGGATTCTTAACTGGTTTGTATGTCAGGTCTAGTTTTCGAGCGAGTCTCGTCTCAAGGGGGTGGGGGTGGTCAAACTCACCGTCTGTGGCCCATCGATGGACATTGCATCCATGGTTGGGGGTTGGTTAAATAAATAAGGTACCTATATAAGCTTGTCTCGGTGACCTTTCCACTATTTCATACCCTCGTATTGATTAGTGGTAGAATACGAATTGGAACGAAAATATTCTTTGAGATAATTCAGCATGCAACACCAAGTTTATTTTTGGTTCGCAGTTGGCCCGATCACTGGCGCCATCAACCGCACCTTAACATTTACCAAGCCCGCCATGGCTAACTGGAGAAATGGGACGACGCTGGACAAGGCAGGGGGGCTCAGCCATGAAAAGTGGGTGCCGAGGGCTAACACTGCGGGTAAGTAAGAGTAGGACAACTTGCGACCAGAAATCGGTACAATACAAATTGGAACGATTTTGGTTTTAGATAATTCTGTATGCAGCACAAAGATTATTTTTGGTTTGCAGTTGACCCGAGCACTGGCGCCATTAACCGCACTTATAACCCACCAACTAAGCCTGCCATGGCTACCATGGCTAACTGGAGAAATGGGACGACGCTAAACAAGGCAGGGGGGCTCAGCCATGAAAAGGGGGTGCCGAGGGCTAACACTGCGGGTAAGTAAGAGTAGGACAACTTGCGACCAGAAATCGGTACAATACAAATTGGAACGATTTTGTTTTTAGATAATTCTGTATGCAGCACAAAGATTATTTTTGGTTTGCAGTTGACCCGAGCACTGGCGCCATTAACCGCACTTTTAACCCACCAACTAAGCCTGCCATGGCTACCATGGCTAACTGGAGAAATGGGACGACGCTAAACAAGGCAGGGGGGCTCAGCCATGAAAAGGGGGTGCCGAGGGATAATACTGCGGGTAAGTAGGGGTAGGACTACTTGCGACCAGATATCGGTACAATACAAATTGGAACGATATTTTAAACGAGGGAGCGGAGCGACCGAGTGTCTCCATTTAACTCGAACGGCTCTCATTCTGTGATTCTGTGTGTCTGTCTGTCTGTCTTTACGTCGAAAATCAGCCGAACCGCTGAACAGATTTTGCTGAAATTTTAAACAGACATCCGGTACGAGTTTATTGAGAACTGTTAACAAAATCAGCTAGATCCATTGCGATTTAATCCTACAATAAATAAAAATGTGATTTTTTGAATATCGATAGCATTTGTTTAGTAGCAGCTAGCGGAACATGATCTGCGTGGCTGGCATGGCATAGTGGTAAGCATTTAGACTACCGCACGGAAGGTTGGGTTTCGATCCCCGTTGGTTAGAACTTTTTTATATTTTTACACACACATATTATTTTTGAGGGGTGTTAAATGGGAAATAAAAATTAGATGATTTTGTTTTATCTTGGAAATTTATTAATGTTTCACGCTAATACGTTTTGAACACGATTTGCATTTCAAATGTTCAATTTAAATAACAAGGGAAACGCCAGTCGTTGTTAAACGAGTGAGTGAGCCATGTGTTGAGTACCCGGAATCATTCCTCATGGGCTAGATCCAGCCCGGGTACTCAAAACTTGGTTCACTCACTCGTTTAACAACGACTTTGGCGTTTCCCTAGTTTTAGATAATTCTGTATGCAGCACAAAGATTACTTTTGGTTTGCAGTTGGCCCGAGCACTGGCGCCATTAACCGCACTTATAACCAATCTTCGAAGCCCGCCATGGCTAACTGGAGAAATGGGACGACGCTAAACAAGGCAGGGGGGCTCAGCCATGAAAAGGGGGTGCCGAGGGATAATACTGCGGGTAAGTAGGGGTAGGACTACTTGCGACCAGAAATCGGTACAATACAAATTGAAACAATTTTTTTGAGGGAGCGGAGCGACCGAGTGTCTTCATTCAACTCGAACGGCTTTCATTCTGTGATTCTGTGTGTCTGTCTGTCTATCTGTACGTCGAAAATCAGCCGAACCGCTGAACAGATTGTGCTGAAATTTTAAACAGACATCCGGTATGAGTTACTGAGAACTGCTAACAAAATCAGCTAGATCCATTGCGATTTAATCCCACAATAAATAAAAATGTGATTTTTAAAATATCGATAGCATTTGTTTGGTAGCAGCTAGTGCGACGATACCTACGTGGCTTTCATGGCCTATTGGTAAGCATCTAGCCTACCGCACGGAGGGTTGGGGTTCGATACCCGTTAGCTTAGCTCGAACTCTTTTATATTTTTACACACACATATAATTTTTGAGGGGTGTTAAATGGGAAATAAAAATTAGGTGATTTTGTTTTATCTTGGAAATTTGTTAATGTTTCACGCTAATACGTTTTGAACATGATTCGCATTTTAAATGTTCAATTTAAATAACTAGGGAAACGCCAGAGTTGCTGTTAAACGAGTGAGTGAGCCATGTGTTCAGTACCCGGTATCATTCCCCATACTGGGCTAGATCCAGTCTTAGGTAGGGGAGGAAAGGGGATGTTCCCGGGTACTCAACACTTGGCTCACTCACTCGTTTAACAACGACTTTGGCGTTTCCCTAGTTTTAGATAATTCTGTATGCAGCACAAAGATTACTTTTGGTTTGCAGTTGGCCCGAGCACTGGCGCCATCAACCGCACTGATAACCCGGCCACCAAGCCTGCCATGGCTAACTGGAGAAATGGGACGACGCTAGACAAGGCAGGAGGACCCAGCCATGAAAAGGGGGTGCCGAGGGCTAACACTGCGGGTAAGTAAGAGTAGGACAACTTGCGACCAGAAATCGGTACAAAACGAATTGGAAAGAAAATATTGTTCGAGATATCTGCAATCTGCATGAAAAACAACACATTTGTGATTTCCTTGGTTTGCAGTTAAGTGGAACCCTAACGCGTATTCCCGTGTCTTCTGGCGTACCAGGAGCAGTGAGATTAGCAGGGCACCCAAAGGTGAGTAAAACAACGTGCGTCGAAAGTTTGAGACTTCCGATTGTTTATGTGACCTACCCTGTACCCAACTCCGAACAATCGGAATTTGAACAAAACCAGTTTTTGAGATAATTCGGATTAAAAACCAAAATATTCGCGGTGTTTTATTTATTTTACTTTATTTCCAGCTAACCCAAAGACCGTCGATAACGCCCGCACTTCCCGGCGTGCCTGTACTGATCAGATTGTAGCGCCGAGACAAACGTTCAGATCGCGGACGAACCAAACTTATTCGCGCAAGGTGTTAGTTTGTGAACTGCCCCAAGAAATTAATGTTGGTGAGTAGGACAAGCTGTGATCCAACTTCTAATTTCCATTACTGCAAGAGGTGTAGTTGTCATTGGCAAATACGAAAGTGGAAAAAGTCCAATTAACTGAAGTAAATGCTCCCCCTTCTCGAAAACTTTATCTAATAATGGGAAATTATATTTCAAAAACCTGTCGATCCGCGTACTTGTTGGATGCACATTATATAGAGATCTTTTACTGCACAAAGAACAGAAGATTTTCCAAAAGCATACTGGAACATAAAAGTGCATAAGTTCACACAGATTAATATTTTTTACTTTTTACCTCAATAATAATAAATTGAACTTTATTAATTTAACGTCAAACCTATTCAGTTAAAATTTGGTGTTTGTGTGTAACGGGACCATAGTCTTATAAGTGCAATATAATATAATCACATTGCCAAAACTACTTCTAGTACTAAAACCAAGTTACCAGAATATATATTAATGAAATTTGTACATAACACATTTTTAGACTTGTAATGAGTTGGTCTTGTGAACTGCTTCTCAAATGCTGGTAAACATACTCTAGATATAAAACATCCACAAAGTCGTGAATTTTATTTATTTGTTTGTTTGAAACTCGGAACTGTAAACAAAGCTGCTGTTAGTGCCACAGAAGATTAAACGGCAATTCAGGCACAGAAGTAAATCAAGCATAGTTTTTTATTGGGGAAGAAAACACACAGAAAAACCCTAATAAACAAATTACTATCGTCATGCTGTAATTTCAGTTTAGACTGGCTATCCAACCTCAAAACATTTTACTCAAACTTAAATAAATCAATGTATCACAATAGCCCCTCAAGCCTCCTTATATGTGTAGCTAGGCAGCCAACTGTAATCATCCTAAGGAACAGGCTGTGCGGTGTTCACCTTGTGCCCTGTGTAATCAAACCCTGTCGGAACTACCCTTGTCTTTGCTGACTCCCTCCTACAGCTGACGAGTCCTCTAGCCTGCAGCACGACGATTGCTGCATGTTTACCAGTGTTGTGAAGTCACTGAGTAAAACTCATTGAGTTACTAATTAGTTACTTATTGAGCAGTTGAATTACTACTTAAATTACTTTTATTTTGAAGTAACTGTAACTGAATTACTTTTTAAGTAATTATACTCATTTATAATTACTTTTAAAAGTTACTTCTCTCAATGAAACTCATACAACAATATAAAATAATCACAACGTTCAAACTCAAACTATAAAAAGAACAAAAAAAAATATAGAGTGTGTAATGATGGAACAATATTTTTCCGCTGACTCCGCTTGAGTCCGTAGTACACTTACTTTGAACCCGCGAGCTCAACCAGCCAGTGGTGAGAAAATTGTTCAATATCCATGGCCAGCGTACCGAAAATATTTAAAATCGTTCCGAAGGCGGTAGCCCCCCACGGTGATTGCCACAGCTTAGTAATAACATCTTTTATCCATACCGTTGCTCCACTCTTCATGAAATCTTTTGCATTGTTTATAAAATCAGATGTCTGCTTTACTGTGTCAATTTAAAAGTAAATTAATTTGATGTTGGAATTTCAATAATGACAATTTAATATATTAAAGGTGTAACAATAATGAAGTATAGTCTTAATAACTGGTATTTAAAATTTCAATATGTTATCTTTATTATTGGTCGAATTATTTGGTTATTATTAATCGAAATAAATTGAAACGAAAGTGCTGCTCTCTGGTGACGATTTGATCAACATCTTATTCCCGTCAGACAGGGGACTGGACGAAGAAAATTATTCCGCCTCTCCAGCCAGCTACCCTTTATAGGACAATGTCGGCAGCCTCGGGCAAACAAGTGGTCAAGTGTCTTGAAATTCCATTTATTGAAACACGGGCTGAAACGAAAGTCGTTGCAAAAGTACTTCACTTATAAAATCAGCAAAAAGCACACACCAAATCCATAAAACATTATAAAAGTAACAACTCCAGCTCTTCTTGTAAGTTGTATTATATTATTGGGTTGGGATCTATCAACCCTACAAGATATATCTACATATTATGTTGTTCGTACACATATATTTGTTATTTACTTTTGCTTCTAAAACATGCTGTAATCAGAATTATATGGTAAAACTGGAGTACGTCTGAAAAACACTAGAATAGTAATGATACATTCGGCGGCGGTAAGGATTCATCTACCTACATCCAAAAGCTAGACACAGAAGTCACGCAACAACACACTAGTTGAATAAATAGTTATATACCCTCATGAGATCAACCGAAAACTTACGTTATTGCCGGAAATGGTAGATTCGCGACGTGATAGAGGAAAACAAATCAAAGACCCCGATTACATAGTGCACGCGAAGAAGATGCAACTTAAATTGTCCAAGAAATTTGAAAGAGCGTAAAATGAGCAGGCAGCCTCCTCTTAAGATTGTTTCCACATCAACAACGAATACGTCAAACTTGCGAAAACATCTCACCTATGCTTGTCGATAGTAGCCTAGGCATAGTAAAACATTGAATGAGATTTAAATTATTACGTTTGCTGTAAAACTTAGTGTAGTAGGTAATAGGTCTAGTGAAAGACTATGTCAAAAGAGGAAACAGGAAAATTTTGCTGGCGATAACAACAAACAATATTTCATGTGTCATTATTTTAACTAAAAGAATGTTCGTCGTGCAATCAGTAATTGCATTTGAAGTAACTAAAATACCAAAAAGAAATTCAGTTACTTCATAAAGTAACTGTAACTGTAACTCAACTACTTTGGTACCAATGTAACTGTAACTGTAATTGAATTACTTTCACAGGCACAAGTAACTGTAACTGTAACTCAATTACTTTGGTAACAATGTAACTGTAACTGTAATTGAATTACTTTCACACGCACAAGTAACTGTAACTGTAACTCAATTATTTTACAAAAGTAACTTTTACAACACTGATGCTTACCGTCCTCAACCCAACATACATGCACCCAGAGCCGGATTACGATTGTTCGTTCCTATTCAGTTCAGTCCCCAACAACTACCGCAAAATGTGAAGCACAAATTTAGATTCCACCAGTGAGCCCATTATTTACACATGATTTTTAAATACGTGAGCAATGATTTAAACAAGCCACCATATCAATCACTTGGAATAAAATAAACTTATATTTAAATCAAATACACTTCATAAAATAGACTATGAAAACTAAATAGGCAATATGAAGTATCTTATTATATCTTATATTTCAGCTTGCATCAAAAGCGCCTTCTCCATCTACGGGCCCCTGTTGGTGACCTGGCCATACAAGACAACGCGCGGCAAGACCTCGTCTCCAAAGGGCAACGCTTACCTGCATTTCAAGGTGTGTATGTATTAACACCCCATTGTGCAGCCGAAAATATATTCTAGGAACCAAGGGCAGTTGAAAATATCCCTTACTCTATCAGCTCTTCTGCACACATGAGGCTGTTGATGAGCTAGGTAATTTATTTATTTATGCGTTACCCAACAACAGAATACAATAATCCCAGAAAACGTTGGATATGAACAGGAACGCGAGTATTTATTCTGGTTGGTGTCGTGTAGGACAGGAGACAATTATTTAAAATGTTGAAATGTTCTCTAATCAATCATGCCATATACTCACACCTTTCGCAAACAACCTCCCAAAGATTCACAATTTTGGGGTGAAAATTTGAGTTTCGAAGTCTTCTATCCTGATCGTGGTAATTCATTAGATTTGGTAAGTGATCAAACGAATTATACCGCCGCCCTCCCCTCCCCAAATTTGGTCAGAGGGGGCGAGGGGGCACAATTTTGTGACAAGATTTTGTAAACTGAAAATAAAACTGACAATATTCACAAATTTATAAATTATTTATGAAACCACTGTAAATCCTAGTAAAAGATCACCATTTGTAATGTTAAAAGTTTGAAAAAAATCAGGCCCCAGACCCCAGACCCGCACTGGCTGGGGGGCATACCCCTAAACCCCACATTGTACCTATATACATACTTAGTTCGTAATTACAAACATGTTCGCCCCCCCCCCCCCCCCAAAACAAGGGCTAGTTACACGACTGTCGCTGGTGTATGACTAAATTACATTTCAGACCGTTTGAGTTCACTTGATAGAAGAGTTCAAATAAAAATTCGAAGGCTTACGTTTATCTACTTTCAACATATCTATCCATTGAATATACAATATGTATTCTTGAAATTCACTTTCTGAAAACACAACAAAAACATAACATGGTTATTGGTTACGTTATTTAAGTATGTTCGTAATCTGTTGCACAAAGCTTGAATCTTCCCACATGGAAATAAATGCATTTATAATATGTTTTCAAAATACATTCGTTTCTTAAATGTATTTTTTGGAAAATGCATTTAAAATACTTTTCATTAGTCTCCAAATTGACCCAATTTCTTATATTTTGAAATATGTTTTTTAATTCATTTTAAAAACTATTAATAATGCATTATGATAGGCAAATAATATATTATGAAATAGTTGTCATTGCATGTATTAATAATACATTGTTAACAATGCATTATTAATATATAGTAAAAACCATATTTATAAAACATTTTGTATAATGCATTTTTGATATGTTATCATAAACACATTTTGTATATATTTTAAAGAAGCTATTTTCAATATATTTTTGAAAATGCATATTGCATGTGTTGTGAATGATGTATTTTTTATATATTAAGGAAAACATATTTTTAATACATTGTGAATAATGGATATTTTTATCCATTTTACCAATGCACAGAAAATATATTATGGTTAACTTATTTTTAATCTATTATTACCAATTTTTTTATAATATTTAGGGACATTGGGAGAGGATTAATATTTCAAATGGGGCTAAAGGGATAATATATTTTGGAAAATTGGTCGAAAGTTTGGAAATTTTTGGGCCTGTGCAAATTTTATAAAATTTGTAGTGGATAATTTTGACAATTAGTTTTAATTTAAACAAAAAACCTTTTTAAAATTTTGAATTTTTAGAAAACCAGTTTTTTGACAGAGATAAAGGCCTACAAACCATCAGCATTCTATCTTGGAACCTATAAAAAAATTACGGGTTGCACGGCCTTTTAAAAACAAAATAATAAAAATCCCAAATGCAAAAATGTAATGCAATTTAGTTAAGTAGGCCTACAAAATTTATTTTTTATCCCAATAATAAAAAATACCTTATGAAAAAAAACCAGGGGAAAAACTCAAACAACAAAATTTTGAAAATTAACTTTTTTTAGAAGTTAGAAAATTTTGTACCAATTTTTAAAACACTACCGCACAAAAAACAACTGGGCTTCAGGAAAAAAAAAAATGAAAAGCCTACGGGCATACCTAATACGGAAAATGAAATAAAGAAACACCCCCGTTTTTAAATTTTTTAAATTTCATTTTTAGCAGGGCAGAGTTCCCATCTACATCTTTTAACCGGACTTTACGAAACCCTTGCGCCTAGCCCCCATCCCCCGGGCAGTGACAGAAAGGGCCCAGGGGCCCGGCCCAAAGGCCTTGCTGAAAATAATTGCTTGTTGCTTCGAATTGGGGAAGGCCTCAAGAACCAAAATTTTATTTTTTATTAAAATTTGGGGGAAAAGGGAAAAGTTACAAATTGAAGAGGCCCAACTAGTCAAGGGACACAATTAAAACAATTAAAAGAAAGAAAGCACATTAAAATTTTTAAATATAGGCCTCTGGGCCCAACTATATTGAGGGTTCACCCAAAAAATTTCCGGAAAAAGCTATTTTTAAAGTAGGATTAGGATTGAGAGCAGAACCGGCCCTTCAGAAAAGCCTCTTTTCATGTAGACGAGAAAAAGGGTTTTGCCTTGCGAATGACAACATGTTTTCAATATAAAAACGTGGTCGCGTTTTTCCGTGCTCTTAGCTTTGCTTTTTTGATAGCCCTAGAACCTATTTGCTCGCCCCATGAAATTTTACTTTAAGCAATTAAATTCAATGGGGGAGCACAATATTATTGAATTATTTTTTGTCCCATTTGGATTTTCCCCAAATATAAAAATTTTCACAATCAATTCAATAAAAAGTAGGTCCCCAAAGATAGGATATTAAAAAATGCAATTTAAGTTACTAACAAACCTTATGGACAGATTCAATTTTATTCTCATCCCAAAAGAATAAAGTTTCTTTCCAGAATCACGATTGCATGACTATGAAAATTGCACTTTCACTGAAACAAATACACTGATTCCCACTTGTCTTCTCTCTGGGGGGGGGGTAGACTCGCAGCCAAGTCTGACCCCCATTTGATCAGGTGCGATTTTCAGGCAATCAGGCAGCTTTTTAAAAATGCAAAAACAGGAACAAATTCTAGCTACTTCAATATTCTATTAAAAATGGCCAAGGCTAGGTAGCCTACTGGTTTTTGTTCCAATAGGGGCCAGGCCCTACAACCACAAAAGGGCCTAAATAAACAAAAGCTCTGGGACATAAGCCCCGGATACAAAAATTTGCACGGTTTTTTTAAATTTCCCATGCCTTCTTTAGAACTACATCGGTAAACATTATAACACTTTCTATTAGGGTGCCCTTTTTTTTAAATTTCACTTAACTTTTTAAACAATTTTACTAACCACTTTTAAAGTTACCCTTCAAACAAATGGAAATACCAACCATTTTGAATTATTCCTAAATATTCCCCCCCCTTTCAGGGGTTTTGACTTTGAGACAGGTGGGCCTACCCGTGATGAAAAAAAGAGTCCACAACCACAGAATGGGTTAAATGACACGGGGACACGCTTTTTTGTTGGTGGCTTTGATACGAGGGGGGAAGGGGGGGAAATAACATTTTTGCAAGGTATTCACAGCACAGCAGGAAACGTTTAATTTTATCACAAAGAAATTGTGAACGTTTAAACCACCAAGAGCTTTTACAGGGGTCAGCCCTATTTCATTTGTCGAAAACCCTGATTATACGAAACAAAATCCCATTTTTTTTAAGTGACTGTAAGTATTTTGCTTCAGGGCCTCAAATTTAAGGCTATTTTTCTTACAACCACTGGGCCCTACTTTGAAAATTTGTTAGTTTTTTAATTTTGTTGCAAAACCATTTGTTTAAAATTAAAAAAAAAATTCCCCGTAGTTCTACAATAACAAAATCCCCTAAAAATTTATTATATCATTGTAACAAGCCATAAAAAAAAAATGCACCCATGAAAAAAAACCCCCTGCCGTATGCATAGGTTGTCAGGTTATGGTATTTATTAGTTATATAGCCTGGCACTGCATTTATTTTTAAACCCCGGGAAAAATGTTGGATGAAAAAAAATATTTACAACAAAAATTTTACTATGTTGGGGGCCTCCCTGCACCCCTACTTTTTAATAACACGCTTAATTAGGGGACTTTAGAACACTTTTATTCAAAGAAGGGACAGCCAGAAACCCCAGATGGGTACTTTTTTTAAAACCCATACAAAAATATGGTAGGGGGGGCTATGCCTAGAAAAATTTAAGAGTTGAAAAATTCACCCCACAATTTATTTTTATTTTATTATTTTTAACATTTCCTTTGAACCGGGAGTAATTTTTTTTTAGAAGATATCTTGAATGACGGTTGAAAGTTAAAATGTGTGGCCCCTATACAACAAATTACAAAATAGGCGGGGTTAATGGGCCCTACCCTAGGCCTCTTTTGTTTTGCTTTAAAGGGCCTAAAATTTTTTTATGTAAAACTCTTACTTCATACAAACCATATTCCTAGAACTAAGAAACTATCTCTTTCCTTGCCTACAGGTCCCTACTGTAAGTGCTAAATAAAAATTTAAGTACAAAATTTTAAAGTGGATGAAAGCCGATAAATTGACCGGTAAAATAATTGGTCAAAGTATTTTGTTTACTCATATTTTGGCATTGCTCATTTTGAAAGGTAACCCTACCGATTTTAAGTTATGTACATTTCCTTACAAATTTTAAAAAAAATTTTCTGTTGTTGGTACTTTTTGAAGGAGCAGACAAAGTGCAAGTAAATGGAAACCCCATTACTAAATTTCCTACAATACGTAATTAAAAATTATCATTGAACGCGTTCACTAAGGGATTGGGGAACGAAGTTGAAAAAAAAAAGTCTCGTAAGTACTATGGGCCTAAAGTAAAGTAATTACCCACTTAGCAAAATAGTATGGGCCCTTTTGGGTAGGCTACCTTTGTTATGTTTGACTGTTTTTGGCAATTGAAGCCTACGGTCAAAATTTTGCCAAATTTTAATTTGACCACTCAAAGTCCCATCCTAGCCAAGCCCCCCCTAGGCGTACAACAAAAAATGGTTGGCCAGGCCTTTAAGAGTTTTTTCAAATTGTTTTTTTGTATATAGGCCATTAGGGCTACCCTTTGTCAATGGGGAAGCCTCCCTTTTTAATGGGCCCCTCTAATTAAATAACAACTTTTCCCCTTTAAATTTTAATTTAAATTCTAGGTGGGGGCCTACTTGAACCGGGGGAAACTAAGAAAAGTTTTTTACATTATACTTACAAAAAAATAAAAATTAAATTTTTGATATAGGCCTAACAAAAATTATAAACCCATATTAACTGTGTGTTCCCCAAGTTCCAATAATGAATCTAGAATAAATTCAATTATTGGGTATTCAATCGGCGTTTATCACGTAAGCCGGGGTCAGTACCGAATGGCCTATGGGCCTAGCCATATGAATTGAATGACCCACACTAGTTTTGCCGATAAATAACTCAGTCTAGCTGTGTTCATTTCGGTTGAGGAGCCAATCCGTCTCCACGTACGGGCTGAAACATTTTTATAATTTAAAGGGAAGCAAGCTCGTTTTAAACTTACGAAAAAGGCCTATTTGCAGAATCTTTAACTTTATTAATTTGTTAATATTTAATTACACCGGTGATTCAGTAAGGATGAGCTGGTACCATACCAGTACAAAAAAAAAGCTTTAGGCACTATGGGCTGGCCAAAAACAAACATTAATGAAAAATGAACTGAGACTGCAAACCCAGTCCGGATGGGGCCATATAGACTTGGCTCGCGGTAAACGGGAAAGTAGATCTTGCCTTAAAAGTTTTGAACCTTGCCTTTTTAGGTGATTTCTATACCTATACGAGGATTTAGCCTACCGGACCAAAAAAACTGCTTGGCCAGGCCTACTCCCAACTACTTGTCGTTACCGAACCCGTCTATGGGCCCTAAGAAGAGAGGCCCTATGTAAAATAAACAAAAATTTTAAAAAATTTTGCAACTTTTTGTCACCAAGGTTTGGGTAGGACTAGGCCTTAGGCCCTTTGGCCCTACATTAGGTTTGGAAGGGCTTTGAAAGAGTAGGCCCAGGCCAAAGGGCCTTTTTTAGGTGTGGATTTTGTACGGTACCCCCTAATAATAATGCAAAATTTTCGTACAATCAACGATTTTTTCGTCCAGGCTTGCCAAAAACAATAGGCCCCGTACGATGTCAATGATGAAAGTGGTAGGCCTAGGCCTCCCCGTGAAAACTTTTAATTTCAACCGAAAGGCCTTTCAAAACCCGAAAAGAAGTGTCCTAACTAAATCTTCTAACAAAGTTTGGGCCATCCCCCAAAACCCAAAAAGTTTCCCTGGGATTCTCAATATCAAAAAGGTGGCCTAGCGCTTTTCTCTGGTGTAGAATTGCGGGCTGCGACGAAGCCCCAATGTAATGAAATCATTTTAAAGGAAAAACAACCCCAAAAGGAATGGTTTAAAAAAAAAAATGACCAAATGAAAATTTGAAACGCGAATTTTGCATAAACCAAAAAAACGCTCCCCGGGTTTTTTTGGTCTATTGCTCTATCGCGATGACCGACACTAGGCCTATAGGGTACACACCGAAGGATTTAACAATACCAATAAAAAAGAGCGGGAAACTATTAACTTTTCGGAGTGTAATCTAAATTATATACGCGGTTTGGTTAGGCCCCGTTCACACTAATTGGTTTAGTTTAAGGGGATAGGAAATACGTGTTAATTTTTTACGTTTTAAATCTTACCCTAAGAAATTGTTATAAAAAAACTATTTTTACGACGGCCAAAAAAGACGTTTTGTTATTTATAGAGATCAATGAAAAGGAGAAATTATTATGACAGGCCACGAAACATTACTAACCAACGGGTTCGGATTTCTATTACCCGGGAGGGGCCCCACCCCTAAAAAACCAAATAACAATTTCTTAAAACTAAACCCAAAATTATGTGAACGCGGCTTAGGGTATCCGCAAAGCGCGGGGGTTTTTGGGGGGTGGCAGGGGCGAACCCATTGGTTTAGATGTTGAGGGCCCCAAAGTACCAACTACCATTTGGCCCCATACCCGGGGGTTTCTTTACTTTAGTTTTAAAAAGTAAACCAATGTTTTTGGGGATGTAGGCCTAGGGCCCAAAAACCCTGGCTTTATTGGCCCAGGGCAGTTGGGTGTAAAGGGTTAAATATCTATGAATGCCAGGCCCAGGGCATCTAGGCCAGGCCCACCCTTTGGGCCCTGGGGCTTTACAAGTTAGCCAAAGTAGGCCCCAGGCTTAGGCCAGGCTGCAGTGCAAGGCCTTTGGTGCGATGGAGACAGAGACGAGGGCTAGCCTAGGCCTAGGCTAGGCTAGGGCAGTCTACTTAGGCCTATGAGAGGGAGGCTCTGGCCCTAAGCCAGTTATTAGGCCTGGGGAGCCTAATGCAAGTTTGCCCCAAATTCAAAAACCCAGGCGTATGTAAATAAAAAAATAAAATGCCCCCAAATAAAAGGGTTTGAGTTGTCTACTATGTTATTTAATACGCCTCCCAGGCCCAAGGGGGGGGGCTCAGAGCTATTTGTGACCAGCACAGATGGCCTCAACTATTTAATTTTAAAGTGTTTATTTAAATTTTTGGCGTTTCCTTTCAATTCTTTCCTGGCATTGTTCGTTTAATCCCCCTCGTGGGGGTCGGGGCTTTTTTCAGCAGGTTCACTCACAGCAGCTCCAGCACAGTCACAGTAACGAAAACGACTACCCCCATCAATACTTTTTTTGTTTCATTAATTTGGGAAAAAAAAGTCGATCACTTTTCTTGTAAAAAATGTGTTGAATACATTGTAAAAATTTTTTAAAAATTTTAGAATTTTAAATTGTGATTATAACATTTAACTTGCTTCATAAATACAGTTTAATTTCTAATGATAGAATGCGCTTTTGTAAAACTACTGAAAACGGGGAAAATTTTTAGGGGAAAATCAAATAAGAATTTGATGCCCATTTATGGGGGGATATTAATTTCATAAGTTAGTTTAAAAATTAAAAGGTATTTAAAAAATTGAATCTTCTAATATAGGATTGCTTTACTAAAAATTACATTTTATACGTATTCGTCTTTTTGGGGTCGGGGGCCCGCAGGGTTTGGGTAGGTCGGCTATAAATTTAATGTCCCTCTCATTGGGGTCCCTTTTAAACACTGACACAAAATATCCCAAAAAAAAATTTAATAAAAATCCTCAAATAAAAAAATAACGAAACACAAGAATAAAAAAGTGAACAAAAAAACAAAACCCCCAAAAAGCAGAAAAAAAATACTAAAAATGTCTAATCATAAGCAATTGATTATGTAAAAAAAAAATTTCTTTTGATATAGCTAAAAGAAATAAATTTGGTTTAAAACAAAACTCGATAAACGAAAATTACATGCTGTTTCCTTCATGCATTAAAAATATGAACTACATAAATTTTCCCGAATGTTTTTTTATGATATCCCCAAAAGTATTGGTAAAAGTTTATCACAAAAACTTAAATTAACTTACGAAACTGTTAAAAAAAATGTTTCTTGATTTAAATTTTGATAAGTATTTAGAGAATGTTAGTTTTTAAATTTCTAATCGAAAAATAAATTGAATCATTTATTAAAAGCCTTAAAAAACACATTTTTTAAAATTGTTTTTCAGAAATACTAACTGCAAACCATAGCCGAATGTATTGTGCCAGCCCAAAATAAAATACGTTTCCCAAAAAAAATTTTAAAAATATGTTTAAGGAAATAAAAATTTTTATTTGCCATTTAAAAAATAAAGCAATAAAGCATTATTTTAAGTGGTATATAAATGCTTCCCAATGTTCCCATACTAAAAAGGACTTATAATTTGTGCGGTTCTAGTTATAGCAACTACCTTGAACAGTCTTACGGGTAGGGCGAACATTAACCTTTTTCTTTTTGTATATGTTTATTATTATATACTTCGCAATAATATGTTCAAATAATGGTGAGGTAGCGAGCGAAGCGAAGATTCCATTTCACTACACTGGAGAAAAAAAAACGGAATGTTTTTTTTTTTTTTTCTTTTTTTTTTTTTTTTTTTTTTTGTATTTTTGTCTGTTTTTTTAGCACATTCCGGCTAAACCGATACTCCGTTTCGAGAAATTTTGTTGAGCCCCTTTGAAATCTCTGAATTAGAAAGCCCGTTTTTTGGGGGGCAAACAAAAAAAAAATTTTCATAAAAACTAATTTTTTTCGATTTTTTTCATTTTGAAAAAATTTCTTCGATTTATAAAACCTCACGCTTTTTCCGATTGTAATGATTTTTTTACAGGACTTTTTTTTTGAATTTTATATTCGTGGAAAATTTTTAAACGCAATCGAAAAAATTTTTCTCAAGAAAACGCAATTTTTTCGTAGTTTTTCTTTTTTAAAAAAAATTCTTTTTATTATAACACCCATGTTTTTCGATTGTAAGATTTTTTTTAAAAGAACCTTAATTTTTAATCGTATATTCGTGTGAAAATTTTAGACAAACAAAAAATATTTCTTAAAAATCGAAAAATTTTTCGATTTTTTTCTTTTTTAAAAAATTTCGATTAATGAAAAAAATTAAAATTTTAAAATTTATTTTTTTTTTATTTTTAAATAATTTAAAAAAAAAATTTAACTAAGTAAGATTTTTCACAGAACAGAAAACCCATAACACATGGCAGTCAATGACCAATTACGCCACCCAAAAAAGCGGCGGGAACTTAAAACGTTTTAGTTACTCCAAACACATTCTGCGAGCCAAAACTTTTACCCCCAATAGCTGACGGACTTTAAAAAAATGGTTAAAAAAACCCGAACAACCTATTTTAGAATATTTATTTAGACCATCATCAAAATGTATTGCTAAACTGTTTTTTATCGAAAATTTTTTAAATTTATTTAACAAAAAATATTTAAATACTTTTTTTTTTTTTCATATTAAAGTATTAAAAGGAATGTTAATTTTAAAACTTAAATCAAAATATATATTCAATGCATTTGTTTAAAGCCTTTAAAAACACATTTTTGATTGTGTTTTCAGAAAAACAACTGCAAACCCTATTGAGAATGTATTATGCCAGCCCCCAAATAAAAAGGTTTCAAAAAAAAATTTAAAAAAAATTATTTTAGGAAATAATTCCAATATGCCATTAAAATGCAAAAACAACAATACTTATTTTTATGTTATTCAAAATGCTTCCAAAAATGGGCCCTTTAAGAAAGCATAAAAATACATTATTTTAAGTGTTCACAAAATGCTTTCCAAATTTTTTGGAAATACATTCTTCAAAAAAAGTATTAAGAAATTAAATATTGTATGCTTTTGTGAAAAATGTATTTCTCATAATATATTTTGTAATGCATTTTATTTTGGGTAATGTATTTATAACACTTATTTTTCCGTGTGGTTACCCGGGCTATTCACTATTCAGTATTATCTAAGATCGATTAATGTTGTATAGATACCGAATTTATTTCCGAATTCGTGGTAACTACAACCGTACATACGTGTTTAATTACTAACAGGGTATTTCAAATAGCATTTTCCATTCCAGGACGAAGCTTCAGTCGTGCAGATGATGGCTTCAACAACAAGCCACTTCGAAGGGATCTTTCATCACGCCATGATGAACCGGGATAATAAACGAGTTGTGGTGCGGGTAAGAGCCGGCATTACTGTCACATTATAATACGAATAACTCAAGAAAAACTTGCATCTCTTTAGCAGGGTGTGGATGTAGTATTGTGAAGGCTATATTCATCTGCGATTTCAAAACTACGCGGCAAAATAATGATAGGAAAGTTGAAACTCGGCAAAAACATTATTGTCACCATGTCACCATCTTAAATAATTTATTAATTGTCTTTACCACACAGTTAAGCCTTTTTCAGGCTTTGTGGGTTTTTTGATTATATTCTTGTTAGATTTATTTCTGTAGGCCTATGTAACATTAATTATTTATTTGTACAATTTTGCTATGGTGTATTTAAAAAAAAAAAAAAAAAAAAAAGGTTCAGATGGAGAGATAATAATAATTATGGGATACGGGATATGAGATTTATATGGGGTTTAAAATGGCGGCCATGAAAGATAAAGCGTAATATTCAGATATTTGGGGGGAATTTAATAGAACCCAGTCCCATTATTCGCCATATGAATATGAATGAATATGAATTTTAAAAATGATTCAGGATTACCGGTGATGGAGATTGGATCGAAAAGCAGCAATCAAGCAAGGTTAACAAGTGTAGCTTCATGCGACACACTGCCTGATCGGTGGATGATTACAATTGATATCATTTTTAGATTAAATTATTTTGTATTGGATTTTTTAGATCTTCGTATACTGAAGAAGCATTACTGCTCATCAACTCCCCTATTCATACTGATTAATTAAATTGCTACCAAATTGTCAGTTTAGTTCATGACATAATAGTTGAGTCGTGACAAAAATAAATTATTTTTTGATTTCGTCTTTTAGATTCAAATACATACGTAAAGCAAATAACGATGGTCACATCGTGTGTATGACCGTGGCTATTTGCTTTACGTGCGTATGTTTCTTATTGTTTACGTATTGTGTTTTAATATGAGGGCAGTTTGTAAGTATATGTTCTTCGCCAGGTGGTGCCGTGGTTGCTAAGCGACGAGGAGTTCTGGGTGGTCCCCGGGGCACGGATCGACTCCAGGCTGACAGCTTTCGTTGGGGGTGTTCCCTTCAGATACACGGCGAAGATGCTTGCAAACATATTCCAGGGCATTTCTGGAAGTAAGTGCCAATGTTGATTCAATGACACATGACATCAAACTGTATTTTGAATTTTGAAGGATTGACGGTGAAAAGTAGATTATTCATGGGTGTGGGCGTATTAATGTCGTATTTCCCGAATTGCATGCAAGGAAATAAAACATTTTCTTCTTTTGTGTTCATCTTAAGGTTGTTCCGCCCTGTTTTTCCATTTTCTAAAATATGCAACTATGTAAAAATAAAGTAAATGAAATTGAAACCTATAGTACTATTAGAACACCAAAAATGTTTTTTCAAATTTTTCTGATCGGGCATACGGCAAATATTACATCTTCAAAATAGTTTCAAACTGCAATTACATCTAGCACAGCGCTCAACGTAGATAGTTGTGTTTCTATGATATTAATGTTTAACTGTTTCTCTTGAACTTATCAAAGAGAAAACATGTATTGTATTGTATGTTCCACGAATTTTTTAGATAACCGGTATTTTTTGTCAATTTGTACAGGAAAACGGAAAAATTCGAAGGGGACACGGTTCCATAAAAAAACATGTTTTCTCTTTGATAAGCTCAAGAATAACAGTCAAACATTAATCTCACAGAAACACAACTATCTACGTTGAGCGCTGTGCTAGATGTAATTGCCGTTTGAAACTATTTTGAAGATGCAATATTTACCGTATGCCCGATCAGAAAAATTTGAAAAAACATTTTTTTGTGTTCTAATAGACCAGGTTTCAATTTCATTTACTATATTTTTACATAGTTGCATATTTTAGAAAATGGAAAAACAGGGTGGAACAGCCTTAAGAGATAACTTATTATTGATTTCTCGTACATAGCTATTTTTTCATTGAACTCCTGCCAGTCCGCAAAGGCTATATAAAATATAATAAAGCTTAAAGCAGAGATGCAATATTATTTTGTTTTGTCACTTTGTGCAACCTCCATCGTTAATTAGATTGCCACCTCTTGCCAGATAGCAAAACATTAGTCAACACTGCAAATATAACTCTTACAATAGAAATATCATTATAACATAATCTAATGGTATCACCATGCTTCTTCGTCATTATGTTTAGTTTTCTTTTAACAGTGGCTCGACAGCGTAATTGTGCATTTGATGATTCTCTATAAAACAAGACCTTTCTATGACTTAAACAGCGTGTGAACTGTAATAATGGTTATTTCAGAATTATTTTCGATTGTTTTTCTCTATACGGAAAAAACATTATTAAAAAGAAGATATTTACGGCACTTAACTGTAAGAGGAGGTAAATTACATTGTCCAAGCACCAAAATAAGTGGGTACACGGGGCGTAGCCACGCTACCCCACAAATTAAAAATTTGTGGGAATGGATTCTAGACCAAGGATATTTACGAGTTTTTTCCTATAGCAATCCTCGGGGCAATACTAGAGTCAATAAAGAAGTTTCCCCTTTGGAAGGTCCCCTTACTCCCAAGTCAAAACGGAATCTAACGCTCTGCGCGCTGAGGGCGGCTTAAATGTGAAACTAATAAAAGCACTGCACGCTAAATACGGTCAGTAGATTATCGATGTGCAGTGACGCTGAAATCAACAAATAACAGACGAAACGTCAAACATCAATTTTATTTCATCACATTAGCCCAGGGCCCTAGTCTTTTAAAACGATTTACTTTTGATTTATTATTGTACTATAAAGTGTTGCGCAGGCGTCACTGAAATTTTCGTGCGAAATAATTTGAGATAGGTCTTGTTCAAGCCTAACAGACGTAAGTGTAGCCTAGGCCCAAGACCACAATACAGTTTTTCAGACGTAAGTACGCCCTTGGCATTCAAATCGAAATCTTGAACAATACATATTGTCGGCCTAGGTCCTAAGCTTAGGTCTACTCCATCAGAAATATCCTCATCAATTAAGATACTTTGCTTTACTCCAAAACATTCGCCAACATTCGATCGTATTTAATATTTTGAGGTTTCCGCCATTTGTCGTCATCGACTGTTAACTACTAGTAGGAAAGTGACGTAGTTTTATTGAAGTAGTTCCATCAATCGTCACACAGATGTCGCGCGGAACGTTAGATTCCAAACGCCAAAAACCGACTTTTTATTTAACCCAGGGCGGTATAGGGAGTTGGAGGACCTCCCCAACGGGGAAACTTCTTTATCGACTCTGGCAATACTAAGTACAATACTAAGTGCGGATTGCTTTTCAAATAACTCACTCCAGATCCTCCCGGAGACAAGGCAACATATTGTAAATTCTTATTTTCGACTTTTATTTAAAAATCGTATAAAAAACCGAAGCGAGTATCGGTTTAAAACAAATTCTAAGCCAATAGGTAAAACGGCAGATTTTTTTGGCAAATTAAATATTTTCTTGGAAGGGGGGGGGGGGGGGAAATGTGAAGCAAATTAGCATTAGCTTCAAAGTTTGTTGGAAAAAAAAAACTCGCAAATATGCTTGGTCTACACCCACACAGCACAACATCATCAATGATTGTCCGCTACAGGGACGGTCGACGTGGATATAGTAAAATGGATCTCAATTTCCTGGACCTGATTGATTAGGATTAGGTGATGAGGACGTCCACAGATAAAAGCAGGAGGTCTTATGGGACCTCTACGGGACGTCTAGGACTAGAGCAGGGCGTCCTACGGGATCTGTATGGACTTTATGGGGGGACATCATGGGACGTTCCATGCCCGGCGGGACATTCAAGGGACGTCTGTGCGATGAAGTCGATACCACTTCACTGGACACATCTCTGGTCCTAGAACTGAAAGGAATATTTGCAGCTAAAACAACAACCATCTTTCTCCCATCTAGATGTGGTGCACACGGCGATTGACTGCCTCAATAGTATGAATTATCCAAAAGGATTCGGCACGGTGAGCTTCTGCAACCGCTACAGCTTCGCGGCAGCTCTCAATAAACGCTTCATCAACACGCCGTCTGGCGTGGTAAGTTGATCTACAATTCTCCTAGTAGTCCTAGCACTATACTATTATTGGATGAGCGTAGCGAGCGAAGCGAAGATTCCATTTCACTACAGTGGAGAAAAAAATCCGGAATGTTTTTTTTTTGTATTTTTGTCTGTTTGTTAGCACGATTCCGGCTAAACCGATACCCAATTGCGTTTAAAAATTTTCGGGAGGCCTTGAAATCTCTGAACTTAGAATCCCACTTTTTTTGAGCCCCCCAATCAAAAAATTATTTCCCTTTAAATCGCAATTTTACGATTTTTTCCGTTTTTTTTAAAAAATTCTTCGCTTATAACACCTACAGCTTTATCCGTTTGAAAATGATTTTTCACAGAACCTTAATTTTATGAATTAATATATTCGGGTAAAATTTGAGCGCATTCGAAATTTTATTTCTTGAAAATCGAAATTTTACTTTTTAAAAAAAAAACTTTGACTTATAACCCAAGTTTTATCCGTTGTAAGTTTTTTTCCAAAAACCAAATTTTATGAATTAATATATTGGTGTGAATCTTGGCCGATCGAAAAATAATTTCTCATGAAAATCGCAATTTTACCTTTTTTTTCTTTTTAAAAAAAAAAAATTCTCGTTTAAAACACCTAATGTTTTTATCCGTTGTAGTTATTTTCACGAACCTTAATTTTAGAATTTATATATTTGTGTAAATTTTTGGCGCAATCTAAAATTTTTCTCATAAAAATCGAAATTTTACCTTTTTTCTTTTAAAAAAACATACGCCCCTCCCAACGGTCGAAAAAGCGTTTGCGAAGCTTCCTAGTTTATAATATTTACAAGCACAGGTAAGGGAGTACCCAAAATAGGGAGGATTGATTGATTGATTGGATATTGCTTAACGTCTCATATTAATGCATAAGGTATTTGAGACATGAGGGGGTAGAATGAGGTGAAGTATGAAAAAAAGGGAAAAAGGGGAACCCGGTTACGGCACGTGTACTCCTTTCGAAAAAATACCAAGGGACCAAGGCTTAACGACCCACCGAAAAGGGCGGTGAAAATGGACAGTCTTATGGTTCCTCCATAACCCCGGGTGCCGACAAGTCGAGGAGAACGAAGCCGTACACTTGTCCGAAACCCCCCATTGCTCTAACCAGCGAATTTCTGAGTTTTTAGGGCAGAGCGGTCACCCACTCTACCCCTGACCACGCCCGAGTTTGTTTAACTTCGGTGTTCGAGTGGGAACTGGTCAAACTACTCGGCTAAACCGCTTGCTAAAAAAAGAGGGAGAAAAGCTTTCCGGTATCATAGAACGTAAATATGAGATAAAATGCCCATGTTATGTTTCCGCGTTGAAACATCTTTAGTGAGGGGGCCGGGTAAAAAAATCGTCCTTGGTTAAATGATATCTCCTACCCTTAACCCCCAGAGTCACCAAAAATATTCTGTATGATCCTTGTTGAAGGAAAATATCATGTCAATCGGAGCTCGTGTTTAGTTGGGGTGGTGAGACATGACACGACACACGGGAAAGGGAAAAATTCGTAAAAAAAAGTGATGAGTATAGGGGGCCTTAAGAGGGAGGGACACATTTGGCGTTTGCAAAAGCATTCGCTCGGCCAAGAGATCCGAGTATTGAAAATTGCAAAGTTGTCAATAAAGCATACAAGACAGCCCTTGGGGCTAGATTTTTCCAAAATTTTTACTTAATCGTCAGAAAAAAAAAACGAAATGGTCAATTTTTGAGTTTTTAGAAAACAAAAAATTTTGAAAAAATTATTTAATTTTTAAAATTTTTTCAAACAAAATTTTTCAAATGTTTACTGAGGCCCATAATTCCACATTTTTGGGCATAGTTCCCAAATTTTAGACACCTGTGGTGTCAGTTTTGGGCCGAGCAACGAATTTTTCCCAAAACGCATGTCCTATACTCTCTTTAAAATTAGGGAGCGAAGTTCCCCAATATGCAACACGTTTCTGTCCGTGAGTGTGTCATGTCTCACGATAAAAGTCGAACATGACCCCCGCTTGGCAGCTTTTTTTATGGGCGTTCCACACAAAAAAGAGCGGGAAGTTTTTGAGTACCTTGGGGGTTTTGGGTGGGAAGGCTTTTCACCTTGCCCCCAAAATGAAAAAAATTTTATGGCTTTGCACTTCAAGGGTTGTGTACAATAACCGTAAGTCCGGTACAATTTTGGGTACTCTAGTATCCATGGGCGCCAATTGAAAAGGTTCACATGTCCCCCATCTCCCCCTTAAAAAAAAACACTTAAGAAAATAAGATCATCTTTAAAAACTGATTTTGTGATGTCTATAATATGCATTAGCATTATAAATGGATTCTTAAATTAACCCACTTGTTTGAATATAGCTTCCCAATTTAGTCCGGCGGCATATAGCTGGAGATATCCGAGGAATACTTCATTTTAAGTATAAAGCATGAAATTTGGCATTATGAATGGACATACCCTACTGATGAATAATTTTGAAATTGAGCCACTCGAAAATTTACCCAGGAACCCCTTAAATCCATGATGGCGTCCAAACTCCAAACATTTTTTTTTAAATTATGGCCGATGTAATTCATTTTCACTTTACGTACGTATTTTCATGTGCTAAATTGAAATTTGAGGTTAAAATTAAATTTTTGTAATGGGAGGTACCTAAAATCTAACATGGCGAACAATATATCAAGTTTCTCATTTATTCGTGGATTTTCTGGAATTTCGGTTTCTTAGCGTGTAATTGAGCTACTGAGGTTAATTTTGACTTCGAAATTAAATTTGGCGTATTTTAAATACCTATCGCTCATTGGCCTACCCTGCCCCGAAGAAGCCGCTAGCATCTGCATTCTTTCGATGGGGCAGCTATAAGTAAACAATGACTTTCTTGTTCCCAGATGCAAATCAAGCCCTACGTAATGGTGGGAGAGCCATGTGACTTCTGTAATGATGTCAAACTGCCCTGCGAGCCACACGCCACTCACTACTGTTGCAAATGCCTCTCCGTAAGTACACTCAGATCATATTGTTCTCATGGTACACAAGAAAGTGGAAACCATGATACTAAAGGTACGTTCCGAAAGCTGATGAAAATGCTCCGGCGCTGGCATTCCCCAGCACGTAAAGCATAAGCACGATTAACTTTTGGAACTCCTCGAGCATTGGCATGGCTGGTTCAGGCTGTTTAGGCGCACATTAATACATGCAAACATATTTTAGCGCAGTTCTACAATTAAATTAAGTCCGTCATCGTAGGGCGTTTCAGTTGATTAGTGAAATAACAAAGTGACTTACCGTTGTTCATTCGATCGGCTTGATCAGGGGAAACAGTTTTGTATACGTAAGTATTTTGGGTCAAAGAACGTCAAAGAACGATACATTAACAATTTAATTATGTGTTCGGCCATTTTAGTTTTTAAAATACCGCCAATATCAACCACTTGTTGAAGATGCTGAACTGAAATTCTCGGGCATATTGGGCGTGTTGGATATGCTCAGGAATCATGTTACGGAACGCTGGATCAAGTACATTCAACAGCTTTCGGTACGGACCAAGCAAGGATTTAGCATTTTCAACAGCTTTCGGGACGTACTCTTTGTAATATGAAAGAGTAGGTTATCAAAAACGATGGTTGATGGTAGCAGGTAGTAGCATGTTTACGGTTTTGTGACGCACACAGGAAAAAAATGGTAATTGGTAGAAGTATATTAACGGTTTTATACAACATGGTATGCAGGAGGAAGCTACACCACCTCAACTCACAACCTGGATGTAGACATCTTAAGAATCTAACTGCAACTGGGTATAATAGTCTTCTTCTCTCTCCCCCCCCCCCAACCCCTCCGTCCCAGAACACAATAGATCAGGAACACAAGCACTTGAACTCGCAAGACTCAAAAACTGAATATTCCGTGATCCGTTTATTAGCTGACCCGGCACCTCCACCAAGACTGACAACACCTTGTTGTGAGGCTCGTTGCTCTTGTGGTTAGAGGCTCTGCTTCCAATGCAGAAAGTCCAGGGTTTGATTCCCGTGAAGAAGTTACCTAACTTCTGATGTGGACTCATGACCATCAGTTCTAGCTGACCCGGCACCTCCACCAAGACTGACAACACCTTGTTGTGAGGCTCGAACTTGAACTTGAAACTTGAAATTAGTCTTTTAGGCATATTTTGATCGCCATCGTAATTATCTTGTGCCGACAATCTAACTCTGCTTAACATTTATTCTGTTTCAGTACTTCTGCAAGAGGTGTTGGGACCTCAAGCACGAGGACCGTGCCTCTCAACAGCACAAGCCATACCTCCCGCGTCGCAACGCACCCGGCATGAATAGCATGGACTAGATCTTCATCATAATACAGCTACCCTGAATACCCTGAATGTTGGAGACCCGGGTTCAAACAACGGTCAGGAGAGATTTTTTATTTTTGGATTGAATTAAAAAATTAAGGAACATGTTTTGAAAAGCATATACACCTATGGAAAACAAAGCCAGTATGAAATACGTGAATATGAAATACAACAGAAAGTTCAAAAAAAATTGTGGATAAATTTTTGTTTTTTCAGTTTGACCCCATTTTTTTTTAAATAAAAAAATAATTAGTATTTACCAATTTAATGACTCAAATAGTGCCTTTTTTAGAGAAGACTGAAAATAAACATCTGCTAAAAAGGCTAAAAACGGGAAAATTTTGGTTTGTCCCGAAAAAGTAATAAATTTCCAGTACGGTACTGCTGTTATTTGAGGTGTACACAAAATCTAAAATATGCAAAAACTCAGAAAAAAATCAAGTTTTAGAAATGCACTTCAAATTTAAATTTTAACCAAAAATAAGATTTTATTCAAAACAAAAACAAAATATAGAAATACTCTTAGAAAATTTATTGGAATTTCAATTTGTTAATTACAATTACCTCATTTAGTCTAATTTAATTCAGTATTGAAAGGGTTAAGGATAATGTAAATGCTATTTGTTTTGTTTGTGTACTATATTGTATTTTGTATAAACATAATATGATATTTTAACGCGATTTGTTGTTGTTGTATAAGAATGCACACGTGCATTATAAAGAAAAGTGATCATTAACGCCAAAAATGTAGAATGGCATGGCCTAATGTATACAGGTTATGAGCGAGATAATTGTGATAGGTATGCATTGCTTTTGTTGTTGAAGACAATATGTTGTGTAAACGAATATAAAGACATCTTATACGTGTTTTGTTATAGTTGGATTTGAAGAAGAAATTGTATTAACAGGCAGTTAGTTTGTGATATAAAATTAATAGCATACAATAATATTTGGCTATATATAATACAAATGTATTAATTTATTTCAATGTTTAATAATGTGTACTCTCCAATTAGACTTTTAACAAATCATAAATCAGCTACATTTTCGAATGTAATTAGTTTTGTATAGTTTTTTTTATATTTATTTCAATAATATGTTGTCTAGTTATTTTTTTTCATCAATTCGTCATCTCTTAAATTGAAAAATCTATTGTTGTAAATTTTAATTTAATTTGTATGTTTATCAATAAGTTGATCATGTTTTAAACGTTAGTTACGATTGATCATAAATTCAAGTAATGCAGTCTTTAATAATGTTTTAATAAATTAATTAATGTACTAAGCTACAATAAAATGGAATTGAAATAACTCGCATTGTATTGTTTTTAAGTAATACCAATTCGATTTCCCTCCCGTTCACCTTTGTAACAGTGAGCAAGCACATGGTGAGTAGTGTAGAGCAGTGCATCCCAAACTTTTTAGAACCACGACCCATTTTTTAGAACGCCAAAGGTTCGCGACCCACAGCTATTATTATATGTAGGTGTCAGGGGGGTGGGAGTATTTTAATGTGACGACTTTTTTATTAACTCAAATGTATAAGTATTCATATATCATATAATTTTACATTCACAATTTATCTATTTCTCATATTGAGTGCGGGAATGGTGCACAAGTTTTTGAGTTCTGTTGATGATAGCATTTATGTCCAAGTCAATGCGAGCGATTTTCTGGCTCAAATACATTAATATGGAGCTCTTGTTTCGCAATTTAATTTCTATTTCTTCCATAGTGGAAAATTCAACTTCCCAATAATTGTACGATGAAGATGTAAAAAGTAGCAGCACCTACCCAAACTTCTGCACAAGTTTGTTGAACAGGCATCCGGAACAATGACTTTTTTGCGGTTGAATTTTTAACTAGGTTTGTAACGTAGAGTCATATTCAGATAGGTCCAAACAGTTCGGAACGTACAATAAAATTAATTAAGTTCACAATTATCACGAAAATGTTAAAAACGTTTTTTAAGTCAACGGACTTCGTTTTTTATACTTAGACCTACACTGCCTTTCTGTGAAGGATGCAGCATAGAGTATATATGGTTGCAGTGAAACCATGCCATACATTGCCAGAATTACATGTTTATACCTTATGAAAAATGACAACATTTTTGGATTTTCAAAACTTTGACCGGTGGGTCGCGTCGCGACCCACAGTTTGGGAAACGCTGGTGAAGAGCATATGGTAAGCACATTCATAGATCGTCTAAATCCAAAATCTAAAATCCATAACTCATTTCCTATATTATGGCTACAAATTATTGAGAAGTATACAAGCCTCATACAAAGTACATATAAAAATAAAAAATTCTGTCAAAAATTATATAATTGTATGAGATAATTCGTAAGATTTTGAGGGCCTATTGTAAGTAGGCCAATGCCTAATTATTGTCTTTCTGGACATTCCGCTGCTTCTTTACAAGTCTTTACAAGTCTTACAAGTCTTTACAAGAGCGTCAGGGTACAGACGTCGGTGATTGTGAAGAAAGAATGTTACAAGCCAATAAATACGTATTTATGGCAATGTTGGTAAATTGCACTCGCGAGACACGTGTCATATGTTACTAGAAAGCTTCTCAAACGCTTTTTCAGGCGAGTTGTTGGATGAGCGTTATTGTTTAAGGGGTTGTTTCTCTGAAAATGTATGAAAAACCAGCTATTTTGCATTATTATTGTTTCAATTGTTTTTTAAGTTTACTTATTTATTTATTGACTACAAAAATTTATTTTATGCTGATATAATGCTAAAAGCATTAAATGAATTTTTTTCTTGAGCGCTGCATGCTATTTTGAATGGGATAATGGCTTACCGGTATTGATATTAGGCCTAATCTAGGGCTGTTTTCCTACTTCTTCTTCAGTTTTTAATATAAAAGAATAATTTCTTTTTTTAATGTGCTCACAAGTCTTATTCTGGCTAATTCACCAGCCACGTTTTTGATGGGATTTATAGTTGTTTAAATTAAAATATGGGAAATATAGATTTGTTACAAAAAACATACATTTTCCAACAATGCAAAGGAAAAAAATCATATTTATCAAACAAAATAAAAATTATAAAATCCGTCCGGTTAATGTTTAGATGTATGGTTTTTTAATCTAAAACACCTTTCACTTTAAAAAAAAAATGAAAATTGTAAAAGCCTTAGCATTATCGCAGCATCATAGCAAAATCGTAAAATTGAAATTATTAAGAGAAATAATTGTTTGATTGCGCTCAAATTTCACACAAATATATTATTTCATAAAATTAAGGTTTTGTAAAAAAAAACATTACAATCGGATAAAGCATGTAGGTGTTATAAGACGAAGAATGTTTTAAAAATTTAAAAAATCGTAAAATTGCGATTTTCATAAGAAATAATTTTTCGCTTGCGCTCAAATTTCACACGAATATATCAATACATAAAATTAAGGTTCTGTAAAAAAATCATAACAATCGGATAAAGCATGTAGGATAGATAAGTATGTAGCATAAGTCGAAGAATTTTTTTGAAAATAGAAAAAAAATCGTAAAATTGCGATTTTCATGAGAAATAATTTTTCGAACCGTGCAGTTCTAAGTTCAGAGATTTCGAAGGCCTCCGGAAAATTTCATCGCAATTGGAGTGTCGGTTTAGCCGGAATCGTGTTAACAAACAGACAAAAATACAAAAAAAATCATTCTGGATTTTTTTCTCCAGTGTAGTGAAATGGAATCTTCGCTTCGCTCATCCAACAATGTGTCCTACCGGTACCACGTTGTTAAACCACAGCTGTTTAATGAGGGGTCAGCTCTCGCACAAGTCACTAGTCAGTCACAAAAATATTTTCCCGGAGGAATTTAAAACAATTTTGTTTCCGAAAACCTATGGATATATTAGAACGTTTTTAATATACTGGAGACTAAAAATAAGGTAGTATGAATGCGGTCATAGTTTGAGTGATGCTAAAAAAATATAATTACCAAAATCATGAAGTGTGTGTATATATATATATATGGTATATATTTTAAAACAGAATTAATCTATTTATAACAGTGACTTTTAGCTGCATTGTGTTTTACTAGGAAGCTTCGCAAACGCTTTTTCAGGCGCGTTGTTGGATGAGGGTATGTTTTTTTAGACGAAAAAAGCGTAAAATTGCGATTTTCATGAGAAATTATTTTTCGATTGCGCTCAAATTTCACACAAATATATAAATTTATAAAATTAAGGTTCTGTGAAAATATCATTACAATCGGATAAAGCATGTAGGTGTTATAATGTCGAACAAATTGTTTCTAAAACGAAAAAAGCGTAAAATTGCGATTTTCATGAAAAAATATTTTTCGATCGCGCTCAAATTTCGCAACAATATATTAATTCATGGAATTAAGGTTCTGTGAAAAAAATCATTACAATCGGATAAAGCATGTAGGTGTATAAGTCGAAGAATGTTTTAAAAATAAAAAATAAACGTAAAATTGCGATTTTCATAATAAAATAATTTTTTGATTGCGCTCAAATTTCACATGAATATATTAATTCATAAAATTAAGGTTCTGTGAAAAAATCATTACAATCGGATAGAGAATGTAGGTGTTGTAAGTCGAAGAATTTTTTTAAAAAACGAATAAAATCGTTAAATTGCAATTTTAATGAGAAATAATTTTTTGATTGCGCTCAAAAACGTGGCAATTCTAAGATCAGAGATTTCGAAGGCCTCCAGAAAATTTTATCGCAATTGGAGTATCGGTTTAGCCGGAATCGTGTTAACAAACACACAAAAATACAAACAGAAAAAATAAGAAAAACGAAAAAAAATCGTAAAATTGCGATTTTCATAAGAAATAATCTTTCGATTGCGCTCAAAAACGTAGCAGTTCTAAGTCCAGAGATTTTGAAGGGCTCCAGAAAATTTGATCGAAATCGGAGTATTGGTTTAGCTGGAATCGTGTTAACAAACCCACAAAAATACAAACAGAGAAAACAAGAAAATAAAAAAAATCGTAAAATTGCAATTTTCATGAGAAATAATTTTTCGATCGATTTTTCGCACGTGGCAGTTCTAAGTTCAGAGATTTCAAAGGTCTCCAGAAAATTTCATCGCAATTGGAGTATCGGTTTAGCCGGAATCGTGTTAACAAACAGACAAAAATACGAAAAAAAAGAAAAAAAAAACATTCCGGATTTTTTTCTCCAGTGTAGTGAAATGGAATCTTCGCTTCGCTCGCTACGCTAATCCAATAAGATTCCAAGATAATTATTTACAAATTGCAATTCACCACTTATGCAATATAATTAAAAGACATAAAGTTAAGTCATAACCAAATGTTTTAGAAAGGAAATAGAACAAACTCTTAATGAGAGTTTAGATTCATTATCCCACCCCCCTCCAAAAACAAAAAAGTATTCCCCTTTAGTTCATTTTTAAGGGACCCTCAAAACTTCAGTTTGAATAACAAAATCTATTTTAAATTAAATTTAAAAATTAATTGGATGAGCGAAGCGAAGACTTCAATTTCACCGACACCACAAAAAATTTAGCTCGGGTGTTTTTTGTTAGTTTGTTTGTTTGTTTTTTTTGTTTTTGTTTTTTTGTTTTTCTGTCTTGTTTGTTCGCTCTCTACCGGGCAAACGGCATAGGCGATCTGGATAAAAATTGGAGGGGACCTTCGAAATCTCTGAACTTAGACTTGCTACGTTTTTGGGTACAATCGAAGAAATATTTCTCATGAATATCGTACTTTTACGATTTTTAGTGCGATATTTTCGTGACGTTTGGGCCGATTCTGACCAAACGGGCGGGGCTACAACGTTAATATTTCACATGGACATTAAGGTTATGGTGATGTTTTGCTTTTTTAAAGAAAAAGTTGAAAAAGTTAGCCAGAATCCATAGAATAAAGGTTTTAATATTAGTTTTTTTTTAGGTTTATAATGACAATTTACAAGTAACAATAGAAACTTGACAACAATCACCAACAATGCGTTCAAAAGGCACTTGATAAGTAAATAGATCCCACGCAAACTAAAAACTTACAAAAAAGCTCATCCATCAACGCGACGGGACTTAAGCGTTTTCCTAGTATTTGCTTAACTTCGACCCAACCTTCAGTAGTAACTTTATTTTTTAATTTTTTTTGTAGCATTTCATAAAATAATCAAGGATGTTTTGTGACAATGCCCATCTGGATTATTTTTTCAATCATTTTTGAAAAAAAGTGTTGCATACATTTTAATTAACCCAGCATGAATAGATGGATAAACTGAACAAATACCTATTGACAAACAAGAAGAGACGTAATTTAATTAATAAATATTTATTAGATGGAAACTCCATGCCAAATGTTGTTGGAGAAATGTCCCGGCCAGACACCGAGCGCAAAATGCCATTACCTCCTGATACTACTACAGGATAGCCAGGCAGGAGGGTAAGGTTCCATTGGCCAGCATCACGTTTCATGACGGCACGACCACGACCACGATCACGATCACGATCACGATCACGATCAGATCACGATCACGATCACGATCACGATCATGATCACGATCACGATCACGATCACGATCACGATCACGATCACGTCACGATCACGATTCTAGTCTTCATCAAGAGGCGAGACCCTACCCTCACCACAGTGCGCAGAAGAATGTTGAAGAAGCTCATTCTAACCCAGTCCAGGTAACCAGCTGTGAAAGAATAGAAGAGCTTTATTAAGACAAAACTGCTCTTAAGAATTCTCCAAAACCACCATGTGAAAGTTGTACCTCTCTCTTGTTAGGCCTCATTTAGATTATGCTAGCTCTATTTGGAACCCATATCAAATCACCAAAATTCATAATGTAGAAAGGGTCCAACAGTGTTTCACAAAACATCGATGTATAAAAAGTAACATTCAGTATCATAGAATAGATTATGCACAACTTTGTAAAGATGCTAACCTAATGACATAAGAAAACCGAAGGAACTATTCTGACATGGTTTACCTTTACACAATTGTAAATAATTTAACAAACACTAGTTCAATTCTTGGCAAATTAAATTTTCATATACCTCCCGAACGTACACGCCTTCACAAAACTTTTCAACCAGCCATAAGTCATCTCGACCTTCATAAAAATTCATGCATCAACAGATTATAGCATTCTTTTAATATGTTAAAACCTCTTGAAGGAACAGACATTGATCTCTACACTCAAAATATTTTTAGATTTAAATCTGTGATCACTCAAGCTTTAGGATATTAACATTATAATTTACTCACTAGCTTATTTCCATTGGTCTCTTCTTTCATATAAATTGTTCTCTTCTTTTCTTTAAAGAATATCTCTTATTAATTTTCATTGTTAATAATTTTTAAAGTTTCACATTTAAATTGATAATTTCAAATATGTTTAAAGAGTTACATGTATTATTTTGTGTATATTGTATATTTTAATGTCTATAAGTATATGTTTTCTATCCATTAGGCTATGCTGTGATTTGCATTTGTGGAGTATTTTTTGTACTCTGTTGTAATATGCATCTTATAAATAAATCTGGAAATTCCCACCAAACTGTTAATCTTACGGTAAAAACAAATTAACCTGCGCGTTCACATTGATTTAAACGTTGCTTTTTAAGAACTTTAGGTATACATAATAGGTACGTAGCAAATCCATTTTGGTTCCATGCAAAATTAAAAAAACTGATATGGACAAAAGTTCCATAAAAAGGTCCTAGTCCCTAGTCGAGTATGTATGTACACAGTCTTGCGGGTTCTTGGCTACAAATCTGACTCCTATTGTAGTCCACACCAATTTCACAGTCGATTCCTTCAATAGTCCATGCATGATGTATGGACATAAATGAATTACAAAAGTCCATGCTGTATGGACATAAACGGGTTACAGGAATTGGCAGGCTATCTTTCTCCATATCACTGTCACTATTTGAGCACATCTTTGTTTGTGAATCAGGATTCAGGATTCATGATAGGTTGATAACGTTTGTTACACTTATGAAGAACCAACTACCAAATAATTGGATGAGCGAAGCGAAGACTTCAATTTCACTGACCCCTCAAAACATTTAGCTCCAGTGTTTTTTTTTTGTTTTTTTTTCTGTCTGTTTGTTCGCACGATTCCGGGCAAACGGCATATGCGATTCTGATGAAAATTGGACCTTCGAAATCTCTGAACTTAGACCTGCCAAGTTTTTGGTTACAATCGAAGAAATATTTCTCATGAATATCGTACTTTTACGATTTTTTTCATTTTTAGTGCGATATTTTGTGACATTTGGGCCGATTCTGACCAAACGGGTGGGGCTACAACGTTCATATTTTACATGGACATTAAGGTAATGGTGATGTATTGCTTTTTGAAAGAAAAAGTTGAAAAAGTTAGCCAGAATCCATAGAATAAAGGTTTTAATATGAGTTTTTTTTAGGTTTTTAGGTTTATAATAACAATTAACAAGTAACAATAGAAACTTGACAACAATCACCTACAATGCATTCAAAAAGCACTTGCAAAGGAAAAGTGGTCCCGCACAAACTAAAAACTTACAAAAAAGCTCATCCATCAACGCGGCGGGACTTAAGCGTTTTCCTAGTGGGAAGGTAGGGGAATGTATTTACAATATTTACCTAGAACAGATTAGTCTACAGTAGTGCCGCTTGTAGAGTCAACTCCTATTTCACTTCAAAGCATCAGATGTTGAATAATTGAAATCTCTTAGTTCCTACTGGACTGAAGATTTGTAGATTACCCCATACTTTAGTCAGCATATCCAATAGAAAGGTGGATGCCACTAGATCTTCTCCAACTGGGTTTGAACTTGGTCCTGCTAGAAATAAAATTTCATGTTTTTGTAGCATAAATACTATTTGTGCACAGTCATTTTGCTAGAGAAATAAATTTAATGTGCAATCTCATTATTATCACAATGGCCACTTATGAATAAAATAAAAAAATAAGAAATTATTTTCGGGTTATTAGTATACAATGTCAATAAACCTGCAATACATTTATTATAAAGCATAAGAGACAGCAAAAAAGTCTGTCGCCAGTAAACAAAAAATAACTATAAATTTAATATTTGAATGTAATTTAGTACGTAATATAAATTTATAGGGTTTCAGATACAGTGAGCATATATATATATATATATACATGTGAATAGTAGAAAGATAAAATATTCAATATCATTATAATTCTACATCGATAATTGCACATGTTAAATTGATCGATAATGATTAATCATGATTTTTGTTGCAGCAATTATCATCAGTACGGAGATATAATTAATAAACCACCAGAACTTGTTAACCGGAGAATGATAATAACACTGATTTACTGAACAAAACAGGGTTAAAAAAAACAATGCACAGCACTCACCCGCTGCGTAATATTTCGGTGACATCCATCCATCACCTTCCTCGGACGCGAGGTTACTAAGCCTTCCCTTGAGGCACACTGGTGGCGCCCCTCCACGCCCTGTCGACCTCGTCGTGAATCAACGACCCCCACATGGCGGGAAGCTCAAGACTTGGTTGATTAATGATGTTAGGGAAATAAGTCATAACTGCTGCATCTTTCAATTTCCTCTTGAGCGTGTTCTCTTCTTTAAAAAAAATATTTTAACATCTGGCCAATTAATGCCCGTTTTGTAATCAAACAGGTGGTCCTTAAGTTTACTATTATTTATTTGTCTATCCTATTCAGTTATAAAAACTGATTTACAAAGGAGGACAACTAATTAAATCTAATTACATAGATGCCGAAACTACAATAAACTACATTTAAGTACATATTTGAAATAGTAGCATTACAATAACAATGTATTTAAACACAACAATTTTGTTAACAAATAAAAATGATATTAAATGTATTTAATGAATGAATCAAATATAAAAAAGGGTGGGGAATGAAAAGAAAAAAGAAGCCGCTCTAGTTTTCCCTGACATATTTTTTTGTTCATTAATACGAACAGTCGTCGGTCTTTTGGTTTCACCCACATAAAAAGCATCACACTCACACGGGATAACATAAACCGCGTTTTTAGAATCTTGAATAACGTTCGGCGGTTTGAAACTGGATAATTGACTACGTAATGTGTCACGTGATTTTAAATTCGTACGTATATTGAATGCCTCAGTGAGACGCCGAAAATGTTCAGATATACCAGGGATATAGTCAATAGATATGGTAGCAGTTATGTTCTCGGTTTGTTTAATACGATTAGACTTAATAAGTGAGGACCTCACAAAGACAGACGGATTAAGGTTAGATGTAAAGGACGAAGCAATGCGGTTGTTTTCCTCTATCAAACTTGATTGACTCGAACAGACAGTCGACGCTCTGGCTGCAAGACATTTAATCACACCTCTCTTCACACTCGGTGGATGATTAGACATAAAATTAAGATATTGACCGGTGTGGGTTGGTTTAGTATACACAGTGGTGGCTATTTTACCCGACGCCAGTCTTGACACTTATTTACTATTTATATTTATGTTGACTATTTATTATGTATATTGTAGAATTAAATTTTGGTTTTTCGGATTGCCATGTATTTGATTATTTATTTTATCTGACGTTTCAAATGGATTTCACCAATGTTTGAAAAAGACAGTAGAGCAACTCAAATATAAACCAAAAATCAAAAACACTTCAAGAGAGAACAATAACAAAAACAAAAGAATAACATTCTTAAGTATAATAATAATATAATAATAATATTCTTGTGTTTTTGTTATTGTTCTGTCTTGAAGTGTTTTTGATTTTAGTTTTAGGCCTATATTTGAGTTGCTTTACTGTCTTTGACAAAGATTGGTGAAATCCAGTTGAAACGTTAGATAAAATAAAGAATCTAATACCGTAATACGTGGTAAACCGAAAACCGAAATTTAATAATTACAAGGTGACAAAGTTATGACAATAGTTATAACTTGGAAACTCAAAAGAATTCATTGTCACATTATATCCGAGAAAACCTACGTAAAACACACACACACACATATATATATATATATATGTTTAACCTTGGTTTTATAGTAGGAGACTATGACACTGTATGTTAGTACTTAAGTACACCAGTGTACGCACTTTTTTAATTTCTGTCTTAAGTACTAATATATCGTGGGTTCAATCCCCAGTGGAGGCACTTTTATAATATGTCTATAATACCATCATAACAGCGTCAAAGTCGCCTACTATATCCCAACTCTAGGGTTATAAAGATGGTTTGTATTTCTTAAGTTCATTTCGTATGTAGTCTAATTGTCAGTGCAATCTGCTCTACATACATTATTAACAATGTATAAAACAAACCAAGAAATAGACAAAATTTAATCTGGTGTCTTCATAGCTCAGTTGGTAAGAGCAATGGCCCGGACAGCCAAGGTCCCAGGTTCAATCCCCGGTGGAGGCACTTTTTTAATTTTCTGTCTATAATACCATCATAACAGTGTCATAGTTGCCTACTTTAAAAACAAGGTTTAACAATATATATATATATATATATATATATAATATATATGAATATAAAGTTTTTAAGCATAAGCCCGCTTTAAGGACATAGTTATTGATTCACAGCAGTTATGTATATATATCAGTACTTTAGACAGAAATTAAAAAAGTGACTACACTGTAGTGACTTTTTTTAATTTCGGTCTAAAGTACTAATATATCAATGTCATAGTCGCCTACTATAAAACCAAAGATAAACATAATAGGGATGCACACAATAATCGATATATCGATCAATAATCAATAATGGACATAATTTCGATAATCGATGATCAAAATTCATTATCGATAATCAAAATATCAAATAATTGGTCAACAGTGGCACAAACCAAAATTCTCTATAGACGGAGATTATCTCACATTGTGCTATGCACTGTGTGGACTGATGGTGTCACACTCGAGTGTGGACTGATGGTGTCACACTCGAGATTTATGTTTGGAAATGAGCTATCATTCAATAACTGTTGACGGAACATAAACACATGACATCGAAGACAGCGAGGCAGCAAACGGAACGTGATTATATTGTTTTGACTCACACTTACCACACTTGAGGTTCCACTTATAGGTCGGAACAGGCTTTTTGGTGATATTGATATTATCGATAATGAAAAAAGTATAATGTGCATCATGTATACATATTTTTATATATATTTCTGAAATATGCTGTGGGTCACTGCAATTGGATCTTTGTAATTTTCTTTGTTTGCAAGGTAGTGTGATTTTTGGTTCTATTTTTATAATGCTGTTATTCTATTATTAAATTTTGTTTTACCCTACCCTTGAAAATGGAAACCTAGTTTTCTGAAACATTGGGAGTAAATATATTGAGTTTTATAAACAATGTGTGTGATATTTTCCGTAAAGCTAGTTTTAACATTAAACCATGGATCACGAAAGCTTAATACAACACATATATATATATATATATATATGGCTGGATGATCATTAAGTTCAAATGATGGGTTACCTTATTTATGTAAGAAATTTTAATCTCCATCCCCAGATCGTTCAATGTTGCATCGTGAGAGGCCTACAACATGCATAGTGTGCATGAGCTTATGATTATGAGTATTTATTATTGACTTTTTGGGGTAATAATATCAATCAAAATTTAGCAGCAATCAAACAGCAACCCTACTCACAATGTTCTATTATAGAATATATATACTATACGTATACTATAATAGTAGGGATGCACAACGATAAAATACAAATGATCAGTAATCGAAAAGGTGGCAGCAATATTGATTGATGTCAGTAAAATTATCATAATTTTTTCAAGCAGATCGGAGTGGTCATGACTCATGATAGATGTGTAAAAAAAATGGGCCAGAAATAGTGTGAGTCAGGCCTTACCTTTGAGCCTCTGAGTTTGAAAATGTCAATTTTGTTGTCATACTCTCAAGACATGAATGACATGAATGAAATGGCAGTCCACGCAAGTGCTCAAAATTGATTATATGACGCGTTTACGACAATTTATTTCCATAAACATGCAATTTGATGATAGGTATATATTTTCTCGTTATCGATTGTCAAAATGTTATTGAACATCAATTACAGTGTGGATCCCAATTCTATAATAATACCTATGTGCTGAGAGACAAGTGGAAATCCATTTTAAAATAAACACAAATTGATTTAGTTTGTTTGACATGCTTGTATTTTTGAATTGTGACAGTAGATACATAAACATTTTTTTGTCTTGATAACACAATAATTGGACAGTGAGCTTCTAAAATAAATTGAACATGAGATCAATGATTTGAATTTTTTTACACAACACCAATTTATCAACATGCTATAGTAGAATTAGGTACACAATTCAAATATTATAGTCTCAGGCTAAGTTCTTTTCAAGCCATAACTTGCATGAACAGTAGTACATACTACACAGTATAGTGGGCTTCATAGAAACGTGTGGGTCATAAAAGGAAGTTGGGAAGTATCAAGTTTGTTGAAATATTTGTTTGTTGGATACACCAACAAATCTTTGTAGAAATACTGTATCACTTGATTAGTGAACTAGTCAATTCAACCAACAAACAACAATCACATTACTATTTAGTTACAGAGTTCATTTACTTTTCAAGTAAAATCCTAAAATCATTCTGTAGGTTGAGAGATAGAATTGAAACTCATACTTATGAATAATGGTGGCCTTCACATTTTAAAAGCAGTCACAGATAATGATTTCATTCTCGCATGAAGCGTGAAAGGAAACGTCCATCGGAGACATGGAAATCTGGCTAAATTTACAAGACATGAAAACAAAACACTATAAAACATTGTTTTGAATGGCAAAGATTCAATACCAGACATAGGAACAATTAGAAAAGAAAGTTACTGATGAAGTGGGACGAATTCAAGAACTAATTAGTTATTATTGGTATTGCTGGTTCATCAATGTAAATTGTAAAGCTTTTAAAAACGGAAAAATAACAACTTTCAAACTGTGAATCGTACGTAAGAAATTTCTTGGTCGAACACTTTTTGGTTTTTGATTGTTTCATCAAGAGTACATTAGTGTCATAAATTTTGGACGCAATTATTTCATGTTAACCATCAAGCTTTTGTATCAAAGTAATTTCAACAAGAATCCTCAATTTGTATAAGTTTGTTGGTGATGAGCTGATGACCGATGATCGTGATTACAGTATGTAAATAGGAGATCACGTACAAATTACTGTACAAGCCATTTGTTTACATTGTGATCTATACAGAGTTTGGTAAACACCTGCCTACATGCAACACAATGTCAAGAACATTGCTTTACCAATCGACACCCAAAATTATTCATTAACATACATAGAGTGTATTAGTGTATATTATAAACTACCTAATTCAAAGGTGTTGTATGATGAGTTATCTCAATTTTGAAAATCAATTTTGAAATGCAATGTTTTCTTTTTACCAACAAGCAACAATACGGCTAAATAGTTATGCCATTTTGAGTTGTACCGGTAATCCATGATCAGATCAGTTAGGCACACTTTCATAAGGAAGGTAAATGCAATCAATATCCCATCTTTAAAAAGTACTTTTGTGAGTAGAAACAAATCATTAATAAATGCCATCCAAAATTAATTTTAACATTACAAGATTGCATGATAAAACATTGCATTTTTGATAGGAAATTGTATGAAATCAAATTGAGCGAGAACGGAGAGCATTTAACAATCAACCATGACACTAGGATTATGTTCAGAGATGTCGTACAACTTGGATATTTGCAAGCTGACAAGCTGGCTATGTAAAAGATATCTCCAATTGATTTTTAATTTTTAGGGTAACTTCATTCATAACCAAAGTTCAACAAATAGACCACATCTTTTTTAAACTGGATTATTACACCCAAGCTCATTATTTTTCTTCTACAATACTTGGTAACGGACAAGATTACAGCGAAGAGTCATCAACAACCTAGACAACTTATAAGTGTCAATATCTGACAAGCGACCGACATCTCTGAACACGTATTGTGTGCTTTACAATATGCATAGCCTAACACAGTTGTTCCAAACACTAATCCATCATCAGGCGTACAGTACAGACACGTGGTTCATTGGAAGTGCATAGATCATTGAGGTCTCTATATGTTAGACAAAGGTAGGCTAGACTTCTTGTACATGAGAACAACATTGAAAACCCACTGAAATCTGACACGGGATGCGTCAACCGTACCACCTCACAACCAAACTATGTTCGCAGGACCAAACCATGGCTCGGGAATTATCTAAAAATTTTTACTTTTCACACATTTAAATACTGAAAATTTGATTTACTCAACAATCACGAGACCGAATAAGTGACTACTAAAATGATTTCACACCAGTCAAACCCATCTTCCATGTTCCACTGAGCTTTATTCATATTTGCCAGAAGTAATAATAAGTAATGATGAATTTACCATCTACTATAACATAAAGTCATTAACCAAGAAGAAATCTTGAAACACAATACGAAACATTACGTCCTCTACCAAACACTGCACTTTATTACGCCTGAAATGTAAAGCGGTTGCCTACCTTGTAAATTATTGTCAACTGAGTAAAAAGATCCCACCTTCCTTTATGGAGTGAGAAAGCTTCCATGACACAACCCACACTTCTAAAAAACACCAACTAATAAGCTATACACACACGTGGTACAGATATCAACAAACTAACACGAGCCTAATGAAATTCAATGACGGGTTCTTTGGAAGACCAACTTTTTGATTCTACCGGATAAACAAAAAGGTGTTGCTATTTGGGTAAATTTTCTTTCAAATATGTAATTATTACATAGAGGAGACACGTACACAATCATAATTTAATTATTCATTATTAAATAATGACCCATGTAGGGACAGACTAACAATAACCTTAACAATAATAACTAAAATCTAAGTATAATATAAGATAATCAACTTAACATTGGAAGTTTGTCTCAAGTTATTACCTAAAAGTACCCTAGGGCAACAATTGAAACAGAAACATGCCTCTTACTACCTAGTTCAATAACTTGTTATATTGATGACAGGTTCATTGAATATATGCTATATTACAAAATAAGATTTAGTGCAGAATGTTAAGTCAATGAGTGACTGCTGTGCTTGAAAACATAGAGGATAAGAATTAATTGGAGGCCCGCTGGATACAAATACCAAATTCATTGCACATATTCTTCACTTTTACAGGTGAAAACTAAAAAATTACCGAGGAATCACATAACAACGATCTTGGATCATCTACTCTTACCTAACCCCAATAACAAAACCATAATATTATGTAGGACCCAATTGGCATAATGTGATCCTCAACTTCTTGCCTCTGACCAAGAACTATCTAAGGCTATGACATTCCCCCAAGTACAAGAGCTTACAATTACACACTCATTATAAGTAGGAAGAGATGTCATAGCTTAAGAAGGCATAAGGCATGATGCAAGAGTGCGCAGATAACGTGGCCTACATTGTGTCCAATATAGAGTTCTTCCAATATAAGTACCACAGGGGTGGCTGTTAGACATGGCATGGTCAATCCAAAGTAGTGGCTATGTGCAATCAGCAGGTAAGTACCTACTGGGTGCTGTTAGACAGATGTCTTTCATGTATTGATGAATCCAGGTACACTACCTGATGCTGTTATGAAAATGTTCTTTATGTAATTCCATTGATAATCCTTAGTTACAACATTACACACTTTGTCAATTGTGCTCATTTTATGTTAAATGTTATTTTGTTCAGAATACATTTTTAAAAGATGGTCCCTTGAAACTGTATAAATCAGGTTCCACTGTAATCTAAAATAACAGAAGAATGCACCGAGAGATTACGTTGGCTCTCTCAAGCAGATCTTCGACAAATTTCTGGAAATAGGAAAAAACAAATTAGAATAAAATCTTGAGAGAGAACTAGTCACATATGTAAAATGGAGACAACAGAGCATTATATTATTGGTAATTGTAAAATGATTCAAGAACAAGGGGACAATTATTTTGGAAACTAAACAAATACTATTTAGACAGAAGTGTGGACAGTTTAATAGAATGGCTAGCTATATTTTACTTTATTCTTCATCTAATCATATACTCTGAAGTTCAGAAATCACAATAATTTCATAAAAATGTATCAAATGAATTTGCATTTGTAATATCTAGCGGTCTGGCAGCAAGCTAAGCTGATGCCCTTGGTAGCAACAAACAAACAAACATGGCTGAGACTACGGAGCATGTGTTCAGCATGTGTTAGGCACGTGCATGTGGTGTTCAGAAGAAAACTAATACAGGATATGATCTTACGTAGTGTACATTAAAGCCATGTGTAATAATATGGTATGAAGTAAGTAGCATATCCAGACTCAGGCTTGTATTTCTGGCATACGCATCAATATTGACTAGCAGCAATGGCTTTGTGACATTTTGAGAAACTAAAAAGTAGACACTATGTAGGCAGACAGAAAGAAAATATGTTGATTTTATATTTAGTAACAGTGAAATAAATAAAATAATACTACTCACAAACAAATTTCAACACTTTTTTTCAAATTCACATCACAACCTTACATACATTATTGACTGATCTGAGCTACAATGTGTATATAAATAATATAAGTTTTATGTTAAATACAAGTATAGAGTATGTAGGCTGTATAATCTACTTAGTGAGAGAGGAAGTTTACTTAAAAACGACCTAATTAATGTCAAAGATAAATCACCTGATAATGAAATAATAAATTACCACTTAATGCTAAATGTTGTTGCATTGATTAAATAATAGTATATTTTTGTGTGAATAAAGCACACCATGTAATTTTTCAATTTAAATACATCATGATGCTACATTATTTGTCACTACTTAGTACCTGCTCATTTATAATTTTTAGATAAAATCACAACAACAAAAAATACTTTCAAAAGCATTTCCCTACTGTTACATTGATTAAAATCAGCTTATCACTTTAAAAAATATTTTTCTGTTGACTTATCATGGAAAAACCAAAGTACCATTGCTATTAAGTATGGAAATACTTAGAATTATTACTGTGTATACTAGAACTAGCAGTTACTACAAGACAAAATATGAATGGATTTATTTCTGAAATGAAAAAGGAAAATGAATTAACAATCAACAATTGCACGTTCCCACTGACAAAATTACCACAATGAACAAAATATGGTGTGAGAGTCAATCACCATAAATAGTGTTGGGTTTAGTAAAGTCAATGGTGTTCCAACTAGGAATAAAACCTAGACAGATTATAATATATATATAATAGTAGAAAGAATTGATACGAATTTGATGACATGAAACGCCATTGGTATAATAGTAGAAAGAATTGATACGAATTTGATGACATGAAAACGCCATTGGTTTTGTGCAGAAAAATCAGAGATTTACAAAAAAAAACAATATGCACCATTAGTTTTGTATTGCCTTGTATTATCTTTATCAAATAACCATTTCCTATAAAAACAAGAAAGACACGATACATAACGTATCGTATTCGTAGGTTTTATCACATTCAGTCAGAATATGAAAATTTAAAGTAGAAAATGTAATACATACTTTTACATCATGTTGGGATTTTTTGGCATCAGCAAGTAGCTCCTAGAACACAAAAAGAACAAAATTAATACCAATTGAAAATCTGGAAACAAATATTAAAACTTTACTCATTTTAAATAAATCCTATATTTATAACATATTCTACAAAACATGTTTTTATCTCAGGCTGCGTTTTCACAAGTTAGCTGCTAAACTACAGTACAAAAAAGGTTTTGAGTCAGTACTCCACAGATCACATAATTTGCATAATCATTTTAACAAATTCAAATTAATACATCCCATTTGTTTCTACTGTTGCCTGTATCTTTGCCACATCTGTACTCACACTCGGATACAATTAAGTATACCCCCCACAGTGTATTGGAAGCGAACCTGCATTAGTCCACTATAAATAGGCAAGTCAGCTGTGGCATTAACCTTCACATAAACTAGTGGCTACAATAAACACAGGAGGTAATGGATTGGCTTTTTAGGGTAGTTACCTGCGAGTTAAGCTACAAAAATCTTGGGCAGAGTTATGGTGAGTGGGTGAACTTTCTTAATACTAATGGAAGAGTACATTGAGCTATGAATGAATCATATTTCCTGGCTGTAGGTATACATATTCCCAACATATCTAGACGAATGGCTGTAGGAATACGAGTATAGACTGCTCCATCTCATCCATGCCCACCAGATGATGGACATGGTGTAGTGCTACCAACTTGCACCAGGTAATGCGGGTAGGAGGACCAAACGCTCACAGGCAGTGGCGTTACTAGGGGGTTTCGGGGAGGGGGGCGTCCCCCCTCCCCAATAATGTCCTGGTTTTCATTTTTTTCCCAATTAACAACCCACAGTTGGTCATCCATTCGAAAGCATAGATTTTCACCAAAATGACCTCGAAGGAGAATTTAAAAAAAAATTAAAGACGATTTTAGTAATATACAAAGTTGGTTATTATATCTTAAAACTCACAGATTTTCACCAAAATGAGCTTCAAGGAGAATGTTTTGGGGAAGTAAGACCCCCGGAACCCTACTAAGCCTTCGGTACATCTATGAATTAATGGTGGTCTCAATAATTTGTCTGTAACTTTCTAAATTCGTAACTAGTTAGCCTGAATGAAATATTTTTTGAGTTAAACGGGTGAAGTCATTTAGCTCGTGGTAACGCACGTATTGTTCAATCTACCAACCAACCAATCTACCAACTTAGCAGGATTAGAACCTCGGAAATACAATGCTCTTCATCAAACACAACTTGAAGCCTGTCCATCCAATCCTCCATAAGAGATGTCGATGATGGGGAAAGGGGCAACACCATCTTCAATGATGTGGGGCAGGGAGAAGAAAGGGGGGCATCGTTCAACGTATCATACATTGCCGACATTTCCAATTCTAATTCCTATCCTATAGTATTTTTCTGGACTCCTTCCACCATCCTGCCATGCCAACACTGGCTAATAAAATTACTACCTCTCCCCCCCCCCCCGCTCCATTGGTTATTTTTTCTCACAAAATAAAACACATGTCGTAATTGTGCAATATGGTGTGTGTGTGAGTTCGTGTCGTATTTTAAACTTCGGAAAAATAAATGCTGAATTTGAAGGTTTGAAATTGAAAATTGAAAGACAGTACACGGATACGTTTCAATTTATAGTGTTTAATTTGTGTTACGTCATCACCATTACTCATTTATTGTGAACGCGTGTGACGAGTGACGACGTAGCTTTCGTTGAGGACAAAACTAGTGTTTCGTTTCTACGGCGCTTCCATGGTCATCCATGGTCGTATTAGCACGCCGTTAACCACCATTAGAATCTATGCGCAGGTGCAGGGACAAGAAGAGCAAGAGGGGGGATTAATTAATTAGTCATGTTTGATGTTGATACTGTTGGTAATTAATTTGCTTTGAACCTCGGCTACAGAGTGAACGATAGACGAGGGTGATTATGAACTCTTCTTGTGTTAGCAATTTGAGGGCTACACACCTCATATTAGTTTCTAGACAAGAATTCAAAAGAAAGTAACATCCAAACATATCATTTTTGGGTGGTTATTAACGTTCAAAAATGACCACCAACGATGGGACATATTGGCCGGATATGGTTGTCGTCAGTGGTATTCATGGGGGTTTTACTTTGCAGCGTAACAGCATCTTAGTCGAGCACTTGAGCTTGGGGGGATAGAGGTCAACTACGTGCTACGCAATTTCGCGTTGACATAATCAAATTAATTAACTTGGCCCATCCCCCTTCTCCCAGCTGGCTCGTAGAGCTCCTTGCATGGGTGGGTCGGTGGGTCGACTTCGTAGGGGACACTGCCGGTGTCTTACAGTGCACCAGGCACCAGGCGGTGAATAAACTAGTGCATACGCTCACTACCTTGTTTCCTGTTCATAAGATTCACAGGACGCTTTCGGTCTAGGTGGGAAATATTCATAAGTTGTGTAAAAATCGAGCTAGGACATGGATATTGGATACACATAAAAAAAAAACGTAGTTAGCTATTGAAACAGGGGGCTTTTTTCAAAACAAAAACGATTTTACTATTGCATTCAGTGATATATTCAGCCAACTTATGCGTGGACTTGGAAACAGTCGAGATGGTGTAGGCATATATCAATCAAAATATGAAACATTTCAAATCAGAACCCGGGTCCCTATAAGTTTCACACGACTTGAACTTGTGTGTTGGTCAAGTTCATTTTTCGTGGTAATATGTATGTCCATGTTTTGGTAATATTGCCATGAGTTGTCAATAGGGAGTTCACTCTTCGACCGAACACGATAGAAAATGATAAATTCAGAAATACATAAACATTTCCAGATATTAGTAATTATTGTTGAACATAATAATCAAACAACTGGTCAAATGTACACACTGGATAAAATAAGTCAAGTTCAGATAGCTCACAATCAACCGCAAGAGGTGTACTTTTGTTTAGTTACTGTCGTTTATTCTACCCAAATTCTTCCACAATCTTCCAGCATCGTGCCGGCGATGGGACCGAGAAGTGTTCATCTCCCCCCTCCCCACCCCACCCGGATAGCGTGCCGCTCGTGACAACGACAGCTATTGGATTGGCTCGCCAGCTCCAATTTCCCCTCACAAATTCATTTTTGATTACAAATATCTCGGGAAGGAGTAACATAATATATCGCGTAGAATTAGTTTACTCGCCAATCGCCATGTAATAACGACAACGTATCAGAGGATCAGTTCACAATCTCTAGGGGTGAGAACAGTCAACAAGGTAACTAATACCTTCCTCTCAAAACGAATCATAACCATCAGCCTTCAAAACAATTGCAGTCCAATAGACAATCGAAAACTAGGTGGTGTTTTGTTGGATAAATTACATTTTTCCTCATATCCCATCATATAAGTATAATGGAAAATGGCTGATTGCAATTTCAAGTAATGGTCACTTAATCTACTTTCAAGGGTGTGTATAGGAGACTAAAGGCAATCAATCAAGGAGTAAAAAAAGTCGTGTAGTTGTAATGGTATTGGAAATATGATATCTTCTGCAGACAAGTACACGTCCATAAATGAAGTAAGGTGACATGAGGGTTTTGAGATCGGATGAGGTGGGAGGAGTTTAGAACAGCGAGGTCTAGAGTCGGATCCCAGCATCCCGTTGTGAATCTGAGTAAGTACCTTTACAATCGAAGTAGAGTAGCAAATATGTTTTGTTATTCCCATCCTGTAAATTTCCTGCAATTACACGGATTATATAAGTCGCCGCGTAATTCAACTCTTCTTGTAATCCGGGAGTATAAACTGTACATAAAGAAAGATGTGTACATAAATAAAAAAAAACGTCCTGCGTTTGGTGTACACAAAAAAGTGGTATTGGATTGTCATGAAGCTATAGTTAGGCAATATAAAGATAATCATCTACACTCTAGAAAACAACTAAAACAATTATTTGAAACATTCCGTCGGTCGTACCTGACACACTGTAAGGAAATTCGCCGCGTGATCTACCATTATATATTTGGCAAGACCTGCTGCCAAGTATATAATTGTCGATCTACGCCAAACGTCTATGAGTGAACTACCCTCACATAATTGTAAATCGTTCGTCTCGTTTTAGTAAACGTGACATATAACTCGGGCGCAACCTACCCTTACATTATTGTATCTTGTTAGTTCCGTTATAGTCAAACTTATACTTTTCTTGTGAGCGAACGACACTCAAATAATTGTAAATCGTTCGTTACGTTTTAGTAAAACTGTTAGTTTATTATGAGTATACTACCATGAGATAATGATAGATCGTTGGTTACGTTTTCGTAAATCTTTCACGTATATTATTTATAAACTACTCTATCACAATGATAGATTATCTGGTTTGCTTTAGTTTATTGTTCATTTCAATTATGAGCAAACTACCATCACATATTGACATATCGTCTGGTTTGTTTTAGAAAACTTTTCACTCTTAGTGTGAGCAAACTACTATCACATAATGATGGATCGTTAGGGTTCTTTTTGTAAAATGTTATTTTTATTTTGAGAAAACATCCCTTGCATAATAGGGGATTGTTGGGGTTATTGTAGGATGTACTCTCACACATAACTGGTGGATTCAATTTGGCATAGTAATTAGTTGTTTTCCATCTAAAACAAAGTTGAAGTAATGAAGTTAAAATAATTCAACTAATATGTTTAGCAGTCACCCATCGATGTTGCTTGAATAGTCTTGGGAGAACTGGTGGATTCAATTTAGATTAGTAATGCGCGATGTGTTGTATATCTGAAACGAAGACGTAATTATCTAGTAATAATATCAACGAAGAAGCTCAGCTATCATCACCAATCAAAAACCTGCCCACCCGATGATGATGAATATTCGAACGATCAGGTGTATTCGTCCAGCAGCTAGGTATCCGGTTTCGAGTTGTCCTGCAAGAAAAATAATTTTCATCATGTAACTTCATGAAATGTCAATAGATCTCTGATTATCTGCTAGAGATGAGATGAGAAAAATATACGCAGCATTATATAAGCAGCACGAAGTGAGTAAAACGTCTGTCCTGTTAAAAGTTGCCGAGTGAAATGAACGTTCTCGATGAAACCTGCCAAGCAAACCCACCCTCGCGCGATCTCTCTCTTTGTGTGTAACGGTTTACGGACGGCTTGCAGAATGCAGATGTTTCGGCTCAGGCATTGGTATTTATTACCTTGGAGGAGCGGGTTAGACTAGATGTGTCCAGCCAGTGTACTGTGTTTCCTCGAAACTAGGAACAAATAGTTAGGTTGTTGAAAACGATGTGTTACTCCATTTCATGAAATCTGAGCGAAGATCACATCACAATATTTACATGAACATATGCAATTTGTGGCAATTCATCGTTTATCACACCCTGAAAAATAATATAAACATTAACCAAATTGCCATTGCATTGTTTTAGAAATTAAACCACGAATATATAATAAGGAAACTAGTCTGAGTCTTGAAATATTGATTCTCTTTTTATTTCATAATACCGAATTGGTAAATTCACTTCATATTCTAAGAGTAAAATTTAACTTTATCGGAAATGACGACCAGAAGTAGTAGTTGTGATTACGGATCAAATAAAAAAGTCATGTGTTTTACTCCACCTTTAATGGCGAAACAATAAAATACTTACGAAATTGATTGAGCAGTTTATTTACACAGTATTATATCGCAATATTTTGTTTGCTTCAAATATTTTTCAACGTTTGGAGTTCTATTTCATCTTTTTTCGATAAACATGTAAACCCTTATTTGAAGTTATTTCTCGTACGTAGCCCCCTTTTCCATTTAAATACATTTTTTACTATGAGTCCTCCTAGACCATAAAAAATCTTCATATATTGTGTGATCAAATGGGATCAAAATTTGGCAAAATATGTGTAAATGTAAAAAATCTAAAAGTAGTTCGATATGTACGACTGCACATTTTTGGCTTGTATCGTGGAAGCTCGTTCTAGTTTGATTATGACTTCAAACTTCGTCCAGTCTAACAAAAACATATTTGAAATATATGTAATGGATATTAAGCAGAAACCTCCGCACGTATGTGATTTAAAATGAAAATGTATGTCCTTCATTAAGGACGTTGGTATTGGAGGCATTTTAGTTTTATTAAGTTAGTCGAGTTAATATTTAAAACATTATTTTTATTTCTCATTTGTTTAATACGTACTGAAAGAATAACCTTTTTTTGATTGTACTGTATACAAGTAGAATGTTATTCTCAACTGATACTGAATTTGGTGGCAGAAGGCAGTATGTCCCTCAAATCAAATCCAATCCAATAACCTTTTCGCCCTTCACCCCAACTTATTTCTGGAATCACAGCCACAGGTACAGCCCCCGTCTACTTAGGCAGCTTGCAGGACTAGTATGCGTTGCAGGATGCATTTCATGAAAGAACGCAGAAGGAAATGTAATGATTTAATACAATGAAATAATGCGATGCAATGATAAAAAAGAAATGGACCTTGTAACACACGTATTTTTTCTCATTACCGTATTGACGTTGGTTCTTCAAATAACGAATCGCAATACAACACACATAAGTTATAAATAGAAATAAATTTTCTGTTCATGTTTTTTGTATGCAGTGAGAAAATGTAGGTTTGTGCAGTGTATGTGTGAGTGCGAGAGGGTTACAGGAATAAATGATAATGGAAATGGAAAATTTAAAGAAGGATGCATTTAGAAATATATAAACAGTATTAAAAATTGCCGTTTTATACTCAACCTGCATTGTGACACACAGGGCAAGTTTCAATGAAATGAAGTACAATTCATATTGGAAAGAACTTCATAATAATAATAATCCTTCGATTTCCTGAGATGCAAGATTATAAAATCATGTTGTATGATTAAACCTAGAACATGTTTTTATTCCAATTACGGGTTTTTATCAAACATAGTATCTATCTTATTTAATTTGTAATAACAAGCCGTCACATTGATTAACGATGACACTTTTTGAACAGGTAGGTAATTTATGTACAATTTTAGTACAGTAAAGTGTCAGTGTTCTTTATTGGACAAATTAAGGTTAAAACTTTAAAACTATTATATTTTGGGTAATATTAGAAAACATCGACTGCAAGGGTAAGAAAACATTAACACACATTGTCCACCAAAAAACATCGATACCACCTAGTAAGAATGAGCATCATTTAAAAAAAATGTTTTTACGAAAACAAACTGGTTCACTGCAGGTCAGAGACAAAAACGTATCTCATGGCTGGGAACCCAATGCTGGGACTATCATAAAGGTAGTCCTCTTTTCAAGGAGAATGATGAATGAGTTTTTCCAATCGCACAGTATTGTGGAATCAATTTTTAGGGTTATTTTTAAACATCATAGAAAACCTATATGCATAACAATTTTGAAAGGTAAGATGTTTTCACTTGCACTAAGAATGATCTTAACGAGAAGAGTAATGCGAACCTACACTGTCCAACGCAAGGAAAAAATATAGGAGTTATTGTTTTTGTGTGTTTGTTATAGTACGATTCAAAAGGCAGCAAGGCTACTTCGATTCTGATCGGGTTGGACTCATTGAAAATGTCTGAAGTTATACCTGCCACGTTTAAATAAAATAATATACTAATAACATAATAACATAATAATTTATCATGAATCTTCTACGTTTTTCGTTATTTTTTATTTACTCTAATCGTAATTAAATTCCCGGGAGCCCTAAAAACTATAACCTTGTATCTGCAGCGTTTTTAATTTAAATATCGAAGAAATGCATCTCATGATAAACGCGATATTGAGTATGGTTTTTAAGTCATACGTTTTCGTCGCTTAGCGAACACAAAATATATCATAGAAATATCGTTTCTTTATAAATATGCTGCCTGTGAATTTATTCCGTAAAATGGGAGATTCTATTCTCCGTCCGCGATTAACTGTATTTTGAAGGACACACTATAGTACATTTAAGCCATTTACATATGTGTGACTTTCTCATAGAAATATCGTGTTTAAACATTATGCTGCACACGAATTTTGTCGGAACATAATTGGAGATTATCCGTACGCGATAAATAGTAGTTTGAAGGACATACTATAATGCATCACCATTTACATATAGGTTATTTCTCATAAATACATAATGTTTTAACAATACGCTGGCTATGAATTTATTACATAAAATGGGAGATTCTCCGTCCGCGATAAACAGTATTTTGAAGGACACACTAAAGTACATAAGCTATTCACATATGTGTGACTTTCTCACATAAATATCGTGTTTTAACATTATTGTGCAAACGAATTTGTCGTAACAGAATTGGAGATTATCCATACGCGAAAAATAGTGGTTTGAAGGACACACTATAGTGAATCAGCCATTTAAATATACGTTATTTATCATAAAAATATGATGTTTTGATAATACACTTCCTGCGAATTTACAATCCCATAATTGGAGATTCACCGGCCGCGATAAATAGTAGTTTGAACGACACGCTATAATACATAAGCCGTTCACATGGAGATGATTCCTCATAAGAAATGTCGTGTTGTACAATACGCTGCCTGCGAATTTACCCTCACAAAATGGGAGATCACCGGCCGCGATAAATAGTAGTTTGACGGTAATATTTAGGAATATGAGCCATTCTCTAATAGTTGAGTTTCGGAACTATAAATGCATTTGAACCATATGCTGCGAGTGAATGTTTCCTTCCATAATAGTAAATTCGCCGGCTTCTTAAATAGGTAGTTGCTTTTTAAGCTATGAAGAATCTCGGCTCAATTATTGTTAAATCATTTATAATTATCGTTGTGTGCGTGTATTTATAATATCGGTAAACTGTATTCGTGAATATATAATGGTATTTCTACCGTTTATGAGTCTCTGGAGTCGACTTTACCATTCCATAATAGTAGATTGCGGCCCTCACATAATGGTAGATCACCCAAGATTTGTTACAGTGCACAAACAAACTTGACTGCTAACGGATGGGAGATTAAAGGGGTATTCACCCGCTAAACTAAAAAAAGAAATTCATTCAGACTAACTAGTTATGAATTAAGAAAGTAACAGAAAAATTTATTTGGCCCACCATGACCCCCAAAAAATTGTCAAACTTGGTAATTTTCGCAAAAAAAAAACTCCCAAAAGAAATAAATAACATGGGGACGATCAACGGTTTTTCCTAGTCTAAAGGCGAATGCAGGGGATGCGTCCTCTAAAGTCTAAAATATTTCTTGACTTGGGCATGCTCTCCCAACTAGTATCAGAGGCACGTGTTTAGTCACTTGAAAAAAACAAAGGTTTCCCTGGCCAAAATTCCACGAAAAAATAAATGTATTCTCGCGTTATCTTTGCATAAGAGGATGTGCTGGGTGCGGGTGCGAGTGGAAGTGGAGACCCCTCCTATGAAGTATGTCGCTATAATACGGTGAGGGTTCTCGGTTCTCGAGGAATCGCACGCTTGGAACATCCACATGATTTCCTTGAAGGAGACTGCGTGAAATTGACCATGTATTACACATGCTATCCTGGGGATTTCGTACGAAATACGCAAATAAAAAACTGTGCTTTATTGTCCAGCAACTCGCTTAGAGTCACTTTGGCGAGGGGCATCATCTGAAGTTGGAAGTCTCTACTTAGAACCGAAAGCAACAAGCATCATAAATGAAAATATAAATTTCGGATATCTGAGAGTTCAATTTAAGTGCAAACGTGCAGGCAACGCCTCAGTTTGAAATACTGTACATAATAAAGTTGTTTAAAACAAAACACGGGGGTCAAGAAATGGGACAATTAGTAGTTTAGTAGTGTCCTAGACTCCTAGTCGATTCAATGGCTATTTCGTCGAGTTGCTACTTTTTCACTATACCCGTGGCAGTGTCGTTCTCAAGCAAGACTGACAAACTTTAGACTGGAGACGAAACCTAACGCCGAGTAATAATTATCAATTAATCAAATGCAGTTAAGTCAAAACAAAAACAACAACAAAATAACTAAAACAAAAATTTAATTTAATTCAATTTAATAGTGAACGGTTTTTTGTAGAAAGATTAAAAAGCTCACTAAATGAAGTAATCCGTATCTCAAAAGGAAAACCATTCAATGTGTATTTTAGTCAAACTTTTGGAAATATGTCAGGGTAAATCGTTCGAATGTATTTAAAAATGTTTTGTGAGCAAACTATGCACGTTGCATGTACGTATATGAAATAAAACAATCTTGAGAAGATTTTAGATTTCACTTCACCAAACTCAATTCATCTTCTCATTCTCGTCTATATACTCTAGAAACACGCTTCCATCCTAAACTACGATTGAAGCCCCGAGAAGACCAGCTCAATATTTCAGCCGAGTAATGGGCAAGCACGCCGAGCTCCGAAGATCCAGCGCTGGATTGCATCTAAGCTCGGGCATCCATCATCGTCGCATAAAGCACTTGGACTCTCACTCTACACTCACACTCACGTCACTTCGTCGATATGTGTAGGGGCTGAGAACCGAGATGCAAGCAAGGCGGGGATCATCGAGACGATATGCACACACAGAATCTAGATCGTCCCACTCTAGGCTGTTTCAGGCGAGGGCTAGCACCAAGAAGACGTCGATGTCAACTCAAGACTGTTGGACGAGCGCTGGCTAGCGCAACAATACTTCAATGCCGAGTGCGAGGGTTTATTCTATTCTGGAACGCATTTGGAACACTAATTTTCACCCAAAAGATTTTAAATTTCAGTAGGTTGTTTAGGAAGGATATGCGGTTGTCTCAAGAGTAAATTTTTATAATATAACTTATTTTATTAAATAGCTGGCAGTAATTGTGCCATAATAAGAGACAATGGTAGTACCTACTTTGAATGTATTTGAAAAGTGGAAATGTCTTGATAATAGACGTGCATATTCTTCCTGAACAATGTCCTTAAGTTTCAAATTATTCAGGCAAAAATAAGAGGTCAAATTGTGGTGCAGAATATGTTAAATTCGCTGGATTTGTCGATCAAACTTTTTTCAAATGGATATTTAACATTGTAAAAATAGTTTGCCCGAACTCATCCAGCTGTATTAATAAAGATAAATGGATGTTATAAACGAAGAAATGTTCCTCGCATACAAATTTGCCCTTTATTAAAAATATTAAAAAGTTAAGTTTTCATAATTACCAAAATTGAAATTATTTTATTTATCTCTTGAACTTTACTAAAGTGTTTCGATTCTGTTTAGCATAGTTTCTCACTACGCCTACTCACTTTTATCTCGGGAGAACTTTTACACTCGATGGAAACTGCACAGCTGAAATGCATGTGCATGTTCCACATTCCATAGCAACCCTTCACAAGCCAAGTTGTGATCTGTGAGTAATGGTTATTGATCACCACACATACACACGAGCTGATGCGTCTGTTTCTTGGTAAACGCATCGCCAATTACTCAGTGAAACAACAGTTCTGGAGGCAAACGCAGTGCAGTAGTCATCGATTGCTATCCCATTCATTCCCCTCTCATGGAAATGTGGTTATTGGACATTGGGCCAGGGGAAGTATGGCCAGGGACGAGTGAACCTGACCAGTAATCCCAGGTTCGCTTCTTGTCAACTGTCGTATGAGGACGGGCCGACCAAAGAGCCGGCGACATATCATCGGGATGTGGAGGGAGCCGTTAAATGTCAAATAAATAATTAAGGCTTAGAGTGGGAAGTCTTATAGCTGACACTGACAGTGCCGTAGCAGAGACATAAAGACACGTTTTACGGTTCAACTCATTCCAAGTATAGTGTCGATGTACTCGCTTTTACCGGTGGGCTTTCTTGGGTGGGACAGTACGAGCTAAGCATCTGATAAAAGGCATAAATTCCTGTTCGATCGGCCGACTGACACAACATATATTTGAAATCTAGGTAATTCAGTTGTCACGGACGAGGAAATATAGGGCTCTACTGCTACCTCTACTATGCAATAACACTTTTCAAAACAATTATTCTGAAATAAAAAAAATAATATTAAAACTGTCTAAAATTGACCATATTCGTGGATTGATCCTGGCTGATTAACATAAAATATAGATTATCTACGACTGTAGGGCTGTCAATGTATGCTTTATTGCCAACTAGTTGCATATACGTCAGATTCGTATACCGTCCGAGCGAATAGCTATTTGCCAATGCCAACATGTCTCCTATTCCCTCTTAAACTTATAGCAAGGTTGACAAGGTATGTTTGTATACACTCTCATATGAACGCAGACAATTAAAAGTCATTAATTATTGTTGAATAGGCGAAACAAATTTACCAACATATATGTTTTGGGACTTTTTAATCGAATCCAATATCATAGAAATTAATGTTATTTGATTAGTCTTTAATAAAAATAAAAACGTTTTTTTTTTAGATAAAAGAATCTAGGCCTATAATTCTGTTTCCATGACGTAGACCATGTGAAAAGCTTCGGGCATCTATTACGTTAGACATCCGTGCAAACTGAAAAACCAAAACGTTGCTTGTCAAACGTTGTAGTACAAATAAATGCAAATATTAATAAATAAATAAAAGTGTAGTTTATTAATTTGTTGAATTATGTTTCAATAATATGTCTATTATATAATATGTTTCTGGAGAGCAATCACTAAATAACACGTCATCTAAATCAATTTTAAAACGAACCCTATTAATACAGCCTAGTTAAGACGTGCAAGAAGTTACCATAAAATCTCTGTAATATAACATGGTTAATATTTGTTGAAACCATTTTAGGAATTGCAGATTAATTCACAAGAGTCCTTGTAAGTGCGAATTACACAGACGTAAGCTTTTGAGAATCTGGGCTTAGGGAGCGAGTCCACGCTATCCGGCGCCAACCAAAACACCCATGCAGCCACGAGTAACCAGGACGAATTGTTCGAGGAAAGACGAATCGCACTAATTGTCGGAGTACGTTTTAGATAGAGCACGTCTGTTTCTCATTAGCTTATGGCGTAATGTTAATTACGTTTTAGAATTAATTGTTTAATTAACATTATGAAAATTAACTAATAATAAACCTTCCCGAAAGTTGTAAAATTGTAATGTTTTTATTGCTTCTCTTAAAAAGGGGTGGTCCGCTAATTATTTTTTAAGTGGCTTTCTTGGGATGGGCAAGACCGTAATAACCTTGATCTTGCGAGGCAACGTATTTATTTATAAAGTCGTTAAGTTGTCTGTCTGGTGATTAAGCGCGGGTGGCAAAGGTCAAGCCCCTAACACTCCATAGCGGCAGTGGCTGGAAAACTATTGCAAATTGAAGGCTGTGAGAGCCGCCATTTTTATGGCAGAAGTCGAACTTGTCAGCTGGTTGTCAGTGTAAACAGCACTGACAGATAGGATATTTCTAAGACAATGTGCAATTATTATTAGCTAGATGTGTTTATATTTTATTGTATGTGTATTAAATATTGTCATTATATAAGATACATGCGAAAATACACTTTGGATAACATCAGACGTGTTATTTTTACAGGGATAAGCCCGTGTAAGTAGGCGTATCTCTTTACTATAAGAAAATAAACAAAGTCCGGATTTCTTTTGGTATCGTATAATTATTGCTTACAAACAGACACAGCCGCGTAGCACATATCCAAACATAAAATACAATACTATCAGATACATATAATAATTGCAATAGGCACAGGCCTAGGGTTAACCCTATGAGAATTCAGTAATGACAACATAGGTAATGAGAACTAGCCTAGGCCCTAGTGGGCCATAGACCTACTAGATCATTCTTTCAAGTTAATATAAGTAGGCATACAAATAACATTAAAAGTATCACAGATAGTTTGACCATGGTTTGACAAGTTAAATAACATTATAGGCCTACAATAATATTAGGAAAATGCTCTGTGCGATGCGTTGATTTTAAGCAAGCGTGTCCACGTCAACACATAGTATGTCAAAAAGTTCTTATTCAGTTACTGACATGGTATTATTGTGTAGGCCTATTGTTTTTATAATTGTTTAAAGCAGGTACAGTCCAGTGCATCCATTGTAGAGTGGATATAAGTGTGGTTTTACACATAGATTACTGATTTATAAAAAGTATGGATTTGGTTAAACTCTGATGTAGGCCTACATTTTTTGTGTGTAGAGATACTGTGCACATTTGCAATGTGATGGAATCTAACTTTAATGTATTCCTTGATTAGGTATCATTTTCATTAACATTATGATAACTCTATGTCGTCTTGTAAAAATTTGTAAGTTGCCAGGTAGCCTAAATAAATTTAATTTAATTTCACTTCACTTCTGTAGGCTTAGTAGTTGCCAAAGATTAGACCTATGCATAAGTGTGTGATGACATTAAATCCTATTGAAAGTTCTCTTGAGGTATTCTAATGAAGATAATGGGCAAGACTACTAAGTTGGTTTCAACATGCAAACAATCAAATATCAATGGGTAGGCCTATCATAGTTGCCATGGTGAAAACAAGTTAGGCCTAGTAGCTTGCTATGGGCATATCTCAAATCTCTATTTTAGCCTACTTTGCTGACTAACACAAAGTAGGCCAAGTCGGCCAAATTTGAGATTTCAAATACGTTACGCCCTAAATGTTATTTATCCGAGGTTCATAACCGGGCCTAATCTGCTTCAAAATTCCCTCATTCCATTCCATTGCTATTTACAAAAGTAAACCTAGTGTAAACCAAAAGTTGTTTGTAAGGTATGTTTAGGATCAGCTGATGTGCTGTCTATTTATCTGCAACTGAACTAGGCCTAGGCATTAGTTTAGTCCTGATAAATGAAGTGTAGGTCTAGTCGAGGCCTAGTAGGACCTGGGACTTTAAGTAATTAAGTTTATTTCTTCAATAGATATTACTTTGGATCTATAATCTCTTGCGAGATGTGGGAACTATGGTACCAATCACATGAAAAAGTGATAATATTATGGTTGGCATGTGCCAACTTTTTAACAAGGCGATGTTTAGGGGAAAAGTAGGTTAGGGGGAGTGGGGGTGGGGGGGGCGAAGCGCGTTTGTTTTTACAATATTATCACTATTGTTATTTAAACATACACGATTTGCCCCTCATCACTCCCCCTTACCTACTTCTCCCCCTGTTAAAACGTTGTACCGAAAAAGTTAGGTTGGGGCAGGCGCGGACTGGGACGAAAAGGCCCGGGATGCTGGTATGTAGTAGGGCCCGTACGAGGATGCGTAGCAAAGTAGGGGTCCGGGGTCTGGGCGAATTTTGTGGGGGGTTTCGTTATATTTTATGGCCTAAAACGCTATTTTAAGACGCGATTAACAGGCTAGTAACACTACCCGAGCTTTCAATTCAAATCTCGCAAAAATTATTTTCGAGGAAGCCTTACAACCAATAATGTAACTCGCAAATACCAAATTGACACTCGCAAAATGCGAGCTTGTGAGTGGATTTGGCAAGGTGGCAGTCAGCGGCGAGCCTCCATGACGTATACTGGACATTTTGATTGAATCATGCATAACTTCCCAGTAATAATGTTATTGAACACATATTTATGCATAATATATATTTTATTTCAAGTTTTCGAACGTGATCCATTAATTAGCTACACATGATAGTCACTAGTTCCTACTGAAAACTGAAAAGTGAGAACACTGAACAACCATTCTCTTTTGAAGAGCCGCCTAAGGCACCCCATGAGTCATCGTTAATATTATCTAATGTATTTTGTTCGGCTACTTTTTTTCGCAGTAAACAAATACACAATAATAAATTATATTTTGTCTGAAACTGAAAGTGTAGTATGTACAAATGTTCCACAGGGGCCCGGAATGTAAAAAGCCCGGGGTGCGATCGCACCCCGGCACCCCTTGCCAGTCCGCGCCTGGGTTGGGGGGACAGATGTCAGGTAGGCCTAATTGGTAGATAGTGAGTACAGGACAAGACTCAGCGGCCTTAGACCCTGCTAAATTTTCGTTCGGCTAAAGTAAGGCTAGGATTATATGTGGGCATAATAATAATTGAATTGAAGCCTGCAAATGCGTGGCAAGGTTCGAATTTTAGGTTTGAAATTGTGTCTTGTATTACGTCAAATCTACCTACCGATAAAATTATATGTTATTCCCCTTTTCATATCTGTTTGTGCAGTTAACTGCACAACATGACATCACCGTTTTCAGTATTTTATTGCCACTTTGGGCGGCTATTTAAAAGAAAATTAGTTATTGTGTGCTCGATGGTGCATGCCTACGAGCCTGAGCTGCCATAACAATGGCGGATCTTCGCTGGTTCAATCTGCAATAGCGATCGCAGCGCTCGTGCGGCGTCTAGAGAATACAGTATATACTATTCCAATGTCTTTGGCAAAGGTACGTGAGGTGGCAAGCAGAGGATGCCACCCCTCGCTAGAGGAGTATTGACCTGACCTGCGAGTGAGGACACCCCTTCACTACCAACAAAAATGCACCTTGCGCAACCGAGACTATCACTCAATCACACAAAATAGCGCACAAATTTTATGAGTAGAAATACTAGAATGTTAAGTGTAATTTTGCCCCCTTTGCAGTTTGTTCGGGCGCAATTGGAAAGGGAGGTATATGCGTTTGGGAAAACTCACCCCCTAACAGACGAACTCGCACCTGGCTATCATTTTAATGTATGTGTGGATGGGTGGATGGATGGGCTCTTGGGCATGAGGGAGTTGAAAGCATTTGGGCATTCAACAAATACCTATTCCTAAACTCTGGAAACATATGATTTATACGAAACTCAGCATATGTTGAATAAAAATACATCAATACATACAAAAGTCGTATATTAATAAAAAATAATTATTGTTGTGTAGCAAAAGCAAATTATTTTCCCAAATGTTAATCAAGCATGAATTGATCGTAGGCAACTGTCCAGAATCACTTTCCGTGACTAACTTGGTATAGGGTGTGGGGACACTTAATCCCAGCATCCAGTCAAAACACTAAGAAAAATCTTTAGTCAGGATTGCCGGAGGACAGTCTCGAACCAGCACCTCCGGAATTTGAGTTTCACGTATAAAGATTGAGCTACCTGTTAAGTTTAAAGTTAAGAACCCTAAACAGCTAAACTTCTGCCTCCATGACACCTAGAACCTTAAATACAGTCCACTGCACCTTTGCGACGAGCGCATGAACACTTGATTACTGTAGAGTGTAGACGACCATCAAAGTGAAAGAGTCAAGAGAGAAAAGTAGCTGCTTCCCGTTCCCGTACTCGGGATAATCACGAGTCTACGGGAACTGCTTCTGCTCTATAGTTTTCCATTCCTTTTGTTCTACATCTTTTTTCATTTTCCTTCCGAGGGAAAAGAGTCTATGCAGACTAATGGTTGCAGATCAAACACATCGCCATCCAATGTGCATGCTGCATAGCATCACTTTTATTATAATTTTCGAATGTACTGTATGTACGTACATGTGTATTGTGTATCGGACATCCATGTTCCGTTGAATTGTAAACACGGAATCGAGATTAAAACTAAACAAAGACGAAGCTGGAAAATAGTTGATGAAAAGGTTGAAAACAAGCGCGGGTAGTTAGTATACCTAAAACAGAGAGCGAGCTGCTTTCCAATCCAACACTTCGTAGAATAAGCTGGGAGCGAACTTCTTATAAACAGATCGTTGAAGAAAAATACAAAAATAAAATAATTCGCAGCGCGTTGATGTTTTTGGTGGCGGTGCCGGGTTCGCGCATTCAAAATGGCGGAGGCGCCGGATGACGTTTGTGGCGACCCTTGGGGTCAGGGGGCAAGGCTATAGCCTTCTTTAAAAAGGGCATTTCTGTCTTTCCTACACTAAAGACATTTAAAGGTTGTATAATTTATTTTACTTGTATACTTTTTCGCCAATCTGTCGATCTGATCAAAAAATCTTTTATTCCAATGAAAAATATAGAGTAAAATGCAAGTTCCGTCAATCTCAACTCTAAAACATAACGTATCATCTATTCTATATTAAATATAATTTCCTCTACATTTACCTAGGTGGCGATGGAAACTTGGGCACCGGTTGCCAGCTTGAGATATATTATCACGGTTCATACAGACTCGTAGCGGGTGGGGGTCTTGGGTTTGAATCCCACCACCGGTAATAGCGACTACAGTTATATCTTCTAAAAGGGGTATTACACTACACTGGAATCGCCGCCAACTGGCTAAAGTTTTTGGTTACAATCAGAAGTAAGCAGAACGAATTTGCGCATGGTACCATAAAAATCCAGCCATGGGAGTGCAGGTTGGCATTTCACAAAATTCTCTATATCTAGGCAATCTAGCTAACTGCGTCCCAAAACTGCAATTTGCTCCTATCAGTGACTGCCATGGACTGAGTGCAGTCCCAGTGTAATACCCATTAATGTTTACTTCAGTCTATAGTCTAAAACATGCCCTAGAACATTCCCTAATTCTAAAACATGCCCTAGAACATTCCCTAATGACCTATAGTCAGTCCTCTGAAAAAGAGTCACACCGAGTAAATCTGATGTGTATCCTACAGCGGACATTCTTTCGAAACAAAAAATACAGTTCGTATTATTCACCATTTTAATTGTATTGTTACAATATGTTTTTAGATGAGCCATTCAAGGCCGTACCGACATGGATCTAACCTTCACGAAGAACTTCCTGTATATCACATCACATGTTATCTTTCCAGAGCAATTTGTTGGATACGTGCACTGATTAATCTATAAATAACACGGGGTTTACGTGGCCGGCTCAGAGTGGCGTCAACAATGCTACGTTGCAACTTGACAGTAAATTGGAGAAATAAAATGTATACCAGTACATCATTCAGTTTTTAATACATTTGGAAAATTTTCAATACGTGTTTACAAATTCAATTCATCCAATTTTATAAGTTTTGGTATTATTGATGTTTCGTACCTATTCGCCGCATTTGGGCTAAACGTAAGCAAAGAAGCGATTCATTTTTACCACATTTACCAGCCTCTGAAATTCTCATGTATACGTTTTTGCATGTCCTGCAGCTGCAGGCCTTTACAAGATCCCAGTTTAAAAAATAAAAGGGTAAACAAATACACCACTTTTAATTAAAATCGGAATGATTTTCCCCGCCAATTCAACGCTAAACAACAACACAAACAAACAAAAATAACAATAAACAACAAAAAACGTAAACAAATACACAACTTTTAACTAAATTTTGAATGATTTTCATCCCCAATTCACCGCTCACTGGTAAAACGAAAACGAAAATATTGCCTTTTTATTTTCACAACAAAAACCTGCCTCTAGCCATAGGTCTAAATTCACTAAACATTTAGGTAAGCTATTAAATGTATTTGAATTGTTATCCCGGGCAAAAACTAGTGCAGTGAAGGAAGCGGAAGAGCCGATTCCTGGGCACAATTCCCAACAGTTGTCAATAAAGTGGTACGAGACTAAAAGGGTGTAATTTATTTCTACTATAGGTAAAAACAAAATATCGTTTATTGGGTTTTCGTGTTTAGTCCTGTTTAGCCGCGCCCATCACGCGGATATACGAATACGAAGTGACGAAGATGTATGGTGGACGGCTTATCCCTCATTCGAAGCGTTTTACCAGCCAAAGTTTTAAATAATACATTTCCGTTGAGTGAGGTGTTAACGCTGACCTTTCTGTCAGAATGTGATGTAAAATCACCAAAACTCTTCTTGAGTATTCAATTTTAAAATTCGTGCAAGATCTAAATTCATTATTCTTAGATTTTGGTTTTCCAGTCAACTTTAGGCTATAACAAATCCTCCACAGAGATAGGTGCGACGAATGGGAAAACAATGGTGAACACCTGCTAACGCAACTCCTAGCTGGCAGGATAAGTTTTTAAGTCCTTGTCTATAGTTAAACTTTCCTACTTTAAGTTTACGCTCAGATTAGATTGAAGTTGCCTACGCATTGCGCCAAACAATCTCTACTATGATACCAAACAGTAAAGAAGATAGGTCTACAACAGAAATTTAAAAAAAAAATTCATAGAATTTAATTTCAAATTACCCCTGGTTTACTTCATATAAGCAGGTATCCCTAGAATGTATGCTTATAAAGCAATTGATTTACACAAGACCAGCAAACTTTGTAATACAGCATTGAAGATGGCACATGGAGTTCCTTCATCCTTATCTATCGCCACAACTCATTTATTGAGTTATGTATTTATGTTTTTTATTTAATTTTTTTATTCATTTTTGCATTTTTGTAAGTATTTATTTATGTATGTATTTATTCATTTATTTATTGGTTTATTTATGGATTTGATTCATAATTTATTATAAAATAGCATTGTGTGTAAAAATAACGACAGAAAAACACTACACCTCAGCAAGATAATATAATATGTACAAGAGAGAGGGTTTATATACAAAAACAATAGAAATCGCGTTTCATTTCGAATTACAATGCTCTGCATGTATGTATGTATGAAACATAGTGGTGGAATGTTGCTGTCCTTGCATTGATTCATACCAGATGGATGGCATTTGCCTCAAAGTGGATCGCAACAAGAGCCGGTGACATTTTCTAGCAAGAAACTGACTTCTTACGTCAAACTTACTAATGCGATGATATACTGTGATCGTGATCCCGAACTATACATATCAAGCGAGCGGGGCACACACTAATTTTATTAACTTGCCGTCAAGTATGACGAGGTAATAAGATTACTTCCTACTAAATTTCGAGCTTGGCGTTAATAAAGTTGTCTACTCTATAGTGGCTGGATTACAGTCTGCTGATACACTCACAATTATCTAGGAAATGTGCCCCGACAGGCAATTATTGAAAGACGAGTTTAAACCGGTAAAACCATGAAGACAGTTGCAGGGTAGTTGGTGACTCTTTTACAAGTTGTTTTGTAATTTTAGACGAAATAGCGAGACTTGAAAAAAAATTTACAATACGGGTCTCAACTGTTTTTGTTTTGTTATTACATAGATGAGGTTATACTTCAAGTGTATACTCAAATGAATAACACATGATCTCCAGTCCTAGTCTATTTCTTAATGTTTTCTGTTTCTTCTAATCTCATTGAATTCACTTATTAGTGCCCAAAATCAAATCCTTGCACATAATTAAAAAAAAGTGGAAAGAGTGTAACACTCACAAACATTCAACCCACAAGAGTTTTTTTTAGGGGGGGGGGGGCTTTTTTAATGGGATTGTGTTTCCTGCATGCAAATGTTCAAAACAACATTTGTGTGATGTTTAATTTAGATAAAAATTTGATTTGCAGCGAAATAATGTTTTTACAACGCTTCGTGAGCCGCCATGTTTGAAACCGCTGTCATTAATTTGGAGTAGAATTCAGAATTAATCCTATTCTAACCCTGTTTGAGTGTTTGTGTTTTGAAAAGCACTAGCAGCTATTGGCTGTCCCCAGGTACTCTAGTTGCACTGGATTTAACTCTTTGGCATTAACAATTAATAAACTTATTAAATGTGGGAACATAAATATTTTGTCCAAAATACCATCATCACATACACTCAATTAGTTCAAATGACATAGGTTGTGTGTAAATTGTCATCGTTGGCATAGGCCTACGGACGGTTGCAATCTAAACAGGCTAATCGTAGTATGTGTGTATAAAAAGTTAAAAGCCACTGAACCACCTTCTTGAAATGTAAAAGCTCCTAAAACCTAGATCTAGAAGGAGTAAGCCAGGAATCCCTTTGTGTTTGACTCCTTGAGTCCTTGGAAACGAGGGCTCAATGTATAATGGCTTTCTTAGAGAAAGCGGACAAATATCGGCTTTCTCACACACAAAGACCTTTTCCCGAACACCAACTTGCGACGCAGAGCTTTCGGACAAAACTTCAACAAAACTACTCCAACTTTTAAATTTTAATAATGGCAAATGGAAGTATGAAAAATCCCCGCTCAATTGTAATATCTGCAATAATTAGGGAGATCCGTGCTGGGTTATATGAGAGAATTAATTCGAGTTGGAACGTGTATTTATTCCCTACAGTCATTGTTGAATTCAGTTCATTTCAAATTTCACAATAATATTTTAGAGCTGCGAGCTGGGGGAGTTTTAAAATATAGGTTACACATAAAACTGGAGAATAACTACAAAACTTTTAATATGGGGTTTGGGGTTAAATCCAATGAGATGGCTGGTAGTATAATAGACGCAGAGTGCTTTTTGCAGTATAAATCATATGCATATATTGACTAGTAACACGTTGAAGACTTCGTTATAGTATACGTATTACGTACGGAAAGTTGATGATGCGGGCGCTCAAGATACATAGAAGTACAAAGTGTATGTTTATGACTTTATGTTACATTTAGGAAGTACCCAAAACTTAATAAACACATATTCTCCAGCCAGGAAGCGTCAGATTTACACAAAGTTTTGCATTTATCAAGCTGAGATATCAACACACCTATAGAACCGTATAGCGAAAAGCGAACTATGCAATCGTCAATCGTCAGAAACTAGTATTAAATCTCAAATAAAGGAACACTTGATTTCTGCTTCCATGTCAACGTGGTACGATCTGTGATGTCATGTCAGTCGGCCGTGCACTAAAAACCTCTACCAAGAAGCTTGTTCAACATTTTCAAACACTAATGGTCTCCTAAAAGGAACCACATTATAAACGAAAATCCATTTTTGTAAAACGCTCATGAAAGGCCCAGAGGGCGACGGAAGACGCTTGGAATAAACGGATTGGAATGACTCTGACAGTCTAAAGGACTGAACAGATTGGATTAACTGAGTGTCTAACGAAGTAAAGGTTGGACTGAACTGATTGGAATGACTGGCGTCTAAACGAGGTAACGCTTGGATTGAACGGATTGGAATGACTCTGGACGCTAAACGAGGTAACGCTTGGACTGAACGGATTGGAATGACTAATTACCTGGAGATGTTTTCGCCTGTCATCGTCACTATCCATGTCCAGCAGTTCATCAATATCGACCTCGACCTCCCGATTCTTGGAGTTCTCCTGAAACAAGGAAAGACAATCATCAGGAACTCGGCTGGAGACATTCTGCGAGCCATAGCACACAACCACCACCACTTTTCAAAATCTACACAATTCAATATGCTAGTTATTCATATTCTTAGCGCAGGTAAAAGAGCTGCTTTGTTTTGTTCGGAATTGCTAGAATTTTTCATCACTAAATTCTAATGATTGGATCAAATATCAAATTGTGTATAAAAACACAAAAATAAAATACACTAATTTCCGGGATGTCCCGGATATTTTGTTTGCCTGAAGTAGATTCAATTTCAACATAAAAATAAAAAAAAACTTAAAAAAAACTGAACACTTGAAATCACAATTTTAAATTGATAAGATAGAAAGCAAAATTTTGTGTCGAAGTTTCTTGCCCTACAAAAGATACCAAACTTAGGGTTGGATGAGCTGGGCCAACTTATTCCACATATATTCTGGATCACATTTTGAACTCTGATTTTCACCAAAACTATTTGAAACTTTTGCGATATATATACATGCGCATTTGGACATCAGACAACATTCCCACATTTCGAACAGATGTTTTCTACATAAGTGGCAAAGTACTACCAATTGTCTCTCTCATGGCACATATATTACTGCCAGTTATATAAAAAAGTAAGCAATATCTCTGATAGAGACAATCGCAAATCATTCCTTAACAACCTGGTATAAAAATTAGAAGAAACCCTCGCGTTCTGCATTGAAGCCTGGTTTGGTTTGCCATCCCTTGTGTACCTGACACCGGTCACAACTAGCAGAGAAATACATAGAGTAGCTAAAGTAACCGACCCCTAGAGAAATGTACACTATTATTGGTAGACAAACCCCCAAGATAATATATCTCTCTTAAATGTGAACATTTCTTAAAGCCCACCTAAGTACTATGGATTATTTGCAGCACAAAAGGTTCTCTTAGAACGAAGATGCATGGCCTCTGGAAAGCACGTTACGTTCTGTAATGTGCAACCTTTACGCTCCTAATCGCAAATAAATTATATAGAATGAACCGCTTAGATCAAAGAAAAAACTCACAGCCAGCATCTGTGCAGGGCTGGGGAGGTTTTATCTCTGTAAGCAGAAAAATAAAGATTTTCGGGTTCTCATCCATCCAGCGATAGTATGATAATTCCCTCGTGTAGTTTCTATATTTCGTTTTGCAATTCTCATGTTCCTTTGAGGGGGAATTGCTGAACGAACAAGAATTTTTCTTCTCTCTACTTTGTAACTAACCTTGCCTTTTTATTCCAATAGCATTGAAATGTCGTTATTCCTCTGCATACACATTTTATGGTAATTCCATATTTCTACGACAACTTTTTGCCACAAAATTAAAATTACATTTTTACGTTATTTTAATTATAATCATCTTAATTTGTTCATATCTAAGGAATTGGTGGAATACAAAATTAAGATAAACTATTTATTATTATTCAAATCAATTTAAACACAGAGTTGAGTGTGATATCCCTAAATAGTAAATATAATAAAATTGACATTAAAGTAGGAACCCCTAAATAGTAAATATAATAAAATTTACATTAATGTAGGAAATTAAAATAACAATATACTTAACTATATAAAAACTCAATAATTAAATTAATATGAACGATCTTGTGCACAATGTAGTTAGTTATAGGTATTTAAATACTGGGAGTTATAAAAATACCTTTATTTAACGTACATTTGTCGAAATTGTACGCAATTGCCAATCAGAAGTACAACTGAATATGACGAGCAGTAAATCGAAACAAATAAAATAAAATGAGAGGGGGGTTGTTTTCCAAAGGAGTAAACTGAGGCTAAGCCCCCCAGCAGCAGACAATATTGCCAGCAACGTATCCGTCAAACATGGTTTAACGCTTTTCTAAACAGAGATATCCTTATGCCCTCAACCTCAAACCGACACCACTGCACTCAATTATTATATCGAGCAGGATGCTGGAAGTACAAAGCCCTCCTCATTCCAAATATGCTAATGTATTCCTAATATATGAAGAGGTTTAGCGTATGTGTGTATGTGGCGGAAGCTGTATTCGCCCACCATGATCGCCGAGTTCCGGGTGCATGTGATAGTGCGTGACGCATGCATGACGCACAATGGTACGGACAGTGGCGAGCGCTATGCGCGTTACTCAGTTCGGGAGGTCTCAGGTTAGAAGCCCGTCATGACCGGCAATCCCGACAGAAGTTTTTTTCCGAATTTGTCATCCCTTCACAATTGTCCTATCCGCAACATAGTAGGCCTACCTATAGTTCATCTGAAGAAATGCACACATTGCACCCAATAGCAGGTTTAATTCCCTCGGTAAAAATATAAAAATTTAGGAAGTGGCTGCTATTATAACGAGGATAATACGGAATCTCATCAGCAGGGTTATCGCGCCGAGTGTGATTAGTCTGAGCTACAAATGCTAAATGTGAAGAAATAGGGTAGAGTTCACTGTTCATGTGGAACTTTTGATAGGTTTTACGTTTTCATTTTGGATAATTATAATCACAAAAAAATGACTCTAAAGCACACGGTGTGGGAATGTGGTGGCAAGGGAGTAAAGAAAGGTAGGCCTACTCCAAAGTTTATGAAATGAACTAAATTAAATTCAAAGAATATTGAGACACAGTTTCGTATTTAATTTGGAATTGATTACTAGATGTTGTAAAAAGAAGAGATAATTACTAATTCAGTCGGAAAGCGCGAGCATTCCGAGCTGAATCCACGTAGGAGTTGGATTCTGTAATTTCGGTGTTGACTCCATCAATTTTATGATTATTTGAACACATCAACTTTGCATTTCGACGTTGTGTCATGTTGTTGATGATTTATGTAACAAAATGGAGTCGCTCAATTCATCATCTTCTAGGCGGCATATCTATATAGAGGAATTCCAGAAAATGTTCCGACGACATTTCAAACGGGATGAAGCTGGCTGGAGAGGGGGGGAGGGGGTGCGGTTCTTCCTTCAGCTCGTCTTTAATTCTGAGAATGGGGGAAGCTCGGGATAAACGAAAAGCAAATCTCATCTTTGAGGTTGGCCGCAAGATATCTCGGACGGACTTTTTCCCAGCATCCACTGACAATAATAATTACAACCGCTAAAACGTCAGTTTTCCAGCATCCATTAGTATTAGCGTAAACAAGCTTTTTAATTTTCTTTTCAAGTATACAAGGATTTGTTCTGTTATTTTTTGTAAACGTGTCCCTATGTAAATAGTCGCAAGTAATAGGGACACGTTTACAAAAAATAACAGAACAAATCCTTGTATACTTGAAAAGAAAATTAAAAAGCTTGTTTAAGCTAATACTAATGGATGCTAGAAAACAGTATTAACTTTGAAGAAAATTACTTTTAACATGGCATCAAGGTACGAGAAATTCGCAAAGTAGGGCGTGAAAATCGATTTTTAAACGTGTTGGAACTTTATTTCATGAAACGTGATGAACAACTTCAAAATCTAATAATAATACCAATTTTAGCTTGGAATCCAATATCAGGAGGGAAATGAATTTTGGAGGCTAAAAACGTTTTGTCACTTTAAAAAAGAGATAAGCCTCTGAACTGAAGGCCTCATAACAAAATCAAATCAACCCACATTACTGTGATTACGATAACATTCAGATAGGCAATGCGTTTGCAGTTATCTTTCATGCCTAAGTGACACTCATGTTCTGTTGTGTAGGCCTATATACCTACACTAAGATGAGATCTAAAAACTAACACTTGTTTCCTACTACACGTAGAACAGACAAGAATAATATAAAGGTATCCAACTTTACAAAATATAATTTACCTTTTTTATATTTAAGTACCATATGTTTAGGTATTTGCATAGCTGGAATGGAATGTGTAGGTTATGGTATAGGATATAGTGCACTCAGAACTCAGAAGTCAGTCTCATTCAATGTTGTATAATACAAAAAAAAAACGGTAACGTTCAGTCGGGATTTCTGATGTCTGGAATCGAACCCACAATCACGACCATGACAGTCCCTCGTGCAGGCAGTGAGCCAGCCCAGTACATGTGTGATACATGTGTGCATGTGTCAATGTCACCAGCAACGCGTCTTCCTTATAAAACCGCACTTTACTGCTGTTTATCAACATTGTGGTTGAAGACAGTGGTGTACACCTAACGCACGCAATGCACAGGGAGCCCGACAACAAGGGGCAATTAAAAACAACAGTTTTTTCAATTTACAATAATTATGTACGTAATACCGATTTTTTAATTCGAATCCTAATGAAGAAAGAGATTGGTAATTGTAGATCAACGTAAGATACAACCACAATAATAATAATATTATTACGCCTTTGAAATAAACTACAGCCCACCATGAAAACACTACTCCAATAATTTATATTGCGTAGCCTCAATTTTTTAATTGTATTCCCTATACGAGAGTATTACATGCGTTAATTACTTCACCACAGGTGTTTGAAATTTTGAACATATGTCACGAATGTGGAAACAGTGGAAATATAGGGCCACAGATAATAGAGTACACTACATAGGGCTCTGCAGTAACACATTACCAAATTTTGTTTTAAAATAATTTATAAAAAATAAATTAGTTCACGACTCGGTTCACGAATATTGATTGATTTTGTTAAAAACTCTACCGCAGGGCTGTCCATGTATGCGTTATTGACAACTTTGCAGTTTCATATACGTCGGATGCATCTTGGCCGAGCGAATAGCTATTTGCAAACTGCCAAATGTGTCCCATTCCCTCTTACCCAAAATATGCATAAACCAGTAGTTAAGGAGTGAGAACATTAGTCATTGTCTTCTGAGAAGACCAAATAATATGTTTTTGTAATTTTCTTGTCGATGCACTTACTCCCACTATTGCTACATTATGATCGATCTTGTGTGCTAAGTTGTTAACAGTTATATGATTTGGATGGCTAATATTTTTTATTTCTTACACTCACCTTTGACTATGCAACGTCACATTTTGAAACTTTTAACTTTTATATCTTGTTATACGAGTTTTTTTTTCTTATGGCGGTACAAATACCCTTACGGTACCGGAAAAAGTAAACCATTGTAGAATGCAAGGTAATAAAGACACTTTTCAAAATACCACGGTGCATATAGTCAAACGTCAGTAATTAATATAGAAAAAATATCGGCTATATCCAAATCGTTTACTTTTTTCACATATTAGCTCCCAAAATGTTTCATAAAAGTAGTTGATAGTGGGACGTGGGAGCGTGTATTAACCAAAAAATATATAAGCATAAAACAATGAAAGGTTTATGAAATTATCAAATCCCACATTCATTCCCGATGGTATATTTAGTTGCGAAACACGAGCATTGGCTATACACACGTCATCGACGAACGTATTTAGTAAGAAGATGTGAACGAAGGTTAGATAGTACGCCATTCAATACGTAATCCCAATTAACATGCCCTGAAATAACTTGCACTTGCACAAAATAACATTTCTAAATTATGTGTTAATCAACCTTTCCAGGGCATAAAAACATTACACATGACGGATAAAGGCAACTCAATCAATTCCCTCAAGATAAATAGAGCTCAATCAATCCTCAATACAGATGAGAGAGGTATAACTCAATCAACCCCCCAGACGGAAGGAGCTCAATCAATCCATAATACAGATATAGGTAGGTAGCTCAATCATTCCCTCAATCGATTTATAGGCAGTTTTGTAGGGTTCCTCCCATCATTTATAAAGTACTTATGTTATAATAAATATTACTAATACCCAAGTATCTTGTTTATATTATTGTGTTGTCGACCGACATCGTTCCTTAGCGTTACATCGTTCCCAGATAATTGTGTAACACCCCAAGAAGGAGCTGTTTCTCCACAATGGTCACGTGGAAGATGGGGATGTTTTCCTCGTAGAGGCAAGTGCGTCACAAAGGTACACGATAAAGTCCTCGTCACAATAGAAGAATGTAGGTTGTACACATCAAAGCCATCAAGTTCTAAAGAAATGTGGGGGCGGTTTTCTGTGAGCCCCGCGGTCTTGATTCTTACGTCACAGAGTCATTCTGTCCTCGTACCGCCCCCCCCCCCCGCGCTCTTTAGGACATTGCCACTTTTATATAACAGTGACACAACAAGAATCAAAAACACAAGATCCATCCATCCCACAGGCGTAGGAAATTTTCCAAACACGTGTACAACCAACGACTTAGCCCCTAATGTATCAATTTCTAAGAAAGATGCTGAAAAGTTGCCTGAATGAAAGAGAAACTTGAACATAACAGTATTTCTTTTTTAATGGCGAAGTCACAAATTACCTGTCAGCCATTACACGCTGTGTAGTCAAGTGTACTCAATGAGCTAGGTGTAAAATTTTATTTTGAGCGTCGACTTTTTTAAATATTGTTTCACACCCTGTCTTCAACCTCTCTGTAAGGGAAAATGATTTTCTGAAACAACGTTTGATGTAGGTACGAATTTTTTTTTTGACAGCCAATACCAAACTCGTGCTTGTATTTTTCGTACAAAAGAAGTAGTACATCAAATGTTATTTCAAAAAATCATTTTCACTTATAGAGAAAACAAATAAATAAATAAAATGCATATAAATAATATTTTGTTATTCTATAGCTTTGTGTGTCACACTATTGCTCCAGAATTGGCATAGAATGACTGCCAGAGAAGATATGAAAATATTTTACCATTTTATTCTAGTTTCTCTTTCATCAGCCAACTTTCCAGACATTTTTTTTACGTACTTTTAAAATGTCGGTTAGAGGGTGATACAAACCAAAAGGCGGGAAGAAAACTTCTTTCCCTAACAACTTTCATTGTCTCTTTAGTCTCAATGAAATCTTTGTTGATAACCACAACACCGACCATATAGCGGTATTGTATTGGGCTAGTATACATGAGGTGTTAGTAAGGGGTAAACGACTTCTGTCCTCCCTTTATTTATATTTTGGTGTTTCAAAATCTATAACATACAACGCGAATAAATCAAAGCACCAACTTGTAAATCTTATCCCTGCTATCATCAACAAATACATAAAACAATCCAGCCAACTTTACAAGCGCCATCCTCGAAGTCTTATCTTCCTTCCTAGACATTTTCTCCAACGTATAACCAATCTACTTTTCATTTCATGTGGTGTTTGCAACAACATTCCATTATCATATCTTTAGACTGCTATGAAGAAAGAACTGATAAGTGTATGTTTAAAATCAATAATAATCAACATTCGAACGTAAAGGAGTAACAAACTGATCTTTGGATGTATCAAGGTTATCTTGGCTGAATATTCTATCTGATAAAACACAATCTAAGGTGGGATGTAAAAGGTAAGTTCGTCACCTCAGCCAGTAAAAGTGGTGTTTCGTTTAGAAGAAACACGCGCAGAACATAGCTGAAACGAGCTCGGCATCCGGTCCAGTCCAGCCCGCATCAAAACAGGCATGATTCACGCGCGGACTAGGCAGCTGCTGGTCTGGTCTGGTCATATCAGCAGCCAAGAAGTCTGCGTGCGGAGAGAGATGCATACGCCCTCGTAACAACATTCAATTGCCAATTGTCACAGACTGGTGCCGTTCAAATAATTTCAAACTCAGTTTACCACGCAGCACTCAGCATGTATGCCAACTTTACTCAAATCTAATTATAATTATTGCGTTACCTTCATTGCGATATTTCGTAAGGAACTCTACTATTATTATTCCTTAGTGACAAAAGGCACATTTCATGTAGATCTAAGGAAGGAGTACGACACCTCAAAACGAATGACACACACATTCGTTTACAAAAGTTGTGTTGTGTTATTGTCTTGCAAGTTGCTGGCAGCTTTAATTTTACAAAATGTACCGCATTTCCAACGTTTTACGAGTGTTTAGTGTGGTGCTCTGGCTTAAACCGAAACGTAATAGTTGGTTGAACCACTTTGTACATTGTTTAAAAATCTAAACTTCAAAGTGGTGCACATTTTCAGTGGTAGTTTTTAGAGGGTTTGTTTTATTTTTCCCCAAAATCGGTCGGAGCGTTTACGACGGTGTTACTACTGCTATACGAGTAACCACTGGACCCAAACTAACTTCGCCTTAGGAGAAAGTTTTCGTCCTATTGGGAGAGCAAACTTCGGTAGTGCCATATCTGCCCGGTGATCGATGACCGCTGCATCAGCTCTACGACAGAACGTCACCCTGACACAAGTTCAAGTTCTTTGTGGAGAAGAGAAGCGTCTGCTATCGACATAAAAACAAGACTATAAATAAGAATACCCATCATATATTTATAGGATACGTCAATATCTTTGTCTGTCTTCGTATTTTTAGAGTAGGAATCAATGCATACACGCTCAATCCAGAAATAAGGTCTGGTCTTACAAATTTCATCATTTGGGGGGGGGGGGGGAAGGACATGGTCATCAACTTATCACGCACTCATGATCGCTTCAACATGGTAAGAAACTTATAAGTACGGTAGGGGTGGTTTTAGTCAATACACGTGTCCCGGGAGGCGACGAATAAAAGTCGAATTTGGAAATGCGGGACACATTGCAAAGAGGTGTGAGTGAGTGCTCCTTTCAGATTCGGAAGTTGGTCACGTCACGTCACGTCGTCCTCGGCGAAGAGCTGCCATACACTTCCAAGCCCATTGATTGGTGTCCGACGACATGGGCATGGATTCCCAGCACGCGTGATGTGTGCGGAGCAGGGCAAAGCTAAATGATTCCTTGACGCAAAGCTAGCCTGGCCTGACGGCCAAACCAAGCCAAATTATAACGGCCTAGTGGAGACTAATTAGAATATAATCACAGGTTAGTCCATGGGCATGAGCCCGCAAGAAGACTAAATTATCATTTTGTAGCTATAACCTCTTTGTGTTGTGCATGGCAAGCCCAGCTCTTATCGCCGAAATATCCTCATTAATGAAAGTGGCAGTGCGCAAAGATCGGGATCAAGAACATTCCACTAAAAAAAACATCCAGCAATCAAAGTAGCGGAAACTTACTGGTATCTAGCCTTCAAACTTGATGTAAACATCGCAAACAATGCCACTCCATTCAAGTAATTTCCAGAAAATGACAAGATTAAAAAAATAAATGGGATTATACACAATTTCTTCATTATGTTTCGTCATGCGAGCAGTTTACACAGCCAGCCATGTTTCACCCAAAACAGCTTGTTACTACTTGGGACAGCCACGTGGTATAGCTCTGGGCAGTGCAAGACGCGATTCTATAATTAAATGCTAATTGTTTTAGACGATTTATTTATAATTTATTACCTTATTCAAACATTGTAAAACAAACTTCAGCATTCCAATTACATTTAACTGCAGTAAATGATAAGTATACAGTAAGAACAATTCTACAATGATTAGAAGCATTGTTCGTTAAATAATGCATTCGCCATCATTATGAACAAAATCATCTTACGCCAGCCACATGCAATGCAATGTAAACTTTGCAGAGATATGTAGGCAATACCCTACCTACCATGAAGTGCAGTTGTCGAATACAATTTACATACTCATACTAATTGGTCAGTTTATTAAAATAATTACGTAGTGGCACGAAATTACGATGACGAGTAATTGAATGTGCATTTGCCAGCGGTTTGCCAGTAATATCTGCTTGCTGTCACACGCCATGATATGTGTAGTGCAACAGCTTGATCTAACGAACGAACAGGCATATCGTTTTCTATTATTTGAAATCCCAGATTTGACAGCAGCTGTTCCTCGTGCCGCAGGCAGAGAGCGGCCAGATGGAGAGCAGGGCCCGGTCCCGGACCGAGGCCACAACTACAGGCCCTAAACACAATATCTCGCATCTGGACTACTATACACACGCACTTGCAACCACAAACTCATTAATTCGAAAAAGATTTTGACATTAAAAAAAAAATTAAATCACAATAATAGTATCCTGCAAGAGATTGAAGTAAGGTGGTATTGTTTAGAACTTCGAATATTTTGTGTAATTGTAAAATGACCGTGAACACTACACTAGTAATCTACAGTTTTCAACGGGTTTTATTCATATTATTGGATTTTGAGAAACTCTTGAACAAAACACAGAGATTTGTAGAATATAATTTATGTACGATGTTTGATGTTCGGGTTCATCGATATACATTGGCAAAAAATACTAAAAGTAAAGATTATGTATATAAGAAGAGGACAAACTTCCAAAGAATTACCATAGATTGTCGTATCAGAAAATGTGATTTTGAAGGTTGGAAAGTCGAAAACGGCTTCGAGCCTCGAGCTGCAAGTTTCCCTTATATTTCGAGTTTGTCGCCGACGTTAAAAACTTTGTAAGCTGATCCAAAACTAAAAGCAGACCATTTGTGTTTACGAAGAAGAAACAGCGCAAGCTGTGATTGCTCCGACGTCTCCCCTCCACCAACCACGTACACAAACATCTACCCCCTTCAGATAGAGTTACCGAATGTTCTCTCCATCAAACATAAGGAACGGAGCAGAATGATGAGCAACATGGCCCATCCCTAAAAAATATTGATTGCCTGTAAATAATTGAGTTAGTGGCGAGGATGTGGGTTACAGATGAGGAGAACCCCAGCAATCTGTTGCTCTGTGACGAAAGTGAACAGAGAACAATATCGAAAATTTCAACCTTGACGGAATTGACTTGTAGCTTTAAAGCCCCCAAACTACAGCATCAGTCGGTCATCCCACACCTTACTATGCATGTCTCACCATAGGTTGCATGCACACATGGGTATCTGCATACAATACAGCAGGTAGAGGAAGTATCTACACAACTTAATACACAAACCCAATTAAAACTAATTTGCTTTTCTTACTGAATAGATGTCATAACAAATTATAAACACTATTTCAATCTATATTGACAACAATTTTTATCCCAAGGAGTTAAAAATATCCAATCACAACAATATTACAAACGTGTTTAAAAAGTTTTGTTTGCATGTAAGCTTAAAATTTAACCGCATTTCCGGCAGACTCGAAAGCTACCTATGTTTAGAAGTTCTTAGGTTTGCGTAGTTATCGTACACCTACTCAATTTTAATTGAAAAATCTAACCTAAAACTCTATGGGAGACAGTTTCATTCACAGAGAGTTCAGTGCAACACAGCCTGCTATAATATATATAAATAAAATATATAAAATAAATATATATATATTTATGCTTTTTTTTAAGATTGCGAAACCACAAACTCACGTACACCCACGGACAAGGTATATGCAGCTTATTTTAATATTGCTAGGTACCAGACGACTTCAATGAGAAAGGGTATTATGCCTGAGATGGAAGATAATAAACTGCTTGGCAGTTTTCATCAAGTGATACTGAGAGAAAAACCATAAACTAACGCCATCAAACATTGACCGACCTGCTCCAAGAACTAGACAACAACATTACACCCTACATCGTTTCCCAGCAAACCTGTCATTCATTCGACCACCCCTTTCTTAATCGAATTACATCCAGGCGAGCTTTCGACATGACGTTAGTATAGAACACACATCACATTTCACTTCCAGATGGTGAATTATTTAGGCGAGATACCGAACAGAGGTTGCCTTGATTGGCTCAGTCGCTGCATGGCGCATGCATCTCTTGTTTTAGCAAGTGTGTAACGTTTAGTCTTGGGTTCCTAATTGGGACGCAATAAATTGTACGAAACTAGAGAGGGCCCTCATGCGTAAACTACAAGGATATTAAATTATAACTGGCGCGACGTCTCAGCTCAATTCTAGACCATTTGCATTCACGATGCATCGTGAGCTACCGAACATGGTTCCACTTCCATTGTTCGGCGCAAACTTCACGTATTTGCTGGGAAGATTTTATATAGACTACCGACTACCGAAACTTATTATGATGCGGAATGTTTAGTTTTGAAAAGAGTTGAAACAGTAGGCGTAAACAAAATCTAGAAATTACCTAATTTAACTGGCATACCGCATAAGCATGTTTATAATCAACAATTTCTTACGATACAATAAAACTATACAATTTTGGTGTATCATTTATTTTTTCCCTGGTTATAACCAACCCATCAAAATGTTCACGCGGATCATAATATATTCGTGAATACTAGAATAAAGCGACAATATTCTAAATAAAGCTTTTGATCCCTGAAATAAAGAATAAACCTGAAAGTTGAAGTTCAGTTTCAAATTGTGAATAAAAAATGCTTTATAATTTTAACATTTAATAACCATGAGCGATAAAGAAAACTAAAACATTTAATTCAGATTGAAACCTATAAAACGTCTCAATCATATAGCAAGTTCGAAGTACGGCCATGGTGTAAGAATACCATTGGCAGAACCAAAAGGTTCCACATAAATTTCATAACTTATTAATACCCTTGAACAATAACAAAACAGAACTTACAAGACCAGCTTATATATTATTATATATGCTTATACCAATATATTCCCGAGTAGGGAAGCTAGTTTCCCGAAGTGGAGCATCCTTCAAACATAATATGATTCGATACAACATACGTCTGAAACTAACTTGGCATTACAAAGGCAATATCATATACGTTATCGTGCTAGCACAAAGGCATTTTCTAGCCCTGACAACATGAACATTATGAAGGAAGTTTCTCATTCGAAAAACAATCAAATCTTCTTTGACGTTAACTTGAAGAGACTAATTTGCTTGAAATTGCTTGTGGTTGATTTGATAAACGTCTGATATGATATACGTTCACTCAAGACTTGAAGTTGAAGGTTGCTGTGCAAACTTTGCAGCAAGCAGCAACATACTGCGTTCACATGTGGTACAACATTAATTATAATAACTAATAAAGAGTATCAATCATATTTAAATTCATTTACTTTTACAATACAAATTCAAATTCAATTGAGCACCGCAACCAAGGTTTCCTTGTCTGAAGATGTTCATGTCATAGCAAAAAACGTGGTCGATTTTGGATGATTTTATCTTACAGTGACAATTTGTTCTTCATCCAATACTAGTGTGTTTATTAAAAGGGTGCTAAGTTGCATGCCACCAAGATGCTGAAATAGGTATTTCCTAAATGCGAAGGATAAGCTACTGATGGCTCGATTGCGCGTTATCATTTGAAAACTAAGGAGGTAACCAAACAAAAATACATTGGCTATGATGATTGATGATGATGATTGAAGAGTGTATATGATTTATAGCGGTTTACAAAAATTCAAAACATGTTTTACTAATTTCTCGACTCATTTTATTTGTAGTAAATTTGTCATGTGCACTACTTTACTTTAACACAATAACATTTCGATGTGTGAATGTTTGTACAATGCATACTATAGTTTTGCCTCTATTAAGATTATGATACACCAATATAATTATTAAATGTTTAGCCAGGAGAAAAAATATTTTTGTGAAAACTTCTAGTGCCATATACGTGTCTCGTCTAGCTGTGATCAACAATTGAAATCAATGGACTGTGTACAAATTGACAGAAAATGAGTGAAAACAAAATGTAAATGTAATCTTTTTTAATCTTTATTAAGCTACGTTTTATACAATTTGATGAAAATGCTCCCAAATAGGCCTACTATATAAACAATTTCAAAATGTATTTGTGTAAGCGTTCTTCAATGACAAAATCAGTTAATAAAGTGTGGCGTTGAAAAGATCTCGCAAAAAGTTGTGTTTGCTGTTAATAACATATGATCTTCTTTCGTTGAAACAATATTTGAGTATGGGGTCGTTCCTCCCAAAAGACAAACTTGTCCCATCCCATCCCACGTGGCTGTCTTGTTTAGACACGTCCCTGTACTTGAATGTCCACGCACGCGCTGTTGAGAGAGAACTAATCACGACTCACAAGGCTGAAGACGATCTACCAGGGACTTCTTATTATACAAGAAGAGATTGATTACAACAGATTCAGATATTCCGGGTGTTTGAAAACATCCACAAGAGTGATTTACTTCTGTGTTATTAACGAGGACAAAGGCGATGAAAAACGAGTGAATATAGGGAGGGGAGCTCTTGATTTGCAAATGCTGAAGACAGACGCCGTCTCCAGCGTTTGATGATGCAGGCAACTTGAAAATTACGAGTATTTTAAGTTTTTCGTTCTGTGTCGTAAAAGCACCGTTAAAATCGAAATTTTGAACGACGTTAAAAGGAAATATAAGTCCACAAGATAAGATAAGACAACATTTTATGTTAAATCCAAAACACTTTGTGGATAAAATCAATTAATTATTGCCATAGCCTATATCATACCGAAAATGTGAAACGCAATATAGGCCTAATATATATTTTAACTTTTGGGAGATACTCATTTATGTAGGCCTATATATGGCGTGCATATAAATTCACGATTTTAGTTTTAGTTTCATGCAGTATGAGACACAAACAAACAAAACAATTCAAAATTGTGATCTACATCCTGAATACTGACAGCTTGGCTAACAATGACGCAACCAATACACTATAGATTTCATATTATAATGAAATACTTGCATGAATATAATTATAATCCAAGAACAAAACAACACCAACTAATGGCGTATCAAACAAATCACGGTCAGCAAACTCCAGTACACGTGCATGTCACACAGTCAGCGATTCTTGGAACTCAACAATGTGCTAATAATACGTATAGATTAAAAGCAACTCTTTTAAAAACAATAACATTTCATTCTGGGACACGCAGGGGAGAGCCAACACATGTTGGAATGAGTTGAGTTAGCACGCAAAACAATCAAATGCAACGATTGCATGCTGAGATCGATGACGTTCTGATGCACATGGGGTTTAGTACCTCGATGGGATAATGAAATAGGGAGCGAAGCTATTTAATCAACCGATTGTCAAAGAACTGTGTTAGTTATGCTAGCCCCGACCACCTGCCCCCAGGATCACCAAAAACATTGTAGATCATCCATGTTGAAGAACGCAATGTCAACAAAAATAAAAACGCATGTCAATCGGAGGACATGTTTGGTTTTATATCGTGAGACGTGACAGAAAAGTGATGAATATAGTGGAGCTGTGCTCCATAATTATGTGTTTTACACAACACAATACAATCAAAGGACCCTCTTAAAAATACAACTTACATCTGAGATTTAAAATTGTTTTGTTTGTTTCGGTTTCTGAAACTATTAAAATTAAAATGTTGGTGTCCAATTGGCTAATATAACCAGTAGTTTTAGCAGTAGAGTAAGTAAATTCATTTAGCCTTATAGTAAGTTTAAGGAGGGGTTGTTAGCAAAACATCCCGCTATCGAGTTGAAACGGTAGACAATAGTCCGAAGTTGCACAAGGTGCAGACATACGCGAAGTTACTGCGGGTTCAAGCACGCGGGCATGGTGAAGCATGCTGAAGTGAAGGAAGTTTCTCACATTCTATCATATTGGAACATGTAAATAATTCTAGTACATAACAGGAAATATTTCACATTTTTTAACTCGAAAACAGAATGCGTTCAGCAAATTCTCATTATGTATACAAGATTGTAGTAATTTGCTGCAGAAAATATGAACATTCTTTCGTTGAACAATTTGATAGCAGCTGTATTTTCTGAAAAACGATTTAATTTAATCGAAACACCATGTTGCACTGCTGAATATTTAATACGTACGGATTGTCGTAAGTGTTTGTAATTTAAATATTTAAATTTACAGTTACACATTAACAATCAATATCCGAGTGTTAACTAATGTTGGATGCACCGATGCCATAAATGTTTCATGAGCTTTAATGGCCTCAACATGATTGGCTCCTCATGACTCGAATAAACTGAAAGATTAAGGATAAACACAACTAAAATCAGATTCAACAAATTGTAATACTAGTGGCATTTTGTTACATTTCGTTACCTTGGTAAATAGTTTTTTTTATGTAATTTATATAAGAATTACCAATGTTCCTTACCACTAGGGAGCTTCGCAAACGCTTTTTTTAGTCGCGCTAATGGATGAGCTTTTTCAAGTTTTTAGTTTGCGTGGGATATCTTTACTTTTGCAAGTGCTTTGCTTTACTGCCTACGCATTTGTAGGTGATTGTTGTCAAGTTTCTATTGTTACTTGTCAATTGTTATTATTTACCGTAAACTTATATTAAAAGCTTTTTTTCTATGGATTCTGGCTAACTTTTTCAACTTTTTCTTCCAAAAGGTACTACGTATCACCATAACCTTAATGTCCATGTATAATATGAACGTTGTAGCCCCACCCGTTTGGTCAGAATTGGCCCAAATAGCACGAAAATATCGCACTAAAAATCGGAGAAATAATATTTCTTCGATTGTACTTAAAAACAATACACCTCTAAGTTCAGAGATTTCGAAGGTCCCCTCCAATTTTCATCACGATCGCATATGCCGTTTGCCCGGTAGAGAGCAAACAAACAGACAAACATAAAAAAAAAACATCTGAGCTAATTTTTTTTGGGGGGCTCAGTTAAATTGAAGTCATCGCTTCGCTCATCCAATAAACACGTGCATATACACACCAAACATGCACGTGCATACTCCATTTGACTCCGCGAGTGACAAAACTGATATTAATAGCTCCCTTCACCATAACGTGCAGAGCAGACGATGATTAATGAAGAATTCACCGATGACCTGAACGAACTGGGCTAATTATACCAACATACATCTGACTAACGATCAAAAGTGTTCCTAACAACCCAAATTTACATAAGGTAATATCAAATGGCAGTCAACCTTAGTCGTACCGGATTACATAGTCAATTATTCACTTAAAACTATTATGAGGAAGTAATTTTACAATGCGTCAGATGAAATTACTCGCCACATAATCTGAGGCTTAGTTCTAGCAAAACGCATGGTCTACAAAGTTAAAAACCGACGGAACTCATTCGATCTTTTCAGTCTTAGATGCGAATACCTGATTTGAAAACTACAGGGGCCTTGAAACTATACTTTAGTTATGGTTGTATATTGTGCAAATCGAATCCAAGACAACCCCCCACCCCCCTCTTCAAAAAATAATAATTCCATGACGATTACAATACTAACTTGTTATTTTCCATTGTTTAAAATGTAGGCCTTTCAATTTTCTTTATGCTTTTATAATTAGGTGTCCGTCGTTTTGAGTTATTAAATCTGATTTGGGAAAGAGTGCAACGAAGCCAGTACAGTATATGGTCTACGTTGACTGCTTCTGTCCTGTGACGAAATTATGCAAAGAGGATGCACGAGTTTTAATAGTGCGGAATAATTTCGTTTTAATAGCTTGAGATTTTTAGCAAGTGAACCACGTAATTTTATTCGCCAAACGTTTTACACACTGCGTCAAACTTATTATTTTGTACCGAAGCCTGTGTGTTCACTAAAAAACAAAATATGCATAAAACAGTAGTTGTAAGAGTTAAGATCATTATTCAGTCTTTTGAAACGATAAAATATTTGGTTGATACATACTTCCGATATTGCTACTATTTTTAACGATTTTGGGTACTAAGTTTTGCAAAAAGAATACTTTTAGGTTGGATGATTTTTATTATAGCTTACACTCACCTTTGACTATGCTGTGCAGTGAGTTATTTTGAAATGTGTATCTTTAATATCATGCATTTTACAGTGTTTTACATTTGCCGGTATTTTTATGGTATTTGAACCGCCAAAGAACAAAAATCGTAGATCTTAAAATACGAAAGTTATATATTTCAAAATACATCAACAAAAATATCAGCCATCCAAAACGTATACTTTTTACAAAAAAAAAATAGCACCAAATATCGTTCATAAAAGTAGCAATAGCAATACCTAACTTTGCGCAATTGTCCATTACGGATACACGCAACATTTTAGATCAATCGATAACAAAAAGTTGGATATATTTGGATGTTTTTAATTTTTTCACAGTACTTTACTGTAATACTGGTAGCCTATAAGACTACCTTGAACTTGAACTCAAATTTGTTTCATGATTTAATTATGGAACCAATACTACGATATCTTATACAAATAAAAATAAATACATTCGTATTTACCCACTCACATTCATATCTATTTCTTTAAGATTTAAAAAAATGTCTCAAGATGGCTGGGAAACTAGAAAATAATCGTGAATTAAGTTTTTTAACAAATTAAAAAAATAGGCAACATAGATCGATTGATAATGATTTTATCATTATGTAATTGTTGTCTTTGATTGTCTCCTCCAAGCAAAAAGTACCCTGATGATAGTAGTTAAGATAATACTATACATCGGGCTCTTTAGTGTGCAATAACCCCAGACAGCAGAATATATTACGAGGTTTGCAACGTAAGCGCGAGCATAAAAGAAAGACTTGTGAAAAACCAACCTAGCGCATTTTCTTCCAAATTAAGAGAAAATTATACCACCATCATTAAAACGGCGCGAAATTAACATATCTCAAGCAAGGAGCTATATACACAACGTTGGAAAGTGCAAATGTATGCAGATATGGTTTCACAAGATTAAAGACTATGGAAGAAGAGTATAATGCTGTACTCGGCTGTGGAGATGTTCTTTTGATTACAGAATTCCATAATTAGTAGCTTAATTACAGATGATCCTGACTGATTATATAATAAAATAAACCTTTTTCGTGCAATTTTTATTCCGGACGAAACAGCATATGCCTAAATTTATACCATTTTACTTTTGTATATACATGCATTATAGCAGATATGCTTTTAGTTAGAGCAAATATAATATCAGTTTACCTTGTGTTTTCACTTTTCACAAAATGTTTACATTTTCTCGAAAGTGAATCGAAAGAAAAGTAAATTGCTGAACGGAATTGAAACCCGATTGGATGCGAACTACGAAATTTCCGTAGGTATTTCGGGGGTTTATATCAAACATTACAGTAAAATAATCACGCAAAGTTCCACAAAGTTAGTTAGTTAATGTTGTTTTAGGGTAGGGCACTCAACAGTAGAGTTATCAGTGCCATTTCAAGTGTAAGTGGCTATGTGGCACCAGGCTCAAAGTGTATGACTTATTACGCCTACGATACACCTAAATATAAAAATAAAATAATAGTTACATTCAAAAATAAAAATGAGTTAATAAGGAGTTGGTGAATGGAGATTAAAAAATGGCTTTTTGTCTTGTGCCAAAATATTGTTCCTAATTCAAATCGAATTCAAAAATATACCTCGATACCGTGTGTGAGAGTATGTGCAAGTGCAACTAAAAACACTGCAAGTAACGAATATTCATCATTAGAGAAACCACGTAAATGATTAGTGAATCAAGAACACAATTAGCCACCGACATTAAATTTTAACATAATATATAAGGAGAATTCGATTTGGAAGTTTGTTTGAATAACAACTCGCTGTTTTATCTCGAATAAAAAACATTACACCTATATTACCAAAATATGCGGTTTCAATAGTATTCAATAAAACTAAGTTGTTCTGTAATCAAAGTTTTAAGAATTTCAGGATATTTCGCCACGTCGCGTATTCAAAATCACCTTTTAGAAACCACCAAAACCGTATAATATGTGTCATGGTCGTTTTTGTTAATTTATATTTATTTGTATTGTTAAAATATTCCTTTGTTAAACCCAGTTTGAGAAAGACACTCGACTTGTGTCGAAATATTACAAAAAAAATTATTTTATGAACAGTGTATGTCCAAATAATTTCAATTTAACAACCACCAAAACCGTATTAAAATGTTATACTGTTTCTTAATTTGGAGTTCACCCCTCATACAATATTTGTTACGAAAACACGACGGTTAAAATTTGAAATCTCATTTCCCTTATAGATGCATTACACTATCTGTCCTAATTTGAATAAGACATTGAAAATTCCCCTCACTTTCATCCTATCCCCGAAAATCGTCAAATCATTACCAGCCATGGTTAAATTTCCAATGGCATTAATTTCCTTCTGGCTGACGGGTTATGACTCAGCATTCTCGGAAGCTACGACTAACTCAATTACCCCGCAATGGGATAATCGAATAACAAATCTATCAGTGAATTATTGGCCCTCTGTTTCCACGGTGAAATAATAGCGTTATGCTCGTGCAACGGGTGCAGACGTGACCTTTCAGGCGCGGGTCACCCTATAGGAGGTCAACCAACAAGTACAATTTTAGAATTTCATGATTTTTTAAGTACAGCTTAAAACATAGACATCGGTGGGGTTTTAATTAAAAAGCTGTTATTCGTTTTTGTGTTATCGATTATAAATACACAGTATTTCGGCTGTAGTTGAGTGCTAAACCAAAAATGTTAAATTTATGTTCTTTAGTTCTATTTTCTATTTTTTATTTTTTTTATGGGAATCGAATTTTCAATTCACTAAAAGAGTAGCCGAAATAGTTAAAGTGTCTATATAAATAACTAGCCTATCAAATTTGAATGACGAATTGGATTAAAAATTCAAATTAATTTAAGGAATTTAGTTTAATTACGCATTAATGTATAACAAACTGTTTTCGAACAAAAACCCCGTTTTATATAAAAATATGAAAGTATTAGCTACTTTTGAAGCAACGCATTCATATATTTAATAAATACCTGCATTGTTCTTCACTTGTGAAAGTAAAATTTAATTTTTAATTCATTTCGATTCGAAAATTGTATTTTAGTGAGTAAAACTATGCTACTGTTGTAGGTGTTGTATCAATCCTTGGTCAAATTTCTGGTGGAATAACACACGACATTGTTTTTTGGATATAATAATAAACCAAGCCTTTGTCACAACTCAATGGACAATTTGGATAAATTCAATTTGGGTTACAAATAACGAATCAATTAGTAAACGATTTGTAAAATAAAAGTAATAAAAAAATATACATAATTTTACAATCATACAAAAGACTTGATAAGAGTAAACGCTGCTTGTGTTGTAGACGAAAAACAAATGTGTTTTATTACGAACAAACGATATAGCTGTGGAGTGTGGTGTGTGGAGGCGGGAGAGCTGGGCCCTCGGGACGATCTAGGATTAATTTCAGTTTTGAATTTGATTCGGCGTTGCGATACACACACACACACACACACACACACACAAACACTCTGTTTATGTGAAATACATTCGAGTTCTGCAAACAAGTGAACCGATCCAGGTTTGCACAGTATGAATAACCAAGTAGTGTGAGCGCACCTACACGCAAGCGTGCACGCAGACAGACACGGTATCTGTGAATATTATCACCGCAGATTACTTACAAACATTCACATATCAAACATGTGACGTGTCAGTCAGCACTTAGTAGCAAGCTTTCGTGAAAGCCTATAGTATCGGCAGGTATTTCATATGGAAGGTTGTGCAAGCTGCGTGTAGGAAAGCCAGTGAGACCAGGGCTAATGTTGAACCCTTGAACTCTAGTGTCAACAATAGACACTATTAGTGGTGACGTCACACCAACGAAGAATTTAAACAAACTTCGGTTCTTGTTGCGCCCTGAATACAGCAATACTTCATAGGCTCATAACACAAAATCGCAGGCTATGATTTAATTATGAAATTACTAGAAGAGAGATAAGTTCATGTAAGCTGTAAATATACTCCAAAATAGGTAAATATAACCTATAAACTACGACTGCATTTTAATAGAAAAAAGCATTGAATCGTTTGTGGTTTCGTCATTTTATATTTCGGTGGAAAACACGCGATTGTGAGCCGTTTAAAGAAACCGTTCGAGACTTCGTCGGAAATACCCATTGGTTTCAGGAACGAAACCGTGTTCAAATTCGAAACTTTGCGTTGCTGTTGGATCGCCATGTTGCATGACGTCATACTAATACTGACCATTGTATACATGGGCAGCAACTCTGTGTGGCCCTTGGAGCTTTGACACCAAGGGGACAGTGTAGATCCCTGTGGCACGCCTTAAATATCTACAGTGACCCTAAGTGTTGTCCTGTGAAAAAGTTATTTGCCACTCTAATAACAGGGGGACAATAACCCTCCCTGTGGTACAACTGTTATGTCCCTTGGACACGCTATTGACCACTTTGATACCAGGGGACAGTAACCCTCCCTGTGGCACGCCATGGCAAGGAAGGAAGATCTTCTTGGACACGCTACAGTCCACTACGGTGACCATTTCATCAAGCGAAGCCTTCTTTATCTTATTGCCATTGTGATTGTATTATATAGAAGAAAAACTTGCCTGGTGAGATCTGCATAAAAGGAACATTTCAGTAATATACCGTAATTGAATCTGTTTGCCTTGGCTCATCTACGATGAAGATAATTTAGAAGTTGGAATTGTGAGGCTTAACACAAATTAGTTGTGACCTGCGACCAAGTTCTCCTCTCGCCCTCCCGAGTCTAGACTGTATTGTAACAAGCTTTGGAAATCTGACGAACTAGGTAAAGCTCATCTAGATAAGCTCGAGCACTCTGCAGGCTTACTTGAGACGGTAACCCGACTAACAAAACACGAGACTAAAGCCTCAATCGCGTTGGCTTTGTCTCTCAAGTTCAATTTAATTACGAATAATTAACGCTTCGGTATCAAGACTAAACCAACAATAGTTCGATACCATGCAATAGAACTTTGGCAATGTGTGTTTCCTTGGTCTATTTTATTACACTATGATATTCTGGGGTATATTTGGAAATTGTTTAAATATATTACGTTTGTATGTATGTTTCGATTTTTGTGATACGTAATTCCATATTATAGCAACGAATATCAAGTGATTTTAGAAAGAGCGGTGGATTATACAGGTGAATACCGTGCGTACACTGTATGTAGATAGTTGCATGCCCGTGTGAGTGATGGTTAGAATGTACTACTCGATTCTGCGTCCAGGTGTCATAAAACATGAAATGGTATGTGAACTTTACTCGAATTCGTTCTGTCATTGATTGCAATTCATGTTCTACTGCGCTAAGTGCTGAGTAGTCTACAGTTCAAACGCAATATAATATAATAATATAGTGGACGCCTCTTTCGTATCCGCATGCATGGCACACGTGACGTAGGCCTACTAGTCCCACGCAATCCATGCATTTACAATAAAGACCTAGAATATATTGGGAAATAGTCACCCACACCGGTGGAGGGGAAGGGGAGAGGAGAGGGGTATCATACATGTATTTATCAGAAATCTTTGTTGGCAGGTTTATTATCAAATTGTCGAGAAAGTGTAATTTGTGTTAATTGAATTTGTGATGATTACAGTTGTTTTTTCATAAGAATGGGTCAGGGTGATCGAAACCAACAAAAGTGTGCACTTTCTTAAATTTTATTGTATTAATTTACTGGCTTGTAACGGGTTTGAATAATGGATAATAAGCACAGCAAAATTGTTGTTTTACTTTAAAATAGCTTTAAATGTCCATCGATTGTAAAAAAAATTAAATAAGTCAATACTCCATCTTGTTTGATACATCAACATAAATTGCTGTATTTGGAACAAGTTTTAATAAAAAAAAGTGGTAAAAAAGAAAAATTACAACATAACACAGGCAACATTGTACATACATGCATTGTCCTACTATAGAGAGTACTCCGTTAATTAAAACCCCAAAATATAACTGGGAGCAATACAATTTTTTAATTCGATGTAAAAATGTAGAATGTACGAAAAAATAGCAATATGTTTCGGAATGTTGAATAAAATAGACCGAAATGTAAATGTGCAAATCCGGCCATGCACTGCACCGTGCAATGTGAGGTAGTCCTGCCATGGCTGACGTAGCAGGATGTTGAAACAATGTGAAAACATGTCATGGTGTGTGAATGTGCGACTTCTTTGTTTGTGTGTCGAGACCTGAGCGCGCAAGATGATCAGACCAAGGAAGGAAGGCCTAATGGCATTCCTCCAGTATCTCACGCAGAGAGGAGATAGGTAGGTAGGCCTACCTTGGACAGGTATTCCCAGGACGCGACGCCAGTTGCCGTAATCAGGTCACAAACCTGAGGCAAACATTCCGGAAACCAATGTTTATATACACACACCTTTGTAGGAAGACGATGTCTCATAGGCAAGGGTCAACGTTCCTCTCTGCAATATTGCGACAGACAATGAAGTATTCTGTTTACTTTAGTGAACACGCGGGTGCCGTCAGTCTTAGGTAGGAATAAAGAACTGATCGTGTTACCTTTACACCCTTAGGCACAGAATCGCAGTATGTTGATTTTCCATCTCACTCAGCTTTTAATTACTTCGAAACTAGAAGCGAGCTGTCGTCGGGGACCCCTCCAAATCGACGACCTCCCTAACGACGTCGACTACAATGACAACACGATGACGATGACTAAGACGATGACGACCATGACAAGGGAACTCCCTTCCCACCCCTGCCCGTGGCTGTTTTTGATCAGCTAGCCTCCTCCATACCTTCCCTAGTCTAGAGCTGTTGACGCGCCCTACAACTAAATATACCAAAAACCTTTGAACAGTTACCTCCACCTATGTATAAGAAACTAAAAATGAAAAAGGCCATGGGATATAAGTAGTTTGTTAACAAATTGCTGATTGGCTAGGAAAATGTAAAAACTATTTTCTTTTCGGTCTTTTAAGTAAAATGTAAGATCACCCTAATCAATTTCACATTTAGATAGAAGAGACTTGGATTCCCACATTTTCGTTTCCATAACAATTTTCCAAAGTCTCGTACATCTATGATATCAGTCGGCCGTACGCTTTATGAACAGTTGTTTTCATCCCAAATCACCCCTTTGCTGCTTCATCTAAAACATGGTTATTGAAACACGGTACGGTCCACTTGAAAACAATAAGCCTAGCATGAGTTGCTCATAACTCATACTAGATTAACTGAGCTTAACAGATTTCCATGCGTCCATGTGCTGACCACACGAATGTATGGTTGACAGTTGGGCAGTGCAATTACCCAGAAATGGGATGCAAGCACATCAATGTTCCGCAACCCCCCCAAACCCCACCCCACTCCAACCCAACTCGACTCGAAACGTGCGGGAAATCGGATTGACGATGAAAACGAATAGTCGCTTGCTATATAGCTACTCCAATTATTGTTGAATCATTTAAAGATTTTTTTTTTACTGTGTACAAAAAATGGTAAGCGGAGATTTTGTTCAAATATTGCCACAGTTTAGGTAATTTGGTTAATTATTTTTTTTAATGATTTAACACGTAAAAATGGAAAGCGCTCTGTGGCATAAATTTAACATACCGTACAATGGATTATTGAACGAAAAAGATAGTCTTATAGTCTTTCCATACTCAAGTCACATACTGATTGGAGACGATAATTTTAAAACGGACCAAGCCAACACTGTCAGTGCCGATGCCAGCGACGAGCGAATGGCCAACCAGCGATATTTTAAATAGGAAACACCGTACCAACTCAATGGACACGATTCCACCCGCGAGCGACGCTGTAGGATAGTATCCACCGTTTAGACATTTCCAAGCAGGATTCGAACCCGGGACTTTCTGCATTGGAAGCAGGGAAACTCGAACCATGCACTGGATCAACGAGTTACTCAGTACCAACAAATCCAAGCAAGCATAGCATTCACTTCTAAACAGTGTTGCACAAACAATACAATTAAACAAAACGTTTGAATGACTAAACACACTTATAATGAGGCATTGTTCTACAATTAAGTTGTTGATTAGAATTGCTTGTTGATATAAATTAACAAATATTTGCTGCATGTGTAGCAGTATGGTTTACAGTTGAAACGTGACACTAGCACTATTGAGGCTACGTGTACATGGTTCACCAAGGCCTAGGCATTGATGCAAGATAAACATTGACTTTAGTAACCACAAGGATAGTTGTTTATTGCAGTTGCTGCTCGTTACCTACAGTATTAGTGTGACGCCAGGCATCATGGCCGCCACTAGCAACGCGAAGTTACGATTCTAACTAAACACGGATTCCAAACCAATGGGTAATATTATCGAGGCCAACTTTGTTTACAATGTTAAATGCCCATTGAAAAATACGCTTCATCGTCAAATCCAGCTAATTTCACACACAGTCTGGACCGCATTTTTACCTTTAATTTTATCGAGAAAAATCTGCATTTTTAAATAATTGTCCCTTACACAAATTTGGGAAATTACCACAAATTAACTGTTTGGTGGCTTATTTATATGGTCAGTTAATAAGAAAAGTGATCAATATTTGAAAAATGTGCTTTGATTCCGCATATTGCACATTCTTACATAATTGGTGCAAAGCACAACCCGATAGGACAAACGATAGAGCTTCCAAGTGATCCAGATCTTTACCTCTGCGTTCTGCGTAAAAAACCTGGTTTTCTCGAGCTCGCAATCGCTTAATTTTTCCCGATTCACTATTTCAACGAGAGAAAAATACAGTTACATGAAATCATGAATGACTGAATGCTTTATATTCATTAAAATGTAGGCGTCATTTAAAGGTTATGTTTGCTTATTTTGAATATGTCACACGATTTGACGCGACACAACATTGAATAATTAAATTAACACAAAATGTGCAAGAAACAACGGATCGTCCATATTAATAATGACTGCATCCGAACAAAAAGGCAATTATTTAACAATAACTCCTAAATCCTCCTGTGGAACATTCCTACTGAATGCAGACACATTACGTGGACTTCCGCTTGTAATGGAGTCTCACTAGTTTTTGCGCACCGCACGTTCGCCACTACACGCAATTACAGTAGGATCAGCTGAGCTAGCCGCTCAAGTGTTGACTGACCAATCGATGCAAAAAGTCGCGGATTTCCCTTGGGATAAGGCTCTGCAACTGCAAGCCGTACTTCCAACATAAATTACCGGTGGCAAACAAGCGGAACTGTACGGCGAACATAATGTATACCTTGGTGTGGAGTGTGGACGTAGTTTAGATTGCACTAGGAGCCAATCTAGAGCACTCGAGAGGTATAGATTAAAGATGAACACTTTGTGAAGCACTTCCAGCAAACTACCCTTGATTAGTCGTTCGTAGATTATAAACTGATTACACATTTACGAAAAATTAATTGGGCTCTTATTCCTGCAGACATGGAGAATTATATATATTTACAACTTGGTATAAATGATAGCAACGGATACAAAGTTATAACCGTTCGGGTTTCCTTCACCTGCCCAGTTCGAAGGAACTGAAGAGTCTACATTACTGTCCCGACTTCCTACAGACAGGGATGGGCCATGTCACGACTCGCGATACCAGATTGCCTGGTATCAGAGTTGGACAAAATGTTGCACATATGTCATGAACCAGGAAATTATGTAATACTAACGACACATTCTGGAAATAGTTCAAAACACAAAACTAAAATATCGGTACATTGTGATTTGCTTTCACAAAAACTCCAAAAACGAATATTGGTGAACTCGATTTGGTTAGTCAGGAAACTAACACTCCAGTGAAGGTGATTGAAATTGTTACATTGATAAGTCTTACGCTCGGCAAACGGGAGCAGATTAGATAAATTGTTGTATAGCATACGGCTTACGGCCGCGAGCGAGATCAATATCACCCCGCCGCCCCGCACCGATACTTCGTAGAGATCATTCTCAGTACGCGCGTCCGTTCAGGACAGGGCTTTTGCGCTGTTATACTATTTCCAACGAAAGAATACAGATGCTCCTCTCACAAGTGGTAGTGGTGGGGGTAGTATGAATGTCGTCTTTGTGTATGACAGAGGAATATCTGTTACCAACACAAGCAAAAATTATCTGTGCTAGATCACGAAGGATCTCCGTGTGCTAGATCCACGCTGAGCTAGCGTGAATAGAGTTGACAAAGTTGTTAAGTTGGGAAAACAATTCCGAGCTATCTGCATTCTTTCGTATGAACCACTATACGAGATCTATATGCTGGTAGGCAACAGATATAACAAAAACAATATCGCGTAGCCCCAGCTCCAGATGGTCCCGAGAATCCCGACTGACTCGCCCACATACTGAGTACAGCAACCACCGGCAGACAGGCAGGCAGACGTGCTCATAGCATGCATGCGGAACTATGCCCAGTGGTTACAAGTCCAACATTGCTATCTGTGAACTCCAGTCAGAGATCAGTCGGATGTTTCTGCCTCTCAGGCCGCGGCGGCAACTTAGATTTAGTCCCGTCCGTCTCGACTCTCTACTCGGGTATTGTTGTCACAAGAGTACGGATGCATGACTCAAACCTACCGCACCCACTCAACCATGGAGTTCCAGCGCTACCAGACGATGACAAAATTAAAATCCTCACGGCATATGCAAGTGCCACTGCCATCCACTGTTGCTTTGAACTATGGACAATGGCGTAGAAAAAGGCGGAGATGGGGTGGGGACAAAATAAATTTACATTGTTTTACCATGGCCACAAGAAATGCACACGCTTTGTCGAGCAAAGGCCATCATGAAGCTGTATGACTATGACGTTTCATGACAAACCCAATAACAATATCAAAACAAATCAATGGAAAAATATACATCCACACAATACTGCCTAGCACCCTCCCCAACACACAATTTAAAAATTAAGCATGGCACAATGTGACGGTTCACATCAAGCAAACGCTGCAAATACATTTTAGTTAAACTAAATAAAAAAACTATCAGCTTCTCAAAAATGTGTATGATACCAAAAATACTTCCACTGTGTATTTTATAAAAACCTTTTTTAATTTTTATTTTAAGATAGTTTTGTGTCGTACATTGGGCAGCTCAATAACAACCAAAAGTGAACTTTTCAACTTTTGATAGAGGTATATTTCATACCAATGTAAATGGCTGACATGACAGCGAAGGTTGTTGACAAGTCAAAAAAACAAATCCGGGATCAACATGTTTTTGTTCATTACAATTAATCTGCAATCTACAACATTTATAATTAATTACAAACATGCATGCATGAAGAAACATCGGGAAGAAACTAGAAATGATAGATTGCACAATCAAGATGTCTACGAGATTTAGTTCCCTTGTTCATGTCGGCTGTCGACATCTCAATCGGGCTGAGGTTCTCGTCACTAAACCGTCGTAATGTGATTTCGAATGACAAAAATAGCAGAGTTTATGTTTTCAATAGAAGCAGTAAACGCATCAAAACGTACGTACACCACCTCATCCCACCCCTAGACCTAAATGTGATTTCAAAAGGATGTATTATGTATAGTAAAATGTCTGAAAAGTTGTCAGAAAAAAGGAACAAATATTAAAAGATCAGTTTTTGTGTTGTTTTTTTGTTTTTTTTTAAGGCATATCCTCCGATCAACAATTATATTCAAATTCATCTAGGCTAGTTCAAAATTTAACGTTCAAAATTAAAAGCCACTCCTTATCTACAAAATGATCATTGGGGAAATGGTTCCCTGTAATAACTTTCGTTGCACGACGTTTTTGTCAGGTACGGTACAAAATTTGTAATTTGTACCATCAGCAAGTGAAAAAATCGTGTAACGCAAGTTACTGAAGAAATCCATTTTTCCCTACAATCAATTTGTAGATAAAGGTCTGTAGAAAAAAAAGAAAATACCGCTGCTCAAAATTTTGTATAGATTTTGAATATAATAAAAGTCGATTCTGAGGTTATGTCCCTTCCAAAAAATTTCGAAAAAATCTTCTCTTTTATTTGCCCCTCGTTCTTTCTGACAACTGTATTGAAGAATCTATGAAGAATGTCATAGATTCTTTTGAAATCATATTTAGACCTAGGGATTTCCCTAAATCAAAACCTCTCTTCGCTACGGATGACGTAGAATGAAGAGGGTGGAGCAATCTAACAAGGTTCTTTCCTACGCGCCTGGCTATGAATATTACCTCACAGACATAGACGCCGCAGTAAAAGTGTTACATGGAATGGACTCATAAACGTAATATAATAGAAATAAAACTCGAGTTTCTTTATTACACTATAATTTTGTAATAAATGAAACATGCAATTAACTTTCATACATTCAAAGCTAGAGCATGGATCTCGGAGGCTCGGAACGATGATATATAAGAAGAGAAAATATAAGTAGGTGTTATAAAATGTAAAATAAGTGCACTTATACTTTAGCACTTCGGAGTGCATATCATTGATCTATTAAAACCAAATGACACAACTTTCAACAAAACCTTGTAATAAAAGGTTCAACAAACCTGGAATCGTACCGCAATTTCCTAGGCTCTTATTTATTTATTTTTAGACTACATAGTATTCTAATTAATAAGGTAGGTACCGGCATTTCCACGCTGTTGGTTTTACGATGGTAGTCACTGTAATCTCAGTCAGCACTTTCGTATAATTTAATTTGAAACGTGGCCTTTGCGTTCAGTCGGATGAGACTGATTGCAAACATGTATTTTGTTTTGTTATATTTACCTCAGATATTAATGGCTGGTTGTGGGACGTAGACGCACGCGGCGTAGACTGTCATGCCCCCAGTGTGTTATTACTACGAACGAGGAAGCCATATAAATGGCGATGTTAGTTGTTTTTCTCCCAAACACCAGTACGGAGACAATATCGATAATGTTACTGACAATCACTATCATAATCAACTGCAAACGGGATGGGTATATTTATTGTACCGGCAAACGAAAAAAAAATCGTAGAACGCAAGATATTAGAGTTTCACATTTCCCAAATATCATCTGTCCAAAATGTATCATTTTTGTAAAAATTTAAGGCTATTCCAGAGCACTCTTACCGATATTTTGAAAGTGAAATGAAAATGACTGAAAGTTGAATGAAAGAGGAACTTACGGTAAATAAAAAATGAAAAACGAAAAAAAAACATTTTTGTGGATGGGACAAAAGCTCCATTTTGGCCATTATATGCAAATTTTGGGTCAATAAGAAAATGAAAGTTCTAGATGCAATATTTAATTTTGAGCTTTGATTTTTTTTCAACACACCTTTGTCTCTGGACTGAGTATAAGGGAAAATCATTTTCTGAAATAATGTTCAATGTGCGATTTTTTGTCACTTGGTACAAATAAGAGTTTTGAACCGGTGGACGAAAAAATCGTATATCAAACGTTATTTCAAAAAAATATTTTCCCTTGTACTCAGTCCAGAGACAAAGGTGTGTTGAACCAATTAAAAAAAATATATATTGCACCTAGAACTTTCATTTTCTTATTGACCCAAAATTTGCATATAATGGCCAAAATGGAGCTTTTGTCCCGTCAAAAAAAAAGTTATTTTTTTTTTCTTTTTATCCAAGTTCATCTTTCATCCAACCAACTTTAAGCCATTTTCCTTTGTCTTAAAAATATCGATAAGTGTGAAAACGTATTTTCGTTCTAGCACAGCCAAACATAATTTATTATAAAATTCGAACGGAATCTTCATAAAAATAAGTCATGCATAATACTTGCACAGCACAGTGCCTAATAAATGTATTGCGTTTACATCAGACCATCACCACCCATCACCACCCTTTTGATAGTTAGTAAATAGCGGTTTGCTCGGCCAAAAAGCATCCTACGTATATACAATTTTGCAAACTTGTCAATAAAGCATACATGGACGTTCCAACAGTCATAGATTTTCAAAATTTTGACTTGATCAGCCAGAAAAAATTCACGAATATAGTCAATTTTGGACTTTTTAACAAAATTGAAATTCGTGAAATCTAATTTATTTTTTATAAATTATTTCAAAACAAATTTTAGGAATGTGTTACTATAGAAACATTTTTTTCCACTTTCTTGAGATATGTTCAAAATTTCTAACAACTGTGATGTCATTCAGCCGAGCAAACAGAAAATTGCCTAAAAAAGGGGTGGTGAACGCTCTTAATGTATTCAAAGTACAATCAAGAAGATCATCAATAAACATGCTCATTGCATCGACCTTAGGCATTGAGCTGACTATATAGACACTAAAATTACGCTTACAATCAACATATTTACACTGTCAAATTGGCGTCACTTTGCTTTAGGTTACCTTCAAAATATACATAGGTACACTTTTTTAACCTATTGCCTGAAAGTGGACATGGAATACGACTTACAACGCATGTGGAAAGTACCTAGACTCAGCATAGTGCTGGTTTGAAATGTCAGTGACATATTATTGTTTTTTGATTGTGTTTTTTGTCGTGTCAACATATCAACAATTCACAGTTAACGATAATAGTGAATTATTAAACGACGTATCAACGACAAGACACACGCACACTCGACCCTGCATGCATGTGATACAGTAATTATTTCTTAATTTCCGCCCAAAACAGTGGTAATTGAAACTGGTCAATGTCAGAGGCGAGCTAAGAAAGAAGCCATTAGTAAAGTGAAAGATGGTCGGACGCAAACAAAACAAGAAGCGACGCCCTATAAAGACTTGGTCCACACGGGAACCAAGGAGGCTAGACGTCAACTAGGATTGTCAACAACACAAGACACACAGCGATGACGAGAAGCTGACGACATTACGTCCAAAGCACAATCTTTAGTGGAGTATACATATTGATAACATAAGAGGCAAACCAACCCCACACCATTATTAGTACACCCTCGACCAGAAGTTAATCAAGGGTTGGACACAGTAAATACAGGTTGTACATGGTACGGTGGAAGTGGAACTAAAATAAGCGATAAGTCAAGTGAAAGAAAACTCAAAACAGAGATATTTATTTTACCTTACACAAATTCAATTCTTATATGGCTTTAATTCCCATTAACCCCCACGCAAGTTTTTAAATGCATATAGGGTGGAGAAATAGAACACTAAACTTTTTTTTTGTAAAACACAAACGCATAACCACAAATGTAGGCCTTTACAATAGGATAAACAGAAACTTTAAACACTAACACAATGTTCCTGGTTCACTCATCCTCATCCTATCCATTCACCGCTATCTTTTCTAACATTTGGGATAAGTTATTAGTGAATACCTTTCATCGTGTAGAGTCAATATAGCCAATGTTGAATCAAGATTTCGATTATAAACTGGTGGTCAGGCATAATGTGTAAAGGGGCCTTGCTCTACTATTTCCTTCAGCTATGTGTATATATTATGTAATTAATGCATATTGAAATTACAAAAATAATACTTTTAGGTCTAAATTGGGAAATCTTCAATGACGTCCATCTCGTCTAATCCATTACTTTATTCGTAACTAAAAGAAATATTTTGTTCAATATCTGAACACGTGATCGTGTACGTTCTACAGCACTGCAACATGGAACATGTGTAGGATACGGTCTAGCTGGCTGACAAAATTTGCATTTTATTTTTGATCGCAGAATAATAAACAAAGAGAAATGAAATGTGATACGACCACATGGCATGAAGGTCAAGCATGATGTATGTTGTGTATGTGAAAGACGTAACATCCTAGATATATTATTTTATCTGTGTATAATATTGTCTTATTGACAGCTACTTAATTGTGTCTGAAACATTTGTTTTGTTTTTTCCCCACACAATTTGTTCACGTCATTATATAAGAACAGGTCGAATGCGGGGGACGAGGATATTTTTAATTTTTGGAACATCGTCAAAGCGGAAGGTCGTACTTTGAAGGGGGGAGGTGACATCATTTACGTAAAGGTCCAAGATTAAACCATATAAAAGTAGATTCAAAAGCTAGGGTACAATTAAATTACACAACGAGATGTCTACCGTCAAAAGATCCAATTATCGCACGTTTAACACGTGAACCAGTGTGTGGTACATTCTCACGCCACGTGTTTGTTTTATGAAAAGTAATCCCAAGCCAGATTCTAGACCCTCCGGCATCTTCCTCAAAGCCAAGCCCACGCGTCCACTACTGGACGAACGAGCTGGGGGGTTCGAAATATTGCGATTAATTAAAGGCTAGCGTCGACTTTGTTAGGTAGTTTTCGTTCTCGTTAACTGGGTGGTACACTCAGTTTCATCCCAGAGATTCGATTACAGCTCTCCAAGCCAGCGTCCAGTACAGTCGAGAGAAAAGTTAAGCGCTCGTCGGAATCATAATAGCTCTTGGCACACACTCAACTCAACTCAGTCATTAGTTTGATAATTACAGAGTTTGGACAACAGTCAAACACACTCAAAGGATTCAAAGATATTGCACTGGGAATCTAGTGGGTGGGTGGATCAATGTTGCGATTCCCACCAAGTACACTCCCCGACAAACTAATTAAACATCTCTAATGCTAAGCTAGATTATTAAATGAATGGGAGGGCAACCATGGGAATGAGATTCAAAGACGTGTTTTAATAAAATTAAATTGCTGTTGGACCGATTTTAAATGTTAGTGTTTATTATCCATCATTTTCGTCCTTTTAGTAAAGGTTTGGGAATTTACACTGTCAGCAAGCAATTGTGTAGTTTAAACAGATTGTCCAAAAACATATACTTTTGGACGTTTTAACCATCCTGTCATTTCACAGGAAATAACTTTTGCATTTGCCTCATATACTAAAGAGTAGAAACAAGGATAGATAGTCAACCATAGGCTACATCGGTTATACGCGGTTACGCCTACCCATTACCCTATAAAACTCAATAACCATATACCTGCTCTCATATGAAATCAGTAGACAAGTGTATTGAACAACGTTTAAACAAGCGTGTAAATTTTCGGAGACACGTATCCAACGTCAAACACTGACATATAGGCTTACAGCATCAATCATCAGCCACCAATGATTATTTCCTTAGAAAACGTATATACATGAAATTATTTTAAAATAACTAGCAATGCAAAACGAATCAAGTAACTAAGTAGGCAAAGCTTTATCAGTGTAGGGGATATTCACAATATTGACCGTCTTCAAAATATGTCTACACCGCGGGGGGCCAAACGTGTGCCTGGCCAGGTGTGTGTAGTGGTGGCCAAGGGAGCAAACGGGGGGTAAATATTATGTCTACACCGCGGGAGTGAGTGTATTCACGCAATAGTGGGAGTGCGGGCGAGAGATGGCGTAGGGTCTAGGGTCACAGATCACAGGTGAAGACGTCCATTGCACTTGCCTGGCCGGCCAGGTGTACCGGGCCAAGGGAGCAAACAGGGGGTAAATATTATGTCTACACCGCGGGAGTGAGTGTATTCACGCAATAGTGGGAGTGCGGAGAGAGAGGGCGTTTAGGGTCTAGCGTCACAGATCACAGGTGAAGACGTCCATTGCACTTGCCTGGCCGGCCAGGTGTACCGGGCCAAGGGAGCAATGGGCAACGAGTATTGGCAATTAGGAAACGTACTCGTGGATAGTGGGTTGGATCGAACTGCACTCGACGCTGTTCTCATGTGGAGGAAAGAGTTTTATAAACATTTGACGCATTCGAAAATTTGCATATACTGGTTTGGTGAGTAAATAAAAGCATGTGATGACTGATGTGTATTTTAAAAATTAGTATATTTTAAAAAAAACGAATTTAACCATAGTTGATGTTTTTTTTAATTCAAGTCATTCAGATGTATGTCTGTCGTATCCATGCTTTAATTTAATGGCAATAACGAAGCAAAATGTGTAAGTGTCAAACAAAAATGAAGTTCGGTAAAAACTCCGTATACTGTGTAGCTTCAATTAACCGTAAAATAATAGTAAATACGAACATTGTATTTTCCTCTTTGTCAGATCATTACCGACACAGTTTGTTAAATACAAGTTGTAGCTGATATTATTATGAAAGTTTTCATCATCAATTTCAGGCTTCCCACGCCAACAAAAACAGTATTAAGCAATATGGAAAACACCTGTTCAAAAACAATCGGTCGTTAAAGCGTAGTGTAAACATTTTTTAGATTGAATCACCGGCGAGTGTACCATAGTAAAATGTGCACGTGTCAATTGGCTTGTTCACGCAAAGCTCCACGCAGATCGCGCCACTGCACTAACCCCCAGGTTCCAGGTTCCACTAGATACTTATTCCGAGCTGCTTGTTAGGTATCTAGTGGACCCTGCCCTAAGACCGTGGCGGTGTTTGAAATAAACTATGTATAGCAGGCTCTGCATTGTCAAATCTGTATGCTTCCTCAATTGTTTGTTTACGTATTGTTTTACCATTCCTTCTTTAATCAATGGTTTTACGTAAGTAGTCGTACGGCCTATTTCAAGATTTTATTCAATAGCATATTTTGTTTGTTTAAACTTTTAAACAATGAAAACGTGAACGATAGGAAAATTAAAATAAGAGCTGAAAGCACATGGCGCCGTTGATGTCTAAACCTGGGGCCTAGCACTGTTATTGAGATTAGACCTAGGCCTACTTGGAATAAGGCTACTAAGGACTAGGGCCTAGGCTTTTCTTCAGCATTAGATGTAGACCTAGGCATATCAATATCATGGTATTATAAATTAGCAAGTATAGGCCTAGGCCCTACTTGCATACGCCTCAGCAAAGCCTAGGGCTTAGTCCTAGCCAGTGTTGATTTGTTGACATGAGAGAGGTTACGTAGGCAGGAGCATAGGGCAGGAGGCCTAATAAAGACTCATTGTCAGTATATTATGTGTGATTGTATTTATTTGTAGTAATAAACACGACAGTTTGCCCTCCTCACTCCTTACACGAATACACACATCAATTGCGCATTTTACTTTCAACATAAAACTATGCAAACTGACAGCAATAACCGTAGGCTACTGACAGCTATGAGCAGCCATGACACCCGCAAGTTGGGCTATCACCGCCGTCTACACTCTACATCCGCCTTTACAGGCATCCAGACGGCGGTGGGGGGTTAGTACAATAGCGCAGCGTGGTGAGTAAAAGTCGCAGTGAACAAGCCAATTCTTTACTGCTGCGATGTGACTTGGTACTGAAAGAGCTTCAGGCATTGTTTAAAAATGAAAATGTATTTTCGGAGTAGAGTGTGAAAATATCACAAAATAAGACTGGCATCAATTTTTAAAGTCTCATTATGTTTGTGTGTTTCCGAAAACCATGTTGTAACCGCAAAAAATATATTTTATACCATCTAAGCAGAAAAACTAACAATTTACTATAATAATAATAATAATAATAATAATAATAATAATAATAATAATAATAATAATAATAATAATATAAAATGACCATTGAAAAATGAACATATTTTATAGGATGAATTTAAGTTTTCTACTCCAGCTGAAATTTGAAAAATAAAAGGCTCTGGAAAAATTATTAAATTGGCTTTAAATCAGACCAACAGTGGCGGATACAGGGGGGGGGGGCGGTAGGGCGATCGCCCCCCCCCCCCCCCATGATTCTTTAAAAATAAAAATAAAAATGATTTTATTATTTTATTGTGCACGCACCAAATGCACTCTAAAAACCTGATTTTCAAAATTTTTCGCCTGCGGCGCTATTTATTTAAAACTCCCAATAAAAATCAACTTTCCTTTATGTTGTCAGAAATAATCAGTTTGCCTCTGAAATGTGTCTGCATCAGTGTACTTCGATTTATTAAGTTGTCCTGATGAATTGAAAATAAGATCAAACGTTTATAATAATGTTGCAATCTAGGCCAATGCTGTAAATTGTAAGCTCGACATGACGACAAAACAAATTGGTGCACACAAACTAGAACTACATTGTTTCCGTATTGCATTCCGCCCACCACTTTTTTCTAAAACGCACCAAATGCACTCTAAAACCTGATTTTCAACATTTTCGTCTGTGGCGCAATTAATGGGGGGCTCCGCCCCCCATACCCCCCGTGCATTCGCACTTAGACCCTTTCCCACGACTGTACATGCACACGCAAATCGCCTCCCCCATGATTATGTCCTAGATCCGCCACTGCACACCAAAAATGTATTCAGACTTTTAAATTGCAATTTTAAATATAAATAAGTAAAAATATTACTACTTAGACTTTTTTAAATAAAGGTGTAAAAAAATAATCGTTACGATACGATAACTGTGCAAAGTAATGCAGAAAAAACAACGAAAACGCAGAGCACACCAATATTCCCAAAATAATTTTAGAGTATACGTCGAGATTGCTTTAAAATGTAGATCCAAGCATTGGTGTAATGTATTTAGCTTGGATAAGCTAAAGACTAGGTGACTAGCTAAGACATCGAAAAAAATCGGAGAAATGTATTTTAATATGCAATTTTAAAATGCATTTTGCAATCTAGAATTATATCCGAGCTTCTTTGGCACACTTTGATCACATTGCGTTTTGTTACAGCTATACATTAAAAAAACATTGAAATACTACCAAAAACATTGAATTCGAAAACGTAACCTTAGATCGAAATAGTGGATTAATGTATTCATTCAAATATCCTGAGTGTTTATATACCGTATTCGTGCGTTCAATATCGAAATCTACGTTCGTTGAAAATTACGTGGGAGAGCGAGAGCCACGTTCTTTAACCCTTTGATGTCGCTTTACGAGGCTGGAAACAAGTCTCCAATTAATCAGTGTTAACGAAGGCCTACACACTAGGACTGCAAGCGTCTCCGATTACACGTAGGCTACAGGATATGTCAAATACTGTGTAAATGCTCGAACGTGCAGAGCTGGGGGGCATCTTCCAATCCTTGTCATTCCACTTAGAAAACAAAACAAAACGAAACACAACTGACGACTTTCTTTCTTTACAAATGAGCTTTTTAAATATTAAATTCCCACTTTAAAATGCCATGCAGCTTCGGAGTGGAAAATTAACAGCGAAGGGTTCTAGGGGAATGGACGTGAATATGAATTGGGCATTTGTGCCGACCGCCCGCACTTGTCTAAACCCCTCGGCCCTCGCCATGCACACAGACACACAATAAGAGAGTTCCGTGGGAAACAATGTAGCACTCGCTGCTCTGCCTGATAACGATTAACTATGCAAGAGATGGTGTAATTCACGTGAGGGAACATGACAGATTCACCGATATTCCTAAACTACGAAGCATTTGATTAGTAGAAAAACTTTTAAATAATCGCCAAGCTATAGAATAATTGATGATTACATGAAAGCACGTAAAACGATCGGAAGCTGGCTGGTTCGATTCCAGTGTTCGGGGGAAAAAAGAGACGGTTTCTCCCGAGGTTTTCCTCAATCAAAAAGCGTTAGACTTTCTAGGATTCAGTCATATACAAATACACCCTTTTTGACTAAAGATTAGTAGTGATGAGTGGTGATGTCACGGTTGCCCCTAGCAACGAAAAATTTGACTCTATAAACAAACTTTGGCGCCGGCTGCACCCAAATACAGCAACACATAAGCCTTGATATAAGATTATATTAGTATGGTTATGATTTGGTTTTTAAAGAAATAAAAGTCTAAAGATAAAGTTAATCTAAGATGTAAACATATTCCCTAAAGTCTAAATATATCTCTAAACATAACTAGAGGCATGAAATTCAGCGTTTTAGGTTATTGATGCTAAATAAGTGAGTATAAATTCTTAAAAATGCAACAAAATGCTAAATTTACTGAAAATAAGGTTTACCTATACCAATTGAGAATTGATTTAGCATTGTATTCTAACGTTTAAAGTGACTACATTGAATTGAAATGTTCCTATAAAGCATAATTTGAATTCATTCCCCATTAAAAATACAAGAAACTCCCCACATTTGGGGTTTTGGTGGAAAGAAGAAAATTAATGCTACAAAATGCTAAATTTGGAAAAATTAATGCTAAATATTCAGAATATAAATGCTATTTTTTCATAGCTCTAAACATAACCAATGAACTAGGGCTACTTTTTACGGGAAATAGCCTAAAGCAGTTTAATTTTATAAATGACTTTTCGCTGTTCGTTGCGGCTTATACTATTACTAAGGAGAATAGGACGCGGGTTCGAATCCCGCATTTGGAATTAGTCTTTGTACTCATCGTCTCAAAGCCAGTAAAAAAGGCAACAAAATTCCATCAATACTATTAAAGATGACTTTGATATACTTGATTGAAAATACTGCCCATTGGTCACCCCAAAACCGTCTTTTGAGTCGTAATTTGGCGATGCTATGCGTTGCCATGGGGCGGCCATAATTCATGATGTCTCACTAATATTAATATGGTATCTGTATAGTCCTCGGGTTATTCTGGAAATCTGCTATTTGATCACTTGACCTCCATCATCACATTCACAGGCCTTCCTAGATCCACCCCAGTGCTCCCAACATCCTGAATTACCATTCAATCTAGGGTAGTTCGTAGTTGTTAATTAGAGTCGAGTATGGACGAGCAACTCGACTTCAGAGGGTGTACGTATGTATGTACCCTCCACCGACACAAACACAAGCACGCTCCAATTCATCCACTCGCAGCCCTTGCAACCAATCCAACGAGCTTATAGGGGTGATTACGGCACAAGCCCCACTCCACTCCACATGCCCCAGTTTCATCATAATACGGAAATTAAAACCGCAGCACGGTATACAGTGAATAGGTTTTACGTCGCGACGTAATGGCATTGTAGTGAGTGCATCAGTCTGATACGAAGAGAGCTTGTTTGTACAGTGGCCGTGACGTACAAGAACACCACATAGCTCGTTACTTGTAGGCCTAAAGTAAACAAAACTACTTAGAACAATAACATCATACCGAATGTATTGATGGGCCGATGCTCTGGCAAGGTCGACCAATGTGTCCGGACTTCGGAGTCTCTTCATCCAGGGGTGGGTGGGCAAGGATATCGATATTTCGATGCGATATCGATACATGGGAATATTTTCGATACTGACATTTAGAATCCATATTAAAATATCAATATTGAAGGAAAATTTGACAAAAAAATACATAATTTTAAAATAAATCGCAAAAAACTAAAGCAAGGATATGAATTTTGGACAATGTAAGCTGTTGTGAGGATGTAAATCACTAAGATTAGTGTTTATCTTAAGTTCGCGTGCGTAATGATTGTGGAGGTGTCGTGTAATAATATATAGTAAATTCGCCTGGCTGATCACATGGTGGAGGTGCCGGGTCATTAAACGCGATTGTCAGAACGTAAAAATCGTTTTGCATTTACTATTTTCGTGCTATTTCTTTCATTAAAAAAAGTTATAATTTTACACAAAAAATCAAATATCGACATCGAGCGTTTCGTGTGATATGTCATAGCCCAGCCCTAATTAACTCATTGCCTCGAATAGTAAAAAAAAACAAGAAAGATACACCTTGAAAATGAAATAATTGGAATATGAGGTGATAAAGAGGGTAAAGGACCATTAGAATAGTCCACATATTTTGCAGGGTTCGAATCCACTTCTCTTGCAATCAAGCTTAGGTTCTGTGCCCCACACACATAGCTTGCTCTGGCAATGGCATACTGGAGCCAAACCAAATAACCTGCAAGAAGCTGATATCCCAGTAATGCCATGATATTCACTATACGAATAGGGCACGTGGGGCTCATTTCGACCGCTAGCAATCTATTCCAAGTTACACGTTCATATTCAGCCCCACCCGTATTCCTTGTTCCTCAAACAAAGGTAAGATCGACATAGACGAAAATGTGAGATATAAACCCCCAAGACCAAACGTAGCCCTATTTCCCGCTAGGAAATGCAAGATGAACATAGCTGGAATTGCAAGCATTCCACAGATAACTTCTTATAAAACCCGTCATCTTCGAAGATGTGAATTACAAACATTGTAGAAATAATCCACTTTGAAAGCGCCACCAGTTCGGAAAGTTGCGCGAGAGTTTGACCCACTGCGATATGGATGGATTACGATGGTATGAGACGTACTCGGTATACTATACTAGACAATTTATCGCGCAACTTCTAAGTACTTGAGCTTGAAAGTTAGTGCTTCCCAGGCGAGACAAGAAACAGGGGTCCAGTTACAACGACTTCGACCCAAGTTAGGGCTCTGTGTGCACTCAAAACGAACCACGTAGAACTTACGGACGAATTTATAGCACGCCAATGAAAATGAGAACTCTTCAAACTTTAAAAGAGACATTTTTCAAACTTTTTCTACAAATAAAACACACGGATTCACCTTAAATGGTCTCATTTACGCCGCACTTATTTACGCCAACTGTTATTAATTAAGGGGAATCCCTAGACCCAAATATGATTTTTAAAGAATGCAGTAAAGACGTCTGAAAAGTAAGTAGAATGTAAGAGGGGCTTAATAAAAGAGCGGATTATTTTTTTGAAATTTTTTTGACGGGACATAACCTCAGAATCAACAATTGTATTCAAATTACTGGAATCAGTTGCTCAAGTTCAAAATTGAATTTTTAGCGGCGGGTTTTTGTATATTATTTCTACACTCCTTTATCTACAACCTAAATATAAGTATTATTGGTTTTATATGGTTTCAGGCGTTGCACGATTTTTTCCGTTAAACGGTACAAAATTTGAAATTGTACCGGCAAGCGAAAAAAATTGTGCAACGCAACAAACCATATTTATCCAAAAATCCTTTCATTTAGGTTGTAGATAAAGGAGCGTAGAAATAATATACAAAAAACCGCTGCTAAAAATTCAATTTTGAACTTGAGCAACTGATTCCAGTAATTTGAATACAATTGTTGATTCTGAGGTTATGTCCCGTCAAAAAAATTTCAAAAAAATAATCCGCTCATTTATTAAGCCCCTCATACATTCTACTTACTTTTCAGAGTTCAGAAATCATATTTGGGTCTAGGGATTCCCCTTAAGCTTAGATCTATGCCTGTATGCCCTTTATTAGAGGTTGGTTCAGTTCTAAATTATTTCGTTATTGGAAATTATTCCAAACTCAGTAAAATATTGACAAACACCGATTTTTGTAAAAGAATACCTAAACATATCAAAAAAACGCATTCACGCGAAAGTTACTGAAAATTGGATAAAGCATACGGGCATAGGAATTTTATTTAACTAAATCCCTAATTTGAGCTACCTGGATAGTGGAAACGGCCGTTGTGCAAAGATATTTTCCGATGAGCAATGATTGTGCTCGATTCTAGCCGGAAAGTGACCCGGAATAATCAGCATGTTAACTGAGTTAGTAAATATTGATAGAATCTAGTCATTGTATATCCCCCAAATTCGTAATTATCAAGCTGACAGTATTTGTATTGCACATAGTTGTGTATTGTACACAGAAGGAATCGATCTGGTTGTATTCCAGATAACAAGTAATACCACGCACACTTGAAAGATTCGAATGAAGCCCTACCAAAATATTATCACAGGTGAGGTGACTGTAAAGCAATTAGTAGAGGCGAGAGATAACACGTTTAATAAAAAGGCGGAACCTTTCCATCTCTTGATACGATACGGCTTATCACTCTTGTAGATGAGGCACGTGCACGGCTGTGACGGTAGTAGGGCACTCGGCGATTGATTATAACTTATAGACACATCATTTGCATTGTTACATGTTTAGTTTAGTTCAGAGCTTCTGAAGTTATCTAAAGAGTCTAATGGCTCTTAGTTTCCTATTTACCAACAAGTCATTTATAATCGATAAAAAACGGACGCTAAACCTTTCATGTTCTGCAATTGACGAATAAATAACCCAAATAACGCATATTAGGCTATTTTCCCTCATAAAATGGAAGTCATATTCATAAAAACATAGTCAAATTTTTTTGACATAAATCAGCCGCAAATGGCTTCAACATTGTATGTGCTCGTCACTTCGACAAGCTGTAAACTATTGCATTTGGATACCAACCTTGGCATTACTATGCCGTTAATTAGCAATTTGTCAACTTCCTACATCAGAATAATTTGTGGGAAATTGCGAGATGCATTCAAGAAATGAAAATTGTAAAACATGGTTTCTATTTAATATTTTAAGACGTTCATTACTAAGCTTTCTTTCAACGTTTATTATTGACACTCACAGACTTATCTATAAGGACCAGTGCAACAATCAACCAATGAGAAAGTTAAAGTTCTTTGTACAAACATTTCATTTCAGTAGTTTCCATGATGAAGCAAGATACTGCGTGTGCGAACCAACTTACTCACTTTTAACACTAATAAAGATCACACCTTAGATTTCGACAAATCAATAAACTGCGGTAGAGTTCGAGACAACTCGTGAAGCTACACCGCTGTCTTAATCATTAATGAGGCGCCCTGCGTCAAGTTTCTAGCAGCTCTGGAGATGTTTTGTTCAAACTTCAAACTCCTACTGCGTGCGTGCGAGTCAGACAGAGAGAAACGGCTCGTACCATACACATCAGTGATGGTAGTGGTGTTTGTTAAAAATACCAAATACGAAAGGTTTTATTCATATAAGATAGTAATACGCTCAGTCCAAATAGAATATGAAGTAGACAGGGCTTTGAACCAAAATTATGCACATTTCTGTTAGAACGACCCATATGAAAAGTTAAAAACAGTTTTCAGTTCGAATTTTCGGGTGGGTTGATTATTTATCTTTAAAAACGCTAACTATAAGTAGGTGTCTGTGCGATTATCACGTCTCGCGATAAAAACCGAACATGACCTCCGTTTGAAACGCGTTTTACTTTTGTTGCTGACATTGCCCTTCAACAAGGATGGTACAGAATGTTTTTGGTGACCCTTGGGGTCAGGGGCGAGGCTAGCATCACCGGAGGGTAAATTAATTTACTATATACTCAGCACCTCCGCCAATGACAATATTCAACCATAGAGACAATGTAATTTATAAATATATGCCAGGAAACTTTGCTTCCTATCATAGGTAGGCCAACTTCCGAACCCTACTTGTTCCATGCTTTCCGATCTGTACTTGTTCCATGTTCTTATAATTAAAATGCAAATCAATTTAAGTGGGAGGTATATTTATTAATAATGATCTTAGATTAGACTCAGTCTGATAAAGAAACTAGTCAACATCATATTTGGGGACAATTAATGACGTCTTATGAAATAGTCTAGGACATTCCTTTCCAAATTATCCTCCTCCTAATAATAGATTATCTTATCTAGATTGGAGATAACTGATAGCAATGATTTTGAAACCAATCAATCAAATTGTGTGTCCTAATTGCATGGCTATTGACTAATGTATTAAATTAGCAGTCATCAAACGCAATAATCAAATTACACTGCCGGTATGATAGTTCCAAAACAACCATGTTTGAATAAGTGAATTACAAATAAGTATTGGTACAGAGAGAGAGAGCACAGAGCATTCCCTAAATACAATTTAATATCTTCACTTTTAATAAAACAATTTAACTAAAATAAATCTGTCACACAAAAATTATCAAATATCAGACTAGAAAACCCAATTACTAAACAGCATTACATAGCCTACATTTACCAGAGAAGCCCCTGTATCTCTTCAAAGGTCTAGTTCAATTGTACTCTGAGCCAGGCAACTAGGGACTTCAATTACATTCCCTCATAATAATTAACTAGTTAAAACATGTGGAGGATTATGTTTTTCAAACCAACTATAAACATGAATTAGATTCAATTGACTTAATAAGTTTGGTGAGATAAATACTAAACAGAAAGTAATTCCCAGGTCTCCAAACCATGTGAAAACCAAATTAAGCAAGAAACTACAAAAGTTCTCTACAATTAATGACTGTGGCAAAGACATAAAAGCTGTCTAGTTCTAATTTTCACCGCAAATTGCACATAAACTACAGCAGTTAGTTAACTCTTCCAGTACACGGTAAATAATGTAGTTAACAGTTTAGTACGAGAAAGTAGATTTTGTTCCCCTACAAAACAACATCTTCCCAAAAATGAACACCACCGTGCAGTGCTCGATTTAATGGAGCATAAAACAGAAAGAAGCAAATTGTTACCATAATTACTATTTAATCTAGACAAGAACGACTTCTCACTCAGGGAGTAAAGGGACTCACTTAAAAAAATGCAATCAAAAAGTGTGCAAATAGTTGCCAAAATTAAAATTTGAATACTGATTAGGACCAATTTACAAAACTACCACATTTAACTTGGCTCTTTTAGCATTTAGTAAGTACAACCAGCCTAATGTGATTTTGCATTATGATGACTTGTAGGCTATCCTATTAATATTATTATTTACTTATTTCCCAAAAATTATGATAAAATGAATAGGGCCTACAAAAATCTTACAAATGATCTAGGCCTAATTAGTAGCCTACACCAGTCAAACATTATAATGGTACCGGTAGTGAAAATTAGGGCAATCCACACCACATTAGTAGACCTACACGTGTCTTACCAACATTAGGTTGCAAATAATATTACCAACTTAGGCATAATATTATTATTGTGATCCGCTCACCAGCTTGACAAGTTTTGAACACTGATATGTTGAATTAAATCAATATAAGTTTTATTTTTACGCAAATGGAAAAAACATTGAAAAATCTTATTTAGGCCTAAATCAAACAACAGTTGATTTAAATCAAATAAATCATGATTTTTATTTTATAAAAATTAAACAATCACACACCCTACATTAGGTAAGATCATGCTGAAGCAGGGTGTCTACACAAATTTTCTATTACAAAATTCCCTGACTTTTCCAGGTTTTCCAGGCTGCAAATTTGGCTTTCCCGCACATTATAATTGAGGAAAAATTGTTTATGAATTCAATGTCGATTTTGGGGGGAAGGCAAAATAATTTAAGAATTGTTTTTTTTTAAACTTAGTATGTCTATTTTCAGCAACAAAAAAAGTATTGAAATTACTAAAATATTGATGTTTTTACATTTCTAGTAAAATTCTAGGATAAAAATATCCCTGACTTTTCCCGATTTATTAAATTCCTTGACTTTTCCAGGTTTCACAGTCTTGTAGACACCCTGTGAAGATACCTAATTGAAATGTCATAAGACTTAGGACTATTTTACATAGCATTTGGCCTATTGGGACTTTTAAATACTGGGCCCAGGGCAAAGTTAATACTAACACAAGGTTTGTACAGCCTATATTAATGTATTGGATTCACCAAACACTGCATAACCTTAGAGCAGGCTTATTTCTGGTGAAGAAATCAATTAGGGCCAGTTTTATAGTGACATAAATAGGGCAAGCTGTCCACACAAATCAAATTGCTGGGGCTAGCTTTGTGTATTTACTGCTGCTTAGTGTGACTTTTAATTTGCATATTCAAGATTTGCGGAGTGAGTGTCGGTGGTGTCGGTAAAAGATGACCCTTGATTCACTTCTCACGCCGATCAGCGATCATACCTACCCGGCTCAACATCTCTTTCTTTCTAGTCCAGGGGTATGTATAGGGAAAGCCATAATTTTATTACGCCATAAAATAAATGAGGAATGCGGAATGACCCACCAAAACTGTTGTTGGAAAGTCCTAATAGTTTTAAACTGGGTGCCATAAGTAGTTTGTTGTGAATTGTAGTGAATATTTTGGTCAGTCTTGGAGTTGGGAAGGAACAAGATCCTAATAACACCTTGAAAGGAACGATCTCCTTGGTGGAGAACTAAGGAGGGAATTAGGGCTGTGAACGGGTCATAACCCGGGTAATGAAATGAGCTGTCAGGTACTCGTTTGACTGTTTTAAGGCTTAAAATTCCACTCAATAACTGCTCCCGCCGTTTCACTCGTCAGCGGCGGCAGTATGTGACTCGGCATTAATTAGCGCTCAAATTTTGTTGGTGTTAAGCTCGAGTGAGTGACGTTACAGACAGTTAGTAACATTTTGATTTTTTTTTCACTTGCTTAGGTCAATTTGAAAATTAAAAATCTTGTAATTTCGGGTACCTGACTGTAAGATCGATGGGTACCTGGGGAGGCATTTTCACTAATTTGCACAGCCCTAAATGGAATGCATCTATTCCATCATAAGGAACTAGGAACTTGAAAGAAATATAATAATTTGTGGGAACTTGGATCAAATGAAACATTTCTTTAGCCTCACTTCTTTACCGACTTAACGACGAATGTGGTAGCCTAATTCTGTTGAATTCAGGAGGCAGCATTAAAATTATTAACAGTTGAATTTTTTATATTTTTAATTTTACTATCCAAAACATGAAACTAAATCTAGCTGAGTTTTCAGGAGTTGGAACTTCTAGTAATTCTAAGAATGGGTAGATATTTAGGGATGTATAATTTTAGATTGTTTTAAGATGTTTTCAAAGGCATCCATAATAGGTTGTCCTATTTTGTTCAAGGAACTGCAGTGAACGCTGTCGTGCCGAAACAATCAAGCCAATTGTATGTAAGAATATGAAACGGTTTTTGAGATTATGCAATTAAACTTTGTCATTCAAGTTCTCAATAATTGCAATTTTTAGATTATAAAAAAGTGCTTCCAAGTTTGTATTTGACGATATTAATACATAGGCCTACCCCAGGCCTCACGGCCTCACGGCAATGATCTTAAGAAAATGCAACTGCCATCCCATGCACTTGTCACCTAGAACTTGCATCTAGGCTAGTTGTAGTTTCAAACGAAGAGAGATGTCTTATGTGTAAAGCGTCGAGTCAAAGGATAGCAAAACCCATGAGAAAACGAGAGATACAAGAACAATAGTTAGAATAATGCAAGTGAATGTACAATATCTTCGTTGCGATATCACTCTCCTTTCGGTACAATTATTTATTTTTAGGCTGATTTCAGGGACCTCGTACCTCCGGCATCAGAAGTTAATCAAGGGCTGGGTATACAAAGAGATCCCTTCTGACAACAGGTGTAGGCCAACATATAAATGTAATATGTGCAAAGTACTCACCGTTATCTCGTAAAGCTTCTGCAGCTCATCATACAGCCACATCTCGACGGCAAGCCGCTTGCGTATTAAGCTCATCTGATGGCTGCCATATTTGGCAGTGAGGAACTTCTCTCGGCGTTCCTTTACTTCTCCCTTCTCGGTGAAGTTGACGTGAAGCCCAGATTTGGCCGGACTACGCTCAGTACGAACATCTGTCATAATTCCGCCATTGGACGAAGCACCATTCGTTGCAGTTGGGGCATAGTTCGCTGATACACCACACTCCATCTGGTAAGCAGGCTGCTTTTTCTGAAAGTAAGAGAAATTGTTGTTAAAGTGACAATTCTATAGGTAACGGAATTCTTTATGCATCCTTTCAGTTTCACATTGGCATACATATACACCCGGGCCCCTAAATTTTTCTACACAGGGATGAATTTTTTTTTTATATCTAGGCCTATACAGTAGGAAACAAGGGATGTCTTAGGGTAGGTCTCTGCCAAACACCCCGGGTTGATTTCTATGACAATATCCCCATCCTTCAAGTACCGGTAACTGCTGTTCCTCTATATTCAGATGATAATAAATGGAAGAAATAAAATGTATGTGACGTGATTACTGCAAGCAAGTTCTGGGATGACATGCAATGCATATTCATAAACTCTCTTCCCCCAACCCCAGCTGACACCGACGAGCTAACAGAACCCAAACAGTGGCAGCTGGCGCGGGCAAATAACCACTACCTTCAAATGCATTATTTAGATAGAAGGATGAAAGAGCATAATTAAGGCTTTCATGAAATTCGGGCAACACGATTCCAACGAGGTCAGGAACAGGATCTGAATTTTGCAACTCGATGACATCGCTAAAAGGAACAATTGTGCGAGTGTGAAATGATGGAATTTTTCACAAACGGTAGCAATTACTAAGCCTAATCACTTACTCTCACATCTAGGTTTACCAGAAGCCCCTTGAGTAATGCATGAGGTGAGAATGTAGAATGTGTGGACAAAGTCTGAATCATGATGGTGGTTTCCCGTATTTCAGCAACGAGCAAAACCAGGGTATCAAAATGATTTTTTTAAATTTAGTTTGATGAAAGTACCATAATTTTTTTAATGACCAAATAGCCTAAAATGGACAATTTAGGCCTACACTTTCATTTTGAAATTATCACACAACAAAAGACTAAACCCATTTCTTCCGCAGAGTAGGGCTAACATACTAAATAAAATAAAATATTGCTTGTGTTTTTTAACATCCTCATCTTTCAATAATTTTCAAGTAGCCATAGATGTAAACAATATATATGAACTTGTAAAAACGAACCAATTGCTACCGGTACTCGGAGAAAAAAAATGTCCTCAAATAAATGCAATGGTTTAGAGTGACATACAGCACAGGCCAAGCTGTCAAAAGAGAAAATGGCAAAATGGTATAACCATCCCATTGCGGCTACCTAGTCACACACTCACACTGCACAACGTCACTTCAAAATAAGTAACATCCTGATTCCTGGTCTTGTTTGTTGCATGCTCCTGATTTTTTAAAAGTAATTAAGCCATTAAATAAGCCTAGGTATTCAGACAATAATAAATGGAAGAAATAACATGTATAGGCCCTACTAGTTAGGAAATACAATAAACAAATATATATGAAGGGGTGTCATCTCCTGCCAGTTTTACGTACCAATACATTAACATTATAAATGGTGGAGAAGGCATGTTACGTGTTACACCGGGTTCGAACCAACCCAAACCGAAGTGATTTTTTAGCACAGACTAAAGTTGTTGTTTTCCTGAACAGTTTATAAAATATGTGGGTTATTTCTAGTAGGCCCTACCTAGGTATTTCTAGTAGGCCTACCTACCTGTGGCAATTATAAGATGTGTAAAATTTCATAGAAGAGGTAATAAATCTCACATGTCACTTCCAACGTCAAGGGGGGGGGGGGTCATGCTCAGCTGCATGCCAATATCAACACATGCGTCCACACAAAATGTAAAAAATATAGGCTAGGATAGCCTACTAGGGTTACCTATGCTCATTTCCACACTTAGCTTAGCTTAGTTTTTAAAATATACAAATTAGCAGGCCTACAACATTGACTGTTGGAATATTAAAAAGAGATTTGACGATTTATTTCCTGAATCAAGTATATTATTTAAGGGGTAAATTACAAATGCTGGGAGACAGGGTGCTTTCTAATAGTCGAGTAGGGAAAAAGGCAAATTATTGGTTTGCTTTGTACAAAACGGAATCAACCAAAAATATGCCTGATAAGACAGCTAGGAATGATTTTTTGAACGGGTAAGCTCTATCACATAGCACCTGCATGCACATGCACTATTTATGATTTTTTTCCATCAATAATAATAGGCCTAGAACCTTTTGAAAGAGAAGTAGGCCCAGCCTTAGACGGAGGCCTAAATACTAAACAACACAAGGGCATAACCCCGAACCCGTAGCCCTACACTTGGCTTTACAAGGTTACTTACGAACAGAACATGTGAAGGCCTAGGGACTACCAGGTTAGGATGGTCACAAAAATAGGGTAACTACTAGCTAGGCCTATTTAAGCTGATTAGTTAGGCACGAGACATTCATTTAGCTGATAACAACACAAAATCAACACAGATTTCATTCAAAACACCTTACCGGTGCAGCCAAAGTGGTGTGGCTTGACCGAAGGAGAACTGTAGGCTGCAACTGGCCTACCTGACTTAATAATTTATTGAACTCAATCGACAGAGCAAATTGCGATTTAGTTACACATTATCAGTACTGTTAATAAACACGTTAACCGAAACGTTTGAAACCACAACTGTACTAGACCTTAGAGCTTTCCAATGATTTGAACACGTTGAACGTCACAACTAGACTGCTTGTGTACGATGCGTAACCAAGCACTGAATGCATGTTGTGAGCATTGCAAGAGCCTGCTGTCAAACTTGAAACAAAACAAGTACGTGTCTGCATCTAGCGGAGAAATGGGAAACTACGATGCGATGCTACCGCACGAAGTGGTAAATATAGGAAGCTCTTGCAAGTCGTGTGCGGCGGGTTATCTCCATGCAGGCGCACCAACGTTTGATGTAATCATTGATCGGTCTCAACTTTTGTTGTCACAGTTTACAGCTGATATTCAGTGGAGCTCTTTTGTACGCGCACCCTCTAGACTATACTTTAAAATTTATTAATTAAGCTAGCATTTCGTGAACAAAGATACATAGAAGATGTTTAAGTTATTATTCTTCAGCATATTTACAATATTTATTGTCAGTGGTATTTCTTCCGGGAATGAAGAGACTACGGAAAACGCGAACGATAAAATGATAACGAACACTGAAGTTGATAAGCACGTATTGAAAAGGTATGATCAGGAATATCAAACATGCCTTGAGAATTTTGATATCCACAAGGATAAAATCATTCGCACCCAAGATTCGCGAGAAATGGGTGCTAAATATATCAACGAGTTTGATTTGGCTTCAAGAGACGAGTGTTTGCGGGCTTGCTGTGGCACTGAAACCTGTGACGTCTTCGTTTTCGAGGAAAAGGTAACCCATAGCACTTCTGTAAATATATATATAACAATTGATTCATTCTAAAATGTAGGCTATGTGTGTTCACCTGTCGTGTTAATGTGTGTTTTTTGTGTTTTTCAGAGCCCTGGTAGTTGCTACCTGTTTCATTGTGGCCCTCCCGATGATTTTAAATGCAAATTTACGAAACACCACAACTACACCAGTGCTGTATTGGCATCCAACAGGCATCTAAATGAACTTGAGAACCAGATCAAACTCACTAAGCACGAGCAAGAGCTAACACAGCTGAGGTAAGATGATCAGCAAGAGAACTTAAGAGTGAAATCATTTATTGACTTGTTTGGAGTTGGGCACAAATTGTCTGGTATATGTTTTAGGAAACCAGAAGCTAGTGCCCAAAGTACTGGAACTCCATTCATCTCAACGACCATCGTTGCTCCTGAGCCTCCAAAGGAACGAGTCCAGATGGCTTCGACCTCCACGATCAACGCCACATCTGGTAAGTACTTTCTGCATTCACAACATACACCATTCAAAGCAAATTTTAAACGCAATCTAAACACAAACAAAACTTACACAACACACACAAACAAACACGAATATTTTTTTATACCTATACCACAAAATACCACAAACATGATATCCCCGTTTAGGTAAACGATAAACCTACACATATTGCACAATACTTTGCATATTATGCGTCCGACATATTGAAAATCAATAAAAGACGGATATAAATGACATTGGACCGTTTAAAATGTCACGGACGTTGCCTAGATGTAAAAGGGGTAGAGGGTTATGTTGAATTAGTACATTTTAGAAAATCTTGCTAGCACGGATTCTTGAACAAAAAAACACTTTCATAAGTAATAAAAACGAAAGCAATACCTGCAGTAGCAAATCAAAAGATATCAATATTTAAAAATGGACGTAAACATTGTGTATTCAAACCTTTTTCTTTATTTTTTTTACTAAAACAAGGTTTCATTAAAAAAAAGAGTTCGCAATATTATATAAATAGCCAATACAGTGCAATAACTGTATTTATTGCCTTTGCAGCTAGGCACCTCACCTCATTATAGACATTGCACTAGTCGCCATATCATGCAGCTAATTGCTCCAATAAAGATAAACTGCATTCTACTGACTACTGAGAGTGGAAATGTGTTGAGGTTTACTACCTACCTGAGTGATAGTTTAGTGAGCTAGCTACCATATAATCTCTTGATTTCTGTATTTCCCTTGGCACACGTCCCATCTCAGTGCTTTGAATCATAGACTGCGGCATTCTTCAACTTAACTAATTACATTATAGAGTTTTACCATTGAGTATATAACCATCCTTAGCTAAAGGTTCAATACTCAACGGTTTTACATTCTCATCGCTTTAAAGGCAAACAGTTTGCTGATAACTTCATTCAGAGATGTTATTTATTCGTATTGGCTATCCAAGACATAATAAAACCTGTTCATCGTTGATGATGCGCAATAAAATAAAGGATCAAGTGCAGTGTGCATAATATAGTAAGTTTCTTATACAAGATGGAACTGTCAAGGAAAAAAATCCAAAATTGTGGTTTCGAATGAAAAACGAAATGAGTACAATACAAACGGACATAAAAATCGCATGGGTACCGAAAATTATATGTATACTGGCATTGATGGCAACTGGCATAGCAACTGGCAACTGTAATTTAGTCAGTGACTCAGTGATGTAATTAGATATAGAATGAACATGGCATCAGCACGTGTGTGATTCAACTTAATATACGTGTATTTAATTTTAAATAATTATCATCGTTCATAATTTTTTATAATATTTCTCGGGGTGAAGAACTCGATTTTAATAGATACTGTGCCATTGTCTGGAATTATAGTACATTTTGGTATACAATAATGTAACTTTTAGTTGAGGTGGAATATTTGTTGCCTACAAAATCTAAATCGTTAGGAATTAGCTTTTAAAAAGTACAAAAATCACAAACTAAAATGATTATAAATTTCGAATCTGATTATGATTATTTTGCAAGACCCGTGTATGTATAGTATGAAATAGTGAATCGTTATCTTGTAGGCCTAAACAAGGTAGATTGCAGGAGAGTTATGCCGAAAAGAAAGGCTTAGTGCTGAAGGAAGATGAGGAAAACATGGAAGGAACCGTGGTCTGATAAGTAGACTCGACTGTGGTGGAGTTGTAACCGTATTTCATTTCACAACTATACCTGTATATCAAGGAAAACTCGCCGACACGCTGACTTATATATTCAGTTATTTATATCTTACTTATATTCTGTGCAATTAAATAAATACTTAATTACAATTTTTATAATTCGTATTTTTCCATTATCTGTTCCCCACTATGAAATACTATTTGCACTGCCTACTGACATCACAAATGTCCGAAACTCGGCACTTATGCCATATGGATACAAAAATGAATGCTTTGATAATAATTTTGTGGAAATATATATTTTTCAAGTAAAATACTGATTTTGCTGATTGTTTATTAATTTGGTTAAAATCCAAAACCCTAATTTAGGGTATTCTTTTCTGGATTATCAACAAAATTTGTTTTCATTCTATGTTTACAGGAATGTGTACATTATTATCATTCATATGCAAGGTTATATCAAGTAGATAAGGGGCATGAAAATGTCCACGTGTATAATATTAATATGTAATGCTGAGAAAGAATGTTTTTTAATTTGGTTAAAATCCAAAACCCTAATTTAGGGTATTCTTTTCTGGATTATCATCAAAATTTGTTTTCATTCTATGTTTAAAGGAATGTGTTCATTATTATCATTCATAAGCAAGGTTATATCAAGTAGATAAGGGGCAAGAAAATGTCCACGTGTATAATATGTAATGCTGAGAAAGAACATCGCCACAATGTACAAAAATGCTGGTTCCTCCAGGAATGGAATTCAATTCAAACAAGTTGTTTCGTTTATTTTTCTACTAGATTACGACGTGTATACGTCCTTTTCACAGTTCACCGCCGCGTTTGCTATATTCAAGGGTGTTTAACATATAGTTTATAAACCAAGGATCCTACTAAGGACTAATAATAAATAGAGATACGTGAGCACAGCGTTTTCCGAATAGATGCTACAAAGCGCTATAATTTTCACTAAAAACTATATGGTTTTCCAGTCCTATTTTATTTTATTTTACATAGTTTCTATAATTTGATAATACACATTTTTATTCAGTTGATATTAGTTCAACTTTGATGACATAATTTCAAAATAAAAATTTGAAAAAACTTCAAACACAAGTTTTGGAAAGTGGCCAAAAAATAAAAGCATGCTATATACACGTACCTCTAATAATAAATAGTAAAACTTGAGTAGTTTCAATGAAATACAACACCACACAAGAGTTACAATCAATGCAGCAAAATGTTGAACACTGTACAATTCACCACTTACAGAGCAAATATAGAATAAACATACATATTGTAATGGAATTATAAAGAACAGTTTTGATTCTGGTAGCTCGTCCGAAAGTAAGATTAGGAAGATAATACGGCTCTAAGATCGACGGACAGTTTACAATGGATTATTTTCTTCTTCTCCCATTTCATGGCGAATAAACTTACTTGATTTCGAAATCGCGAAAGGAAAAAAAAGAATTGTTCTAAAAATGTCGTTCTTGAACTTTCCAATAAATATTCCAAAGATAGTCAATGCACGACTGAAGATGTACCTTGAAGATGCGTCTGATGTGATACACAAACGGTTTCACCTCGTGTGTGTGAGAGAGAGAGAAGATGATGAGAAACTGGGCTGGATGTGCGCGGCAGAAGAAAAGTGGAATGAGTGAAGCAATGATTTCAAATGTGGATATCCGGGTTGGATTTTCTATGTCCATAATTATTATTCTAGCATTTAGTTGTTTTGCTCTATAGTGAGATGTAGGTAAGTCACTAAACTCAGGGCCGGTTCTCAAACGTTGTCAGTTGAACAGGTAGTTTCATCATGGAGGTTTCATGATAAAATAACAAATATTATGTTTTTTAATTTTCGTACTGTGCTAGTATGATGCTGTTAGAGTTGTACTTTTAACCACTTGGAATGGATTGGAAAACTAATATTTTTTCCAGGTGGTTTGCAAAATAAGCGAGCTTTTATAAAAATGTGTTATACATACAGTGATTTGTTCCTGACGGTTGCACCTATTACAGAATGACCTTGAATGAGTATTGCAAACTAAGTGAGAATATAAATTGAACACAATTTTTTAAGAAAAATTAATAATCAATTATTTTAAATGACGCAAAGCTCACGAAAATTTGTCAATGAAATTGTATCTATTTTCAAGATGCAACATTTCAATTAACAATTTGGAATATTATAGAAAATATGTGAACAGTATTAATTGGCGTTTGCGAACTTAAACATTTTAAAATTGGCATTTTTTTAGTGTTGTTGATACCTAGGCGCGTTTGTATAACAACATAAAAGTAACAATGTTAGAAAATTAAACTTGATTGAGTTTCGATTATCTTAGTGTCATACATACATATTCGTTTATTTTTTACAGTTGATTTACATATATTTTCATGCCCAATGTCTTTGTTTTCCCTGAAGCATAACTATGCAAAACATCAAATCTATAAAATGTTTACTAAAGCAGAAAACAATTTTCCTCAGCGGACAGAAGAAAGCGTGCACTTTAAACGAAATAAAAACAAAACCCTCGGTGTGATTATCTTTCAACCGCAAACGTTGTTGCCTCCCACCCGACCGAGGCAGGGAACGCAGCCATGCCAGAGGCGGCTACCTCACGTCGGAAGTTCGATCACTTGAGAACATTAATTTGTAAAATTACTCCCTGTACCGGTGGTACTCCTGGCTAGCGTTCAGTTTCAGGAAGGAATAATAACCTTACCTTATATGGTAAGAAGCGGATTTCTGGTTTCTCAACTGTCACTCATAATTTATTATTCTGCCTTTAACTACTCTTTCAATCTTATTACGCCAATCGCAAATCACGTCCAGTCTGGTGTTTATTTACCTCACCTCATGCATATAATACAGTACATTTTATTATGTAACATTACCTACCAGCTTCATTCACAAAGATCATTAAAATGGGTAAACATGTTTTAACGTCACGTTTTGTAGAAAAGTTATTGAGATTGATCAACTTTATTGGATACTAACTTTTATTTTTCACTCAATTCTCCGTACATATTTATTGTAAAAGCGAATGCTAACTTTCGTTTGAGAGATGTACGTCGCATATTTCTATATAGACGATCGATATACATATTATTCGACGAATATTGATACCGGCCGGCAAAACAGAGTTTCAAATTTGCTGAATCGAAGATATTGTGATTGGGCAAGTTTTGATAAACCTTGGAAAATCGATATGGTTCACGTTTGAGCCGTGTTGTGCTAATTTGTAGCCTTCATAGGTTCCGTATGAAATGTGTGTGTGTTCTTCATGATGAATGATCAAGGCGAAGACCAGACCATGGTTGCTATGTGACAATAATAATCATCATGTTTGGACTTGCCGCATCACATTTTAGCAAACAATTCTAGATGAGTTGGTGAAGACTAGCTATTAGCATCATACCCCAAACCAGGATTCGAGTATGGAATATACGGTAGTAGGGTGGGCCAAGTGACCACACGTCCTCCTCCACCTATCACACTCCTCGTTTCAAATACCATCATCGCACTAATACAGACCTAAACAACAGGAAACAACCATTTTAAACTAGTCCACCCAATTAGACAACATAAAACCTCGATCAAAAATAAAACATCGTTCCTTATGTAGGGAACTTACAAAATACTGTTGTTACACCCGGTTAGTTCGTTCATACAAATGACAAGTGTTTTGCAAGCATCCTATGGCTAATTATTACAATGATAGCTTCAGAGTGGGGCCAAGGATGATGTATTATACATGAGTTCTCTGTAAAGACAGTAGCATAGAATATTAATACATAGGTACACGCCGCGGGCCTCTCTTCTCTCTAATTACTAATTAGGATTGTGTAACGCTCCTGAAACTGACAGTAAAGAAATAATCAATGGTGATGGTCTAGTTTAGAAATGTTAGGAAATAAAGTGAGTAGAAATTACATATTTTCACCACCAATGAAATATTATAGCTAACTAATAGTATAATTAATTTTAATAAAGTATAACTAATTTACATTGTTCCTGTACGAAATCGAACTGATAAGTTACTTATTATAATATATCACAAGATGGGTACGGGAGTATTCAAAGTGGGGAACGAAGCTTCTCGTTATGTCACACTTGGTGCAGCCTTCGCTCATGGTGGAGGTGCCGAGTACGTGAATATTTAAACTTTATCGGGGGGGGGGGGGGGGCTAACCCCCAGCGTTTCACAAGCTGTAGTATCCTTGTTGAAGGGCAATTTCGAGAAAAACCGCGTGCCATTCACAGGTCATGTTTGATTTCTCGACCTCGCTCGCTCCCTAGTAAATCGATTTTCACCATCACCACAGAACAAAACTACCATGGATGGAAGAGATTACTATCATTGGAATTAGAAGGTACATAAACAATATACTTGATAAATAATTTACGTTTGCTTATTATGAGCTTTATAGGAAATGTGGCAAGTAACAGACAATATTATGTGCATGCATAACAGGAAGAGACAAAATAGCTCAAAAGAAACGTCGTCAGAACGGATTTCGACTTCCGAAACATGAAAGAGCAGTGTGGCCTGATGTCTAGGTTGCAGACATGTGTTCAAAGATGCGGAACCAAAGTTGAGCGAGGTGGCAGTACAGCACATCCGATGTCTGTTGGGTGTTCCTCAAGGATCAATACTCTTAACCATCCTCCTGTTGTCCTCCTTTGTAAATCGGGGTTTTAACTGAATAGGATATACGTTAAATAAATAAATAAATAAAAAATAGAATAAAAAATCACTATTTGGCAATTTTCTTTCGATTTGAATATACTTTATTAGATTTTCTTATTACGCGCAAGCTTGAGGTTATATAGATATCAATCCAAAAATAACACGATAATTTAAAAAAAAAAAGATCTCAGCCGGGTATCGAACCCGTGTCTCCCAATTTCGGTCGGGTGCTTTGTGCACCTTTACTTCTAAGCTACCGAGACGGTTAACTTCATATCATCTGGATGGTTGTATATGTGAATAAGTTGTTTATTTACAATTTCTGTTCACATCATCTTTAAGGTGGGGTACCTTCAAGTTCAAATTTTCCGTACACGTAAATCGAGCTAGCAATTTCTTGTCCCACCAAGTATTATTATTAGTATATCAGTATTTATCGATTACTCTGTTGTTCAATGAATCACGAGTAAATCTAAAACACAGCTATAGTTACATGCTTTATAATCGTGACTGAAAATGAAGCTAATTCCGTACTCAGAATCTAAGAGTGCAGGTGTCCATATCGTGCGTACATCATAATTTGTAATTTATGATCATAATGACCACAACACGCGCTTAGTGCGAAAGTTGGAACTAAATGAATCGTGTCGAAAGTTGAGTAATCATTTATAACGGTGTAAACCAATGAAGGAATCATTCTTCCACCTTCCAAAAAATGAAGTATCACTACAATTACACGCAGGATGTTCCTAATTATATTTTATTAATAATTTGTGATTATTAACTAAATGTGTTAAATTATAGCCATACATTAAACGTGATAAAGCAATAGTTTTAAATATTTATGATGTTTATGTCATAATACATTTCGTACGATATCATAACACAATCTCAATTGCTCCTTATAGTGGAACTACCAGTGGTGGACCTGATTCATGGGGGGGGGTATTTTTTGCAAGACTTTTTTATAACGAAAACAAAAACGAACTTGGAAGCAGTAGCGTATATAGTGGTCTGGTGGTGGGGGGAAGGGAGTTCGATTTTGCAAAACCAGTAGAGGGTCCGTTTGAAAGTTCTTGCTGTTAGTGCCTCTTATCGCCGAAGTCGACCAAATTTGCGAATTTGCAACTCAAAAGGCATAAAAATACGTTAAAAAATCTAAAATGGCATAATAGGTTATGGTAACTAGCTACGCAATCAAAATCGGAATCTCCGGGGAGGACGATGGACCCCTGTCCCCCCACCCCTATATATCACCACCGATATATAGCAGAGGCGGGGGAGTTCTCGTTGATTATAGCCCCTGAAATATCTTGCCAATCATATGGCCACTGTTTAATATGTACGGCGTGTTGCATTAGTCAACAATATTCACCGGCGCACTGTCGGCATTACGAATAACAAATTACTATATTCACTTGTTTCGCCACTTGAACTGTGTGTGCGTGAACAGCAAGTGAATGAGTGAACACAGCCAAGGCGTAAGTTTACACAACACGATTGTTATGGTCCATGCCCTGGGAGTTGCGCAAGGCGTACTCGGAGACTTGGCGTTACAGAGTCACGTAGGTACTGCGGGTACAGAAGAAACCATGAAGTGATGAAACAGAAGCCAAACACTTTACCAATAATAAGAGCACGCGAAATTTATGTACACATCGAGATTAACGTTACGTAAGTTGTCTTGTCATCTTATCCATAAAACATAACACTATATCCTCAGCTTTAACATTGTATTGCCACGGGTTCTAGACAACATTGGAGATATTTCGTCCATTTAAAAATTGTACTATAAATGAAATTCATGTTCATTCGGTCGATTGGCATCACAGTTGTTTGAAATTTGGCACAGATGCCAAGGAAGTAGGACTTAATGGCTCTAAAGTGGTACTGTTTCGAAAAGTGGTTTCGGGTGAAAACTACCAAATTTAATTGATTACTATCTTCGATTTTCTCAACAAGTCTAAAATGGACTATTTAAAAAAAAATTGATGATCAACAAAATATTTATAATCTACTACTGTAGACCTGTACATAATCCTTGATGACAAATATGCAAAATTTAATTCGTATACATCGGATACTTCATGGCCGAGCGAATACCTATTTGCGAAATGACAAATATGCCCTATTCCCTCTCAATAATATGTTATCAATTAAATATAAATACCAACCCAAACAAACAAAGCAAAATAAAAAGTATCAATCATTATAAATAAACTTCAGGTGAATTCGAACAATAAGCTGCTGCTCAAAATATAAAACAAACCTTTATCTAGGCTAATTTAAGGTAACCTTCATAAGCCTATTAACATGCCAGTTGTGTTACGGAATGGAATTCAGAAATAGGTAGCTTGGAAACAATAATAAATGCTCGTTCTCGCCCACAGCGCATTGTGAATAACATAACCACCAAATCACTAGCTTAACTATGAGAGTGGTATAATACTTAAGCACGTGTTCTCAATACGCTGGCGGTTAAAACACATACGTTGTCTTGTTAGTGAGAGTGGATTTAGTTCTTGAGGTTGAAATGACATGCCTTACTGATGACAGACTGGTGCACTGGCAGTGGCAAGCGACAAGTCTATTAATTAATTAAATAAAAATAGTGTTGATCAAAAGTATATGGAAATACAACTTTAAAATTTGAATGAAAGTACAAAATAAAAGTTTTTCTTGGGGATGCTCGATGCATGGTATACAATAGGCCTACCTGTTGCGAGCCGAGAGTTGTAACCCTCTTCAGGTAACTAAGTAGATTATTATGGTGGTAGGATTGTGTAGAGAGTGAGTGTCCAAGGGTTTAATAGGATTCAATCCCAACATTCGCCTTCTGAGTAAACCTCGGGGAAAACTTTCAGTCAGGATTCAATTAGAAGTTTCAGAATTGACGGTGGCGGGAATTGAACTTGCGACCTCCCACATCAGAATCTCGTGCGCTACACATGAGCTAACCTCTAGCGGTATGAAAGTAGAAACAACGTAGCTTACTTTTAGCGTCTATCCTACCCATTTATAAAAATGACTAGAAAGATGGACAATAAAAACTAAGTAGGCCCTACGTAAATACACACAAAAATAATTAGCTGTAGTTATGATATACAAAAAAAGACAATGTATAACAAGACATAGGCCCTATTGAAATAGTAAAAATGTGGTGTGAAATGAATAAAAGTCAATGTAATTGAAAGTGGGAAATAAAAAATAAAAAAAAGTAAATCAGAATAACCGTCGAAAAAGAACGAAAATTAAAATTAACATTAAAATTTGCAAATTTTAAAGATGGTAGGGAGAAACCTACTTCATAATCTCAGGGGGCTAATCGTACAGTCAAGACATACTAAAGAGTAGTGCACTCTACTATAAATAAGATTTTTTTCTATCTAAGCATTCTTTTGTACTCCAACCTCCCCGACGGCGACGACAATGACAACACGGACGGATGATGACACAGACGGAGACGACCACGATGTGGGGGAACCCCTGCCCTCCCCATATGCTTGTATGCTTAGTTATTATATGCTTGGTTCTGACCAGCACAGACCTGTCCACCCCTTGTCCCCCCGCGTCACCCCTTATGTCCCCTTCGTCACGATTAGCCAAGTTGCATAAATATGAGACGTTATAAGCAATATCCAATCAATCAATCCACCTCTCCATCAAAGAGCTCTATACCCAGCCAAACGTAAAGCAGAACATGTAAACGAAAAACTTCGAAATCTGATACTTGTATAACGCCTCGAGCCCCACAAAGTTCAAGTTCAAGTTCTCCGACGTATAGTAGCACGTGATACTCTCTAGCTGGATCATCTACCGATCTGTATTGATTGCATTGCCTAGTAGGGTTACGTACACATTTCTTATTTGTAATTAGATACACTATGTGCATAAAAAGTTCAACAGGTTCGGGATGCGGTGTTTAAACTTTATAATCTGACTTCAATCAAACATTATGATACATACCAATATATTACTTTGAGACGACCTTGGTTGGGTCAAGTTACATATTAATGTCCATTGTCTACTACTGTAAATCAGATGCTACTTTTTTGTAGACAATAAATACCAATTGATGAATTGATAGCATGTAATAAAAGTAAGTAATTGGATTCATTTTGAATAATTTATTGAAATTGGGCTTAAAGTCACATATTTATGCACTTGCGCTAATCGAGACGACTTGATTGATTTTTTATGAAAAAAAGTAAAGACTGTTTTATCGTCACTTCCAGAGATTTAAGAATACGGGAATGATAATATAGAATTAAATTCTAGACAATATGGCCATATTATTTACCTACATCACAAAATAGATTATTTATTTAAATGGTAGGGGCCTACCCACACAATAATACTTCTACACAATGGCAATATAGTGAAATCAATCGACAATCGACTCTTACTCATGGGGTAGTATCGACTTTGTACACACGTGTCGTGTCGTACTCGTAGACGTAGAGGGCCTATACCCAGCGCAGGAGCATGCAATCTACACTCGTGGGGCCAGTGTCGTATCCAAGGGAGGAGAGGGGGACAACCCCCCCCCCCCCCTTTTGCCCAAAAAAGTGAAAAAGTGCACTTTAACGATTCAATGGAGAATCTAGCATAACTGTTTTACGCAATATGTAAGGCAATTTATACCATCTGACAAAATAGGATTTTAGTAGATACAAAGTTGGTTTTTGAGTTTTTCACCAAAATGACCTTGAAAGAGAAAACTTGTGGATTAAAATCAGGATTTTAGTAGATAAAAAGTTGGTCATTGTGATGCTGTAAAACGCACAGATTTTCACCAAGATGACCTTGAAGGTGAAAAATTTTCCGGGGGGCAAGCCTCTCGGGCCCTTCACTTAGCCTTCGATACATCTATAAATTAATTGGTTGACCCCCCCCCCCCTTTATGAAATCCTGGATACGCCCCTGACATACCCAGTGGCGTAAAGCACGTCACCTGTGCACGCAGCCAGGAGCCGGCCTACCACGTCAAACAGTGAGGTTATCGCCGTCTTGTGATAAGATTAGGATTTGTGATAATGATTGGGATAATTAATTATAAAAGACGAACAAGCAACACCAACGAGGGAATTACACTCGTGTGTATATGCTGGCGAGGCGATGAAAATCGTGAACATCTGGATAACTCGCCACTGCTTAAATTCATCATTTCTATGAACTAAGGCTGATGTTGTTCTTTTATAGGCGTAATATACACCTATAAAAGAACAACATCAGCCTTAGTTCATAGAAATGATGAATTTAAGCAGTGGCGAGTTATCCAGATGGGGTCGGGGGCGTTGCGTATAAAACTCCTCAGGGTATAATCCTCTCTCCGTATAAAACTCTATGGGTCTTTCCATAAACTATTTTCGACAGTGGTATACTTTACACATAATCCTCGTACCGTATAACGTTTTATACACTAAGGTGCATTATGTGTGCGTCGTAGCGTATAATTATACTGAAAGATCCATCTCGGGTGGATCTTAACGCAGAAAGAGCCCTCCGAATGGGTCTTTCGGTATAAAATTTTTCGATCGAGAGATACCCCTGGTAGTATCTTACTGTATAAAATATTTCAACTTTGAATATTTTCAATAGAAAGACCCTACAGGTTGGGTCTTACCGTATAACTTTATGTCGTACGGTCCATTCAATTACATATTAAGATAGAAACAGTACAGAATTATATGGAGAGACCCTTACAGTAGCACCGTCAGATATAAAATTTTCGATCGAAAGATACCTCTGGTAGTGTCTTACTGTATAAAATATTTTGACTTTGAATATTTTCGATAGAAAGACCCTACAGGTTGGGTCTTACCGTATAACTTTATGTTGTACGACCCATTCGGTTACTTATTAAGATAGAAAAACAACAGAATTATACGAAGAGACCCTTACAGTAGAGCCGTAAGACATAACATTTTCTATTGAAAGATACCCTTGGTAGTGTCTTACTGTATAAAATATTTCGAGTTGGAATATTTTCGATCAAAAGGCCCTACAGGTTGGGTCTTACCGTATAACTTTATGTCGTACGACCCATTCAGTTACTTAGTAAGGTAGAAAAAGTATAGAATTATACGGAGAGACCCTTACAGTAGAGCCGTAAGACATAACATTTTCGATTGAAAGATACCCCTGGTAGTGTCTTACTGTATAAAATATTTCGAGTTGGAATATTTCGATAGAAAGACCCTACAGGTTGGTCTTACCGTATAACTTTAGTCGTACACGACCCATTCAGTAGTACTTATCTAGTAAGTACAGAGTTATACGGAGAGGAACCAAGTGCACCGTATAAGCATAACATTTTCGATGAAAGATACCCTGGTAGTGTCCTTACTGTATAAAATATTTGATTGGAATTTCCATCGAAAGGACCCAAGTTGGTCTACCGTAAACTTTAGTCATAAGCCATCAAACGTACGATTATAGGTCATATATAGATTCGTGTTGCTACTAGATGGAAGCAAGCTTTGATTGGAAATGTTTCATGTGTAACATTTCAATGGAACTATTGTGCCCAAGAAAGGATATTTTGTACATTCCCAAACGAAACTTTCAATCAGATTTAGTAAAAGCACTAAAGACGTAATTTTGATCAAATATTAATTTTTTGTAAGTTGGACTAGGGAATTTTGCTGATTTAACACCTCTATCATTGGTCTTACGTTGGTGTGAACATTTGGTCGAATACGGATAGTTATTTTTTCCCGTCGAACTCTAATTTAACAACATAAATATAATTTTACAAATAATTTTATACATGGTGAATTTGCTTACTTTTAAACATCTATCTATATCCTTACGTGGTTGAAATTGTCAAACATAGTAGTTTCATGGACATCGACATACATAATACATACATACATACATACATACATACATACATACATACATACATACATACATACATACATACATACATACATACATACATACATACATACATACATACATACATACATACATACATACATACATACATACATACATACATACATACATTACATACATACATACATACATACATACATACATACATACATACACATATACAAACCTACACATACATACATACATACATACATACATACATACATACATACATACATACATACATACATACACACATAAACACAACGAAGTGCCGAAAACTTGCCATAGAGGACTCCGTTCGCTCCGCTCACTCGTCCAATAAATTGTGTCTGCCATTGTTTATTGCATACTGGCAATGCAATATTAAAAATAGAATTAATGGCAAGGCGTACATATTGTAAGTGTAGTAAGTTTAAAATAATTTTTATTATTAAATCGATATTTATTATTTATTATTATTTATTTTCAATTGTCATGACATAATACACATTACACAAAACAATATATACCAGTCAAACAATTGATGGTAGTGAGAATTAGAGCATGCCCCATACCACATAATAATATGTGTCTCACTACCATTTACTTATATATACGTCTATTATGATACATAAATGATACAACTAAATAACTATGAATGATATTCTACAGTGATGGATGCGCTTATTGTAATTGTTGAGATTTGGATGATGATGGTAATTTACACTAGCCTATACATTGTGAATGTATGTGCCTGTCTGTGCGTGTGACTAGTGTGGTTGTCGGTGTGCGTGTGTGTGTGTGTTGTGTGTTGACTTAGTGTGGGTTTGGGTGTGGGTGTGTGCGTGTGAGAGTGAGGTATATGTGTGAGTGTGAGTGACTGTACATCAGACTGCTTGACTCTCTTTGAGGTAAGAATTGACTTGCTTTTGAAATAAGTTATATTCTCTGCAATCTCTGGTCTTGGGTTCGAGTGCATTGTATAGTGCGACAGCACGACAGAAGAACCCGTTTTGGTACTGCACGGTGCGGGCGAAAGGGGGGCACAGAGTTACTCCTCTACCATATCTGGCCGACCTATATCCCAATTGTACTCTCTCTAACGGATCTACATCTACTAAATTTGGAACATTTTTTTGAGGAAGATTACATCGATTTCTTTCAAAGAATTTTCTAAAGACAAAAGTTGCAAAGCTCCAGCCGTTCACCCCTACCGCAGTCTCTCCTGTTCGTGATGAATTTGGTTGCCCTGTTTGTATGCCCTCTAATTTTGCAAGGTTACCCCGTGAAGTCGGATGCCACGCAGGGCACCCATAAACAATACCAGACTTCACTAGACTCAGATAAACAGTCCTTTTTACACTAGGGCGAGCACCATAAATAAATAAGTATAATTGACGTAAAAGTTTGCCCCTATTGGGTCTCGAAACCAGAAGTTGATGATCCATAACACAATACTACACTAAAATGACAGTTGAAAAAATTATATCTTGTAAAATGTGATTTAACACGAATTTTTAAATTTGTTTTACCCAGAAATTTGCGAAAATTGGTGTTTTGGGAAATTTCTCAAATTGGCTTTAACCTGCTTTTTTTTGGTCTACATAGATACTAGAGCATAGTACCGTTGAGTGACTAATAGTATCAATCTAAAATGCCCCTTTATAACATCGTGTCTAAAAACTGTGCCCAAATATACCCTCAAACACGCAAATTAAGAGGGAATGGGACACATTTGGCAGTTAGCAAATAGCTATTCGCTCGGCCAAGATGCATGCGACGTATATAAAACTTTGCAAAGTTGTCAATGAAGCATACATGGACGGCCCTGTGGTCATAGATTTTCAAAATTTTGCCTTAATCAGCCAGAAAAAAATCACGAATAAAGTCAATTTTAGAGATTTTAACAAAATCAAAATTCGTGAAAACTAATTTATTTTTTATAAATTATTTTTAAACAAAATTTGGAAATGTGTTACTGCAGCGCCCTATATTTCCACATACGTGACATATGTTTAAAATTTCAGACATCTGTGGTGTCAGTCGGCCAAGCGAACAGCAATTTGCCTAAAACGCATGTCCTATACCTCTCTCCTACTTGACCAAATTACAAAACAAAATATAGAGAATTTACAGAAAAAAGGCTGTAGAGTACGTCAATAATGGCCAATATTTTTTTGGATCAAAATCCTCCAAGGTCACAGGGCATAAAGATCGTCCCCATGTTATTTCTGTTGGTAGATTTTTGCCCGAGGGACTTAGCCGAAAATGTCATGATTGACAATTTTTTGACGAGGTCATGGTGGACCCCAAAAATTTTTCTGTTAAGTTCTAAATTCATGACTAGTTAGCCTGAATGAAAACTATTTTTGAGTTTAGCGGTTAAATTACCCCTTAAACCGTAAAAAAATCTATTCTAAAATAACTTGAACATAATGGCTAGCCACCGAAGTATCGTCAAATAACCATAACACAAACGATATAAATACATATAATTCAAAACTATCCAATTGAAAATACAAAGTCATTATTACTATAAAAATACATTCATGAAGAAAAGTATAAGTGGGTTAAGTGGGGGGGGGGGGGGGGGAATTTATCGAGGGATAAGTAACTTATGTGAACGCTTTATAGATACCGAGAGCTTAAAACAATACATATTTCCTTCGGCCATTCTCATTATACATAAACAAACTGGGAGTCAAGGAAAAAAAAATTTTCGAAAAATAATAGGCATGGGAAATGGCATTCTAATAATTTAAATGTGAAATAGGCGGACCAGAGGAATTTGGCTATTTTCGCTGTACCGTGCGCAAAGAGAGAGAGAGAGGGGCTGGGTGAAGCTGTTCTATATTTTTGTTGTCTATATTACGTTGTGTGTCAAGGTGAAAGAGATCTTCGTATGATGTTAGAAAACGTTCTATGGGCATTGTCATAACGTATATTTTGGTCCTTTACTATCCAGTTTAAAAATGTAAAAGGTTTAACAGTGTTTTATAATGCTCCAGTATATTCCGTCCGAACCTCAAAATTTTCGTTTTTTTGAACATAGCTCCGGAACCAAAACTAGTAAAAGTTAAGATTTTTGGCAAACACTTTTTGTATGGTTTACACCTAGTAAAGTTCAAATGTTTTTGTTTGGAAAACACTATTTTGTTGTGATGGATTCCTCAGTAGGGTAGTGGTTGGCCGTGATTAGGGGAGTTTATCACCCTGAAAACATAATGGCGAGCTTGGGTCGTCGTTGGGGAAACTTTCCCCTTCCCTTTGACTACCTCCCGACGGCGACGACAATGACAACACGGAAGGATTGATGACAAGATGGAGACGACCACGACGTGGGGGAACCCCTGCCCTACCCATACGTTGTGGTGGTTTGACCAGAGCACAGGCCTGTCACCCCTTGTCCCCCCGTCATCCCTTATTACGTCCCTCACTTCGTCTCGAGTAGGCCAAGTTTGAATAAATATGAGATGTTAAGCAATATCCAATGTCAATCATCAGTAGGGTACACATGAGAATTACACGGTGGTGTGTCGTGAACCTTAGTAAACAAGGTTATTAGGATCCTGGAGGGAATCGGGATTGAATTTCCCGGAGGTCAGTTTAGAGGACCCTAATCTCAGCATTTCACTTTAACGAGTGAAGAAAACCCCGGAAAGTTTCAGTTCAGGATTGCTGTTGGTGGGATTCGAACTCGCTCTGGGGATGGCGTTTGGCAGCGGTATTCAAATACACTAGCCACCCCTTCCTTCCTTGCTTGAGGAGTGGGTGAGAGACAAGGAAATGAAACATTGGATCGAGTGATGTTTCTTTTAATTGGGAAAACATCGACAACTAGATGGAATCTGGCGACCTACATGATTAACCTTTTCTCCTACAAGCATAAAAAAACTCAATATTGCCAAATCATTAAAGTTTGACCTCAACAAAGTGGCTGGGTCCTAGCTGGAATGTATCAGAGCCTCAGAGGATTACTTTACTTTTATAGGAGAAACACAACACTTTGTCAGAATAATAAATTTGAAAATAAAATTTGTCTAGAGATAAAATGTAACTCGGTCCTGATGGTCTAGGGTTAGGACGCCTGTCTGGAATGCGGAGATCCGTGGTTCGATTTCCCGTGGGGGCGGACTTTTTTAGTTCGAAGTAGTAAAATAATAACAATTACACCTAAGGGAGTGTTTCCGGACCAAACAAATCGAGATACAACACTAACTGTTTCATACATCACTAGAAGACATCACGGAATCTAAATAAGTATACTTGTGACTCGTGAGTATACAACACTCCATTTCAGAATTGCATTGTATAACCGTAACTGATTTGAATGTATGTATTCGAATGTTGGGGATCGGAATGTTTAAAGAAATTAATTTTTTTTCACTCGCAAACTGAACCCTGAGCAGGTTTCCCACAAGTATTTAAAATAGATGCTTGTAGTCTATCACAGTAATAAATTGGGGGTTATAAAAAGCAACACTTAGTGTCTATTGAACTTTTGTACGCACGAAAGAGGTAAGAAGACAAAAGTCATATTAGTACTCAACGAACAGGACATTTAAAATTTATTTCGGCCTGCTATTCAAGTAATCCAAATGAGATGAATCACCAGCAGTAACATCAGGTCCAAAATGATACACATAACACATTGAATTTGGACAATTTTGAGCTGGGAAACTATCGCGTAGAATAAGTTTGCGTGGAGCTCTCATACTCCATGCTTGCGTGTTGTAACTTGTTCAAATCACCAACCAAAACCCCATACAATTTAAAAAAAGGCGTGCATATCATGCTAGTCTTCCACTAGGGACAAATTGGTATTCGAAGGTTATGTAAATTCCGACAGCGTAGATCGAAGACAACAACAGGACTGCTTTAGTGAGTGACCTTCATAAATTAATTAAGTTATATCCATATTCAAAGGTTTTCCCATAACACTATGTAATAAAAATGATAATTCGGTGTGTATCAAATAATCAGTGAGAAAACTTGATTTGTAACAACAAATTATGTATATTTTATAAAAGATTTAAATTGGAATTATCATTATTTTTAGTGTTTTGACTTCCCAGTGAAAACCAAGTTCAAACCCAAACGTTGCCTGTGGGATAAATATAAATAAAAAGTTTACTTTTGTATAATGTACAATCAATTATTTGTATTTTGACATAAAAAGTATACATTTTTTACTTTTTTAAAGAAGTTTTACAGAAAAATATAGCTACCACCAGCCATAGTACTATTAAGAAACATTTTTGATTGGAATAGTAAATTTTATCAAAATTTAGAAGATTTTTGAGAAAATGCGATTTGACCTAGGCCCTATTTGGACCTCACTGTCTTCAATATATTTAATTTTTCAAAAATTTATAGTATTTTGTTGAATTAAAAATGTATAATTTGCTAAAATAATGAGGAGCAAGCCAGATTTAAAAAAAATATTAGTTTACAATATTAAGTATATTTTTATAGAGATTTTAACTTTTTAACTCCCAGTGAGAAAATAGACTAAAACGTCAGCGGATCCATATCAGTTTGATAAGTAGGCTCTAAAGTAACCTTCTCACCATGTTTACGCTTGTACCCCCAACGGCACTATAGTGGGTCTTAAACGGAGCGCTATTTTTCTTGGACCTATTCAAATACTTATCTTTATTTAAAAGTAAAATTAATTTATAGTAGCCACAAAAAATACAGAACTATTACAAGTGTTCTGACTGTATCCACCAGTCCTTTAAGAAATAGTTTTTGGGGTGTAGCTTTTTGTACCGTGTTTTGTAAACTAAATAGCACGAGGAGTAATAGTCAACGGTAGATGATCATTACAAAGTACACAATCACCTAACCCCTTCAAGATGTTTAGATTTTCGTCGTTTCGTATTGCTCTAACAACGACGCCGTTTATTCAGCGTTCCAACGCTGAATCGTAGCGCCGTTACCCTGATTGAATGGCAGGTATAGCCCGCTTGTGGAGGGAGGTCGAAAGGGTAGCTAACCTCAGGGGTTTCTCACATTTAATGCTGAAAAGAGGGTTGGTCATTGCATCGTCATCTTGAGTTCAGACGTCGCAATGATAAAATCCTCTATTCCGTGCCCTAATTGGTTTCAGCGAAACATTCGCCCAAAAAATGGAACATTTCAAAGCCTTGACACCGGTCTCTTGTCAAAAAAGCGTGGATATGTCCTACAACTTGTGACCCAGCCCCAGCAGACGTCATTGCTTGATCTGAATATAACCTCCGTGTTGATGTTAAATAGGACGCTCGCAAACGCTTTTTCAGGCCCGCGTTGTTATAGATGAGCGTACTTTTTTATGTAATTAAGGGGTTTTTGTTTCACTGAAAATGTATGAAAACCGCAACGTTGATTATTATTGTTTTAATTGTTTTTTAAGGGTTTAATTTGTTATTTATTGACTACATTAAAATTATTTTATGTTGATTATAATGCTAAAAGCATTAAATGAATTTTTTCTTGAGCGCTGCATGCGATTTTGCATGGGAAAAGCCTCTTACCGGTACTGATATTAGGCCTAATCTAGGGTGTGTAGTGTATAGGTTATTCATAGCAATTTAGTCAATTTTAAAGAAGCCAAGAATAAACGGGTTATAAAGGGGCCCAGTGAATTCATGGTGTGTAAAATAAAATAAACTGAACCGTTAGGCTATGTTACACTCAAATTTCCCAAAACACAAACATAAATAAACATTAAATGCTATTATCTCAAAACTTTTAGTCTAGCACATTTGCTAACATTTTTTCATACTTCTTCTACAGTTTTTAAGATAAAAGGATAATTTATTTTTTAATGTGCTCACAGTATTATTCTGACAAATTCACTGGGCACTTTTTTGATGAGATTTAAGGTTTTTTAATTAAAATATGGGAAATATAGATTTGTTATAAAAACATACATTTTCCAACAATGCAAAGGAAAAAAAATCATACCTTATTTATCAAACCCTCTCCCCAGAAAATTATAAATTCGTCCGGTAAATGTTTAGATGTATTGTTTTTAATCTAAAAACACCTTTCACTTAAATTTTTTTTGTAAAAGCCTTAGGATTATCGCAGCATCATAGCAAAATCGTAAAATTGCAATTATTAAGAGAAATAATTATTCGATTGCGCACTCAAATTCACACAAATATATTAATCACAAAATTAAGGTTTTGATGAAAAAATCATTGCAATCGGATATTAAATGTAGGTGTTATAAGTGAAGAAATATTTTAAAAATGAAAACAAAATGCGTAATAATGTGCCGATTTTCAGTAGAAATAAATTTTTTGATTGCGCTCAAATTTCACACGAATATATTAATTCATAAATTAGATTCTGTGAAAAAATCCATTCCAATCAGATAAAGCCATGTAGGTGTTATAAGTCGAAGGAGAATTGTTAAAAAATCGAAAAGATAATCTTAAAAAATTGCGATTTAATAAGAAATAATTTGAGGGGTCAGAAGCAAAGTGGACCAACCCACACAATTCTCTCCTGAGATAATTTGAGTTAAAAAGTTAGGAGCAATTTATAAAATAGCTTAAATGTAGTATTGGAATGCAGTCTATTGTCTTTCCTAAACATATTAACTTAAAATTAACATCTTGAAATTTAAAACCCAAAAATTCATAACCGTCAGCAGAAAATCATCAGAATACCACCGGTGGGGATATATTATATATATATATATATAATATTTAAAAGTTGGCTTTATAGTAGGCGACTATGACGCGTTATGTTAGTACTTTAGACAGAAATTAAAAAGGGGACTTCACCGGGTTTGACCCGGGACCTTAGCTGACCGGCTATGCTTACCTACTGAGCTTTGCCGGCCACAATTTAAAAACTGTTAATTTTTGGTCTGTTTTGTACATTGGTAATAACGGGTGTAGAGCAGGATTGCCACTGCCTATATAAGACTGCACATGAAATTAACTTGGAGGAATAAACCCATCTCTGTAACCCTAGAGTTGGGAAATATGATGTTTAAAGTTGGCTTTATAGTAGGCGACTATGACGCTGTTATGTTTTTTGGGGCCTGGGGGGGGGGGGCTGGGTGTTTTTGGGTAGTACTTTAGACAGAAATTAAAAAAGTGACTTACACCGGGTCGCCTACTATAAAGCCAACTTAAACATCATATTTCCCCAACTCTAGGTTACAGAGATGGTTTTGTATTCCTCCAAGTTAATTGCATGTGCAGGCTAATAGGCAGTGCAATCTGCTCTGACAACTTGTTATTAACAATGGAAAAACAGACCAAAAAATTAGACAGTTTTAAATTGATGGCCGCATAGCTTCATTGGTAAGAACAGAGCCCCCCCCCTGGTAAGCTAAGGTCCCGGGTTCAAACCAGGGTAGTCACTTTTTTTAATTTCTGTTTCTAAAGTACGAATATAATAAATGTTTATATCGCAGGACTTTCACGGAGTTGAAATGCAGACATTGTATTTTCGGGTAGTCCGTGTGGGAAACTGCCTGAGAACTGCCCGAAACGTTGGAAACTAATATAAAACCACACGGACTACCCGAAAATACAATGTCTGCATATATATAATATATATATCTATATAATTAGTTGACTATATAGCAAGCTGCTCTGTTGTCTACCCCGTCCATATTCATATGTACTTGCTGTTATCTGAATATTGTCAATAAAGTAATAATAATAATAATAATAATAATAATAATAAGAATAATAAATAATAATAATAATAATAATAAGAAAAATAAAAATAATAATAATAATAATAATAATAATAATAAATATAATAAGTTATAAAACGTTAAGTCCCACCGCGTTGAGGATGAGCGTTTTTGTAAGAGCTTTTTGTAAGTTTGTAGTTTGGCGTAGCGACCATTTTTCTTTTGCAAGTGCCTTTTTGAATGCATGTAGGTGATTGTTGTCAAGTGTATATTGTTACTGTTAATTGTTATTATTAACCTAAAAAAACACTTAATTACCAAAACCATTAATTCTAGGATTTTGGCTAGTTTTTCATTTTTTTCTTTCAAAAAAGCTAGACATCACCATTACCTTAATGTCCATGCAAAATATGAACGAAGTAGCCCCACCCGTTGGTCAGAATCGGCCCAAATGTCACGAAATACGCACTAAAAAGCGTAATTAAAAATCGTAAAATTACGTATTCATGAGAAATGATTTTTCGATTGCGCTTCAAAAACCGTGGCAGTTCTAAGTTTAGAGATTTCGAAGGCCTCCAGAAAATTTCAATCTCAATGGAGTACGGTTTAGCCGGAATCGTGTTAACAAACACACCAAAAATACAGAAAAAAAAAGAAAAGAAAGAAAGAAAAGAAAGAAAGAAAGAAAAGAAAAAGAAAGAAAGAACTTTTTTTTGGAAAGAAAGAAAGAAAGAAAAGAAAAAAAAACATCTCCGGATTTTTTCTCCAGGTAGTGAAATGGAATTCACTTCACCGCTACGCTCATCCAAAACAAACGTTGGCCAACGTTGGTATTAGTGAAAAACGAATGATCCAGTGTACGACACTACGACCAATACTATGGAGAACCAAAGTTTTTGTTCCCGTGGGGAATGTCAATCAATCATTTTTGGGCAAAAACACAGTCATTTTGAAAAGTTGGCGCCATGCATTTCCATACCGTGCATTGCTTCATCTAGTGAGCAAACACGAAACTAACTAGATATGGTAGCCTATAGCTCGATCCACGGTCTATGGGTGCTGTAGACACAAGTTATACGGAAAGGACCAAACCTGTAGGCCTTTTTGATTCGAAGATATTCTAAGTCGCAAATATTTTATACAGAAAGACACTACCAGGGGTATCTTTCGATCGAAAATGTTATGTATTACGGTGCAACGTAAGGTCTCTCCGTATAATTCTGTATGTTTCCTATCTCCCCCTAATACGTAACTGATGGGTCGTACGATATTAAAGTTATACGGTACGACCCAACCTGTAGGGCCTTTCGGATCGAAATATTCATAAGCAGTCGAAATATTTTTATACAGAAAACGACACTACCAGGGATATCAGTTTCGACGAAAATGTTATGTCTTAGGCTCTACTGCAGGGTCTACTCCGTATAATTCTGTTGTTTTTCTATCTTAATAAGTAACCGAATGGGTCGTACAATATAAAGTTATACGGTAAGACCCAACCTGTAGGGCCTTTCGATCGAAATATTCCAAGTCCAAATATTTTATACAGTAAGACACTACCAGGGATATCTTTCAATCGAAAATGTTATGTCTTACGGCTCTACTGTAAGGGTCTCTCCGTATAGTTCTGTTCTTTTTCTATCTAAATACGTAACTGAATGGGTCGTACGACATAAAGTTATACGGTAAGACCCAACCTGTAGGGCCTTTCGATCGAAAATATTCCAAGTCGAAATATTTTATACAGTAAGACACTACCAGGGATATCTTCAATCGAAAATGTTATGTCTTCCCGGCTCTACTGTAAGGTCTCTCCGTATAATTCAGTACTTTTTCTATCTTAATACGTAACTGAATGGGTCGTACGACATAAAGTTATACGGTAAGACCCAACCTGTAGGGCCTTTCCATAGAAAATATTCAAAGACGAAATATTTTATACTGTAGACACTACCAGGGGTATCTTTCAACCGAAAATTTGTATGCCTTACGGTGCTACTGCATGGGTTGTTCAATATAACAGCTTTATCTAGGCCACTTCCAAGCATTTTCAACGATTTTCGGTCCAGTTTGCTCAAAATTTTATACGCTACGACCCATCCGGATAGGTCTCTCGATCGAAAATGTTATACACTAGGACCCTACCAGATGTGTCTTTAGGCCGAAAGTGTTATGTGCTTAGACCCCTCAAGTAGAGTCTTTCAACATAACTTTTCTACTTTAAGACCCATCTGGTAGGGTCTCTCGACCTAAATCAAAATTATATCGAGGGAGGATTATGTGCAAAGAGGTTTAGGTGCTACGTACCCTTTCTTCGTTTTATACCGAAAGACCCACCCAAAAACACTTCAACTTAGTTTTATACGGAAGAGGATTATACCCTAAGGAGTTTATACGCAACGCCCCCGACCCTATATTACGTCGTGCAAGACGACTTTATTATGGATAAGAATGAGGGGAAATTTGTATAAAACAAATTACATGCACGGGATTTGAAACCACTTCATTTACTTTCATGTGGCACGGACCATGACAACCTTGAACCACCTATGTCCCATACAATTTGGTTTATTTATAAGTTGGAGTCTTGAATGAATATCTTATAGGACGATAAAGATGACTCAATTACAACATAATTCGTATGGTCACGAGATCGTATCCTGCGACCGGCAATCCTTTTTGAAGATTTTCTAAGTCAGTGCGAGTACTCTTAGAAAGAGCCCTGGGCGTTCCTTCAGAAAACAATAATTATAAATAGCTCATTTTCTGAAGAGGGTGACATTACAATTTACAATCTAGTACCTGCCATATCTGTGTTGCACTAAAATAACTATCACATAAATGAAGATAATTTTAAAAACCATCTACCCGAACTTGATGGTGTCTAAATCTGAAGCGCCATCTATCACCAAATTATTCCCAACTCTAATCAGCAATATAATTTTAGCATGGTATCTTGACAACGATGATGGGAACACAATTAATCAATTTAACTAATTGCGATATTTTAAATAAGCCATAAAGGTTTGACGTATTTTTACTTTTGGAGAATATAATGGTCTCTAGGTTGGTTTCAAGTGGATGCATCCGGTATCGATAGCAAAGACCTCGATAAAATCCAGAGAGCATAATTCTTTTTCTCCGCTATAACAAAGCAAATAGTTAAATGGCTCTAATCGGTAAGAGTAGTTTATTAGTTTTGGTTGTGCGTTGGATCTAATATAAGGTCAGTCGGTCCGCGTACCGTTAGCTCTTGCTTCTCCCCGCCCGGCTGGCTGCTAGCTGCTAGCTGGCTTGCAGCATCAGCAAGATCGAGCGCTCTCGGCTCTAACGGCAAGGGCAAGTTAGATGCGAGCCAGGAGAATACGGAATCACCGTTACAACAATGGAACTATCATCGAGGCACACGCACTCATTCATGCGTGCAGGTGGAGTGATTGTGGGGGTGGGTGGGTGGGTGGGCCAAGTGTCTACATGTCTGGAAAATCTGAAAAAGTCAGGGATATAAACAAATCTGCAAAAGTCAGGAAAATTGTGGATATTTCTGGAATTTCCTTGTTATCTTTCAAAATTCGCAAAATTCGCAAAATCGAATCCATAAAACATTTCTGGGGACAAGCCCCCGAACTACCATTTAATGTGCCATCGCGGCCAATCATGACACTCTGGGGGGGGGGGGGTCAATTCTTTATTAGACCATTCTCAGGCATTTATTCTAAAATTCGCAGTCTGGAAATATATTACTTTCCTTCCGGAAAACCTGGAAAAATCTGGAAATTCTGTATTGAGAAATGTGTCGAAACCCTGGTGGGTAAAGTTGGGAGTGGGACAAAGTTTTAGTGGCCGAACGAAAATGATTTGTCTTTAATATATCTCGCCTAAGACTCGAGCTAATCAGCTACGAAGACCTCAAGGCAAATTTTCAATAAATTACTATTTGATGTGTTCCATCTCCCATGATTTGTTGACGAGTTAAAAAATACAGTACCAAAATATGCGTATTTGGACCACACATACCAGATAGCAAAATGCATTACATCAAAAATCAAAATAAGTCTGCGAAGGTACACAAGAGCACACAAATACTTTTACAAAATACAAATAAATAACTACGGCGGAATTATTTATACAAATAGGATGAATGAAATAATTTTTAGAAAAGTTTCCCTATAGTACCAATCACTTGACATGACAACTGACACTGAGCATAGTGGTTGTTTGTTTAATATGTCAATCGTACCAATAAGAATGCGCAATAAATCACAACTTGCGTTGTACGCAGGACAAGACAACATAGCCCATATGGTTACCTTCTCTAGACGATTTACAAGAGCTTGTACCACAGCGGTGCCTCAAGACTGGTTCGGGAGGTTCTGGGTACGAATCCCGTCACCGGCAATCCTGACTAATCTTTTTTCTAGGGTTTTCATCCGTGAATGCAAGGGATTGAGTCCTCTTAAGCAGCCCTCGGACATTCCCTCCATAGTTGTCCTAATTCCAAAATACCCACCTGAATGAAGATGGGCATGTATTGCACCCTGGGCAGGTTACCAGCGAGATTTTTTTTTTAAATATAGCTCGTTAATTTCATATATAATGAGATGTCAGTGTCACCGTGATCGTATGTTATACCACACTTGGTGAGATCATGTACTAATTATCTGTGCAAGAAGACAGTAAGAAGTTTTCTCGTGTTGTTGACCGTCGCATCGCGTTTGTCAGCTTGTCAGCAGCAGGACTCTAGCTCATCAAGTATTGATTCATGCCCCCCCCCCTCAGCGTACGTCTACCTGCAAGTGCGTCTAGCACCCCTCAATCATACACTTGCCCCATCCCTGAAAAATCATTACATTCGACGTAGGTAGTTGATGTTAATAACCCCGCGGAATTACATTTTTACATTTCTTGTGGAAAACCTTCATAGGTGCAATGCATGCCCCCCTGCAGGTGTCTAGTTAAGTATTTATAACAAACTGCACAATGTTTAAACCCACATGATATTGTTTGTTCTAAACGTCTGTGGACAACTCAATTGTGGTATAAATTAGATGTATGATTGTGTAAATGTATATGTATGCACTATAACTAGGAAAACGCTAAAGACCCGCCGCGTTGATGGATGAGCTTTTTAAAATTTTTAGTTTGTATGGGATATCTTTTACTTGTGCAAGTGCTTTGTTTTGCTGCCTACGCATTGTAGGTGATTGTTGTCAAGCTTCTTTTGTTACCTGTCAATTGGTATTATTTACCGTAAAAAACTTATATTAAAAGCTTTATTTCTATGAATTCTGGCTAACTATTTCAACTTTTTCTTTCAAAAGGTACTACATCACCGTAACCTTAATGTCCATGTATAATATGAACGTTGTAACCCACCCGTTGGCGTCGAATTGGCCCAAATGGCACGAAAATATGCACAAAAATCAAAAACTGATATTAAAAGCTTATTTCTATGGTTTGGCTAACTTTTTCAACTTTTTCTTTCAAAAGGTACAGCAGCCCATAACCTTAATGTATTAATATGACCCGTCTAGCCCCACGCTCCTGTATGTGGTCTACCTAACATAATTGCCCAAATTAAACAAAATTCGCACTAAAAATGATAAAAAACCGGAAATACGATTTTCATTGGGAAATATCTTCTATGGTCCAAAAAAATACCCTCTAAGTTCAGAGATTTGTAATGGTCAGTCGTATATTCATAAGATCGGATAATAGGCACATACTGTAAAGAATGCTCAAAGTACAGAAAACAGATAATATATCACAAACTGAAAAAAACACCGAGCTAATTTTTGGGGTCAAGTGAAATTGAGTATTCGCTTCGCTCATCCAAAAATGTAAATTTAATATCTTCAAATATTTTTTTTGTAAATTGTGATTAAAAAATTATAAATCCGTAAAAGTGTATTTAGTATAAAGGTTGGTTGGAAGAAAAGGCCTAGATGGCCTTAATCCCGCCTGGTCAATAAAGACGTGTATCTATTTATGGGATTTATTTACGTCAATATACGGCGATATACTTTGTAAGCAATTTGATCACTTAAATCTTATTTTTGGACGTGATATATTTCTGTAATTTGTTAAATTCATATTTTGTCGTTAATTTACATTTGTTGCATATCTGTGACTGTGTATGTAAAACATTGCCTGTTCGAATCAATCAATCAATCAATCAATCAATCTATCTATCCGTTGCATTCACGGAGTTTTAGTCAGGATTGCCGGTTGCGGGGTCCGAACCAATGATCTCACGAATCAAGGCCCACACATCACGCATAAGCCACCACTGTCGGTACCCTCGGAATCATATTTACAAACAATTTTTTTTTCGGTTTGGCTATAACTTACATTTTACAATCAATTTTTCATTTTTCATTTCGGAAATGTGCATCTAATTCTGTGTTCAGAAATGTTTGCATTACTCTTCCATGCAGACACTAGTCCTAAACACTTGAGTGATATATGACACTTCTCTTGTTATCTAAAAACGAGTGATATAAACACACTTAGTCGTAAAGCCGTAGATTAATATTTTATATTAGGTAGGAAAAACAAACAAAACTTAAGTTCTTAGACTAATGAACAAAATCATCAAAAACTATTTTGTTTACTGTTTGTATATTATAATATTTTAAAAAAATGTATTTTCGATCACATACTCAACGTTCCTGCCAGTTGTGATGTGAAAACAAGATTAGCCTAAACGCTCTTCTAGACTGACATAATGTTAGCGTGCATAATATATATAATTACATAATTCTAGTGTTATAGTTATAATAACAAGCTTTCATAGTATTCGAGAAGTGTTTTAGTTTTAGAAAAAACTTTTCTGGAAATGTATCACATCCTTGTTGAAGGGCAATGCCAACAAAACACGCTTGTCAATCGGACGTCGTGTTCGGTTTTTATCGTGAGACGTGACACACGCACAGACGGACGGACAGAAAAGTAGTGATTATATGGGTGCTTTGCTGAAGCAAGATTGGGCTTATTTGCAGTGGAAGCTCCTTCAGGTTGCCTCACGGTTCTAACATACTCTACATATTACAGTTTAAAACAATAACGTATTGTCAGGCACAGTTGTTTGGGGGTATCACCCTTCACACGAGCACATCCTACAAGAAACAAGATTTAAATACTCTTGAGCATATGTCTAAGAAACTTGAAATATACATACAATTATTATAATTAAAATGTTGCAAATAATTACTTACGGTAACATTTTTCATTTAATTTTAATTAATTCCGTGAAAACCTTTCTAAGGAATTGTTCATAAGTTCGTCGGCATCTTGAGATAAGAATTACAACGTTCTTACAAAGGACATTCAATTGTTTTAGTGTGCCTATATGTAGGCTGTACCTTTCACAATAAACATTAAACTTAACCTACAACATTTTAGGAGATTTCAGCAAAACGGACTTGAAAAGAAATTATTTGAAGGTCACATCTGTTCTGTGACAAAATAGAATCTTTCTTTGTTCTGCAATGCGTGTTTTTATGTTGTGGTTTACATGTGGATATCCTATACATATAACATACATATGTATTATTGTTTAATTGTTTTTTATAACCTGATGACGGTAATATTTTTTTGTATTTTCCGAATCGTTGTGTATATATAAAGGATATTAAAAGTTTGTATCCACTAAAAGGTTTTTAATATTATAACGGAAGTATTATTAACTTAAGAATGCATACACATTATTAAAAAATTACTTTTAAAATATCAAACATTTATGCTGATTTTGACCATCTGTGTTCGTGGTTTGTGGTTCAAGTTTTTTAAATCTTATTAAAGGTTAATTGATAAATAGTTTTCGATATAAAATGGAGGTTACCCGAGTAACGACGTGTTTGTTGAAGTCTGCATTATCTGTAAGTTTTAAACAAAGTTAGCCAAATCTGATATTTAGTTATCGACGCATAAATCGCAACATTTCGTTACATCCAGTAGCGTATCCAACTCAAATTGTAGCTTCAAGCAAGTCTATATAGTTTATTCTGTCTCATATCCCAATAAAAAATTTGCCAATTCTAAGATCTACAAGATTATTTTAAACATTCAAACCGAATGCTTAAAGATAATTTCCTTCATAGTTTACAACTGGAAATTGTGGTAGGTATTTTCGTACTCTGGTTTTTATCGTGGGTTATAATAAGTCGCGTAACAAGCCTGCAGAAAACATCCGTAACATAATTTCGTTCCACTTAAAATAGTATTAAACTAATAACTAAAAAGAAACACAAAGTATTCTCAGCCGACGGCACATTATACGATTAACATACAGAACTCAAACTGAACGTTCACACCTCGGGCAAGTCTGGCTGAGGTTTTCCCAAGTCATAAAACGAATGTTTTGATTAGAGGTTAGGCCTACGTTAAAGGAAAATTTTAATTTGGAATATTAGGCATTTAAAAAAATTATCATTTCTAGCATTCATTTAGCATCTTTTTTTTTTTCTTTCCACCAAAACACTAAATGTGTGTGGTGGGGGGGGGGTGCACTCCTAATTAAAAATGATTATTTCTAGGAACATTTAAATTCAATTAGGTACTAAACGTATAATACAATGCTTAATTAACTAATTCTCAACTATAAGAAAACTTGTTTTTCGTAAAATTATAGAGGCCTCCATTGGCATTTTATCTCATGAGCAATGAGCTCAATGAGTACGCAAAATCACGCATATCACTTTATAGCATTTATAAAAAATGTGTTCACTGATTTTTCATCAATAACCTAAACCTAAATTTAAGTACCTCTAGCTAGTTATGAATAGTCCTCAATCAGCTTTATGGCACTACTTTGAGACTATCCATGCATACATAAATACAGTCTTGTACTCTGTCTCTGACATCTGCTGATTACGAGGAGCACTTATCAACCAAAACGATTATCTTATATGAGCAGAAATGTAAATTTCTTTCTTCACTTAGTCGGACGATGAAAAGTACTTCAATATGCCCTCCTTTCTAAATGAACTGTCACAGTACCGAAATGAAATCTATTTCTTGTGCTTGCATAGAGGTCAAGTTGACTGTGGGAAAAGATGAGCAGTGAAAGTGAAGAGAATGGGTGTTTTTAATCAGATGATAATAATAATAATAACCTGTGTCTCTGTTTTACTTTCAATCACATTGTTTACTAAAGTGTGTGCATATTTTCACGATGTGTCGAGTCGTCATCATAACTTTATTTTATCAAACAGTTTCATCCCACGTATACTTGGAACTCGATTTAAATATTGCACGCCTCTTCAGTATGAATAGAATACATTTCTCATAGCACATGAATATTGTTGTTTTCTTTTCAACATACGAACATATTTTAAACTAGCAACAAATAATTAAAAGTTCAAGCGATTTATTGCGAAGTACTTTCGTAGGAAAGGGGGGTTTAGGGGACTGAGACCCCGAACAAATGAGGAAATTTTGAAAGTGGTTTTTCGAGTGCTTTTGGTGCTTTTAAAAATGTAGTGGGGTGAATGCAATCCCGAAATCATGTATAGTTTGTGTACAGTAGAAATTAAAAAACTACAAAAAACAATTCGAACGGTCGGGCCCCTGTATATTATAAATATTCGTGCACCATATAAACTAAAGCTTAAGGATTGAGGTGCATGGCTTCATTTCTGTATAGCAATGCAGATCTTTCCCAATTGACAATGTCGAACTAAATAATATCTCTCACTGCAGGGCGCAAAAGTGCCGCCTTCGGCTAACATTTCAGCTGCGCACTGCAATGTCAAGGAAATCTACAACTATGTCCGTTACTATGAAACACTCACATTTCAAATAGTTTGACCACGATTCTCAAGTACACAGTTTTAGTTTTTAGATTTTACTCTGGTGCACAAACATTGAGGTATATCCAATGAGAAATTTCGATTAAGAAACTCGGCGAAAACAATTTATTTCATCGCCTACGCATGTCTAAAACTAAAATACGTGATATTATTTTCATGCAAAATTAATCAACAAAATCAGCTGAGTGATTTTATTTGGTTACAACCATCATTAACACAACGGATCGTGGGGATTACTACATTATATTCGATGCACCACGCATAACCTTGTGCCACATCTGTTTGATAGTTTCGAAGACAAGTTTGAGCAATGTCCATATATTAATAGGTTAAACAATCACTAAGACTTTTCTAACACCGAGCTACATACAAAACGATTGCTAAAATATAATTATAGCATTTTCTTGTATCTTCGAGTATATGCCTTGTTAAGGGTCATCCATGCTTTTCTGTACGTTTAGACATCGGGGTCCATTTTAAAAAAATCATAATGTTTTAATTGTTTATTTCGTGCGTGAAAAAAAACATTACAATAAATGTATGTTGTGAAACCTATACGTATGGGTGAATGATTAATATCTTTCATGTTTTCATTACGATCTTTTTGTAACAATTTTTACCGATTTTAGTGTTTATCAAAGACATGATCGTAGATATTTGCTTTTTTTGATTAAACCAATATTTTAGGTCATTTAAGACTGAGGTGCGGTCATAGATCTGTAGAACCGGGTTCACGGTTCCCCACCCAGCGCACACTGTATTAAAACTTCTGGTTGCTGTAAATCATAATGATGATCACTCTTAGAAACGTGATGTATATTTTCACATTATTAGCTTATTAAGAAACCCAATTTATAAAGAATATCATAATTATTTTCCCCTCGTATTAAGACTTAATGCTACACAACATTCAATACATGCGTTTGTTTCTTATCATTAATAATAATAATACTTATATTAAATATGTTCATGTGTATATTTATTTATAATGCCGATTTTCCGGGTCATAACCACGTGTCTTTGACCTCGATGTCATCAACCACGGAAATGATCAAATAAATATTTACCGAGGCCTAGACGTTTCCTTATTTACGTAAATATGCTAAATACATAGTCTAAAAATAGCCCAGGTAGGTAGGTAGGTAGGTATCTTTCTTCGTGGTCATGGCGTCTGAACTGATGTGAACGTCCTTAGGTTTGACTAGACGGAACCAAATGTCAACTTCCTCCGGCACCGAGCAGCCAGCTGTGACCACGACGAACCGAACGCGGACGATAGAAGAAATATCAGCCGAGAAAGTCGCTTACCAGTACACGTTTTACGGCTATTAGCACAAGTTATGGCAATTTACTCTTAAAAGTTTCAATTGTCTCGGCAAAACATTGAAAGTGATTGACAGAGGTTGCTAATTTAGGCCAAAGAAAGGATTCGATGTTTTGTATATGTATTAAAAAACAAAACAAAAACGTGATGGGGGAGGAGGGAGAAAGCTAAATTAACTTGCGATTTTACGCAAATTTAAATAAGTCGTATAACGTTTAACAATCGAGTAAATTGGAGTTAATGGATTTGATAAAGAAACGAAAGTTACCTTTAATTTGTAAGCGAAGTGTCTAGCCCAAGGCTAACCATTAGTCACAGCTCGCATAGTGAGGCATAATTAGCCGAAAGAGGCGAGCAGTCTAGTTTCAGACGCCAGTGGTTTATGAGTCGTGGTATTCCTGTTGAATGGAATACCTTAGCTTCGTTATGTAACACGTCGTAAGAATCTATTCACATAACACAAGGCCAGAGTTTACGGAGTTGTAAAATGTAAACTGTTGCAGAAGGATGATCAGCCGGCTGGGGATCGAACCCAGAAATCTCCGTATACCCAACAAAACCCAATGAGGTTGATTTTGTTACACGCCAGTTGTAAATCTGGATGTACAGTATAAATTTAAAAAAAAATTACTTAGCTAAGGTTATTTTTAATTAAATATACTAATATTTAACTTATTACACGTTAATAACACTTCATAAAATGGAAAATCAACGAGGCTAATAGTCATCCAAACTCAATCAGTACACCGAGCTATACGACTCACATTTTAAACAAGGCTGGTATCAGAAGAAGATGAAACAGTGGACCCGAAGAAGAAGCTGGAGTGGCTTTGGAATATTGTTCTTTTAAATAAAAAATAACCTTGGCTAAGTTTAAAAAATGTGTCATTTATACCAATAAGGATGGTTTTGCTAATTGAGCTATCGGGGCCACACAAGACAAACATGTGCTCAATTGGTATTAGCAGTGTGAACATTGTTGCGTCATTGAAAACTAAAGTCTTCGAGTCTTCGTAAATGTGACATTATAATATATACAGCAACAACATTGATAAAAATACGTTACTTGAGTCTATTACTATTATATTAATTGTTTAAATTTATCTTGGGATTCCTGCCCATTAAAACAATAACGTCGTGTCTTACTATAGGCATTTTAGAGTAAGGGTACTTTTAATTTTGCACTATACCGACTGAAGAAAGCCATAGAAGAAACTTTCACTTTCAGTCAGGATTGTCAGTGGCGGATCGAACTCGCGACCTCCCGAATGAGAGTTTTGCGCATTACGCTAGAGCAACATCCGTCGAAAAGAAGCTCACGTATAAAAATTAATGAAAATGAGAAAAAAATTTAACCGTCATAATATTAATTCCAAGATCATGGAAAACTTATAAAGAATTGCAAAAAGCATGTAGCGGGATTCGAACACAAATAACGTTGGTATACTGAGAAAGGGCACGTAGCCTTCCTCCGTATACGGCATGTGCATTGTGTTCACAAAGCAACGACCCCTCAAGCCAGGTGGGTGAGTGGGCTCGAACCCACGCTGGTCTGCACTGCATGGAAGCAGCCTCACTCCTAACCGGGAGGCAGCGAGCAGAAACTGAATTATAAATAAACCTGCACACTGTTGTAAATTGTGACAGAGCCTTTGGAAGATTGTAGGCGATGCAGATAGAACGCGAGCTAAATCAAGCTGGGGAGAACTCTGAGTTTTTCATTCAAGACGACAAAGTGTACGAGGGTCTTCAGAGGTCATCGATTTAATCTCAGCCACCGGCAATCCTGACTGTGGTTTTTAATAAAATTGTGTCCTGGGACAGATCTTTGTTCTTATTCTGTCGCAACTATCCACACACTTTGACTTAGGCATCTCAACACGGGTTGAGTGTTGTATGCTGTGTAATCGTTGTGGATTGTTCGGAGGATGTGTCTAATCCCGGGGATTTGCAAAGTATTGACTGAGGAAACCCTTGGTAAAACCTTCAGTCAGGATTGCCTGCGGTCAAATACTTCCGATGACCTCCCGATTATAGATTTTCAAATATGGTTGTGACTTATGACAGTTACCCTTACATAACACAACATATGTCCCTAAAGCTAACTAACTTATAGCTTAAACTTTAGCAAATTAAAATTATTCGCAGGTAAAGGGCAGTGTTGGGTAAGTTCCCGCAAAAAAAAACTTTTGCAAGTAACAGTTCCTTCGCATAAAAATAAACTTTTGAGTTCATGAAATGATAAAAGTTCCTTTATCAGATAAATTAGGGTCGGATCGGATCGCGATTTTTAAGCTGCGTCGACGCGAGCAAATATGACAGGTTCATCAATCGCGGTTACGTCTCCTAAAAATAATATGCTACTGTTTTTTATCAACTGATTTTCATATCTGTAGACTGTATATCAGCTCCGTTTTCCGTTTTCAAATGTAGAGGCATGGTAAGTTTTGTCATCTCTAAGAGTGAAAGGAACTACTACTAGGAAAACGCTTAAGTCCCGCCGCGTTGTTGGATGAGCGTAATTGGTGCATTGAGCTGCCATGTGCTATGCGGATTTTCTGTTGTTCTGTGAAAAAAATCATTACTAAGTTGAAATTTTTTTTTAAATATAATTAAATTTAAAAAAACTTTAATTTTTAATTCTTTTACAATCGTAATTTTAAAACAGAAAAAAATCGTAATATTGAAATTTTCATAAGAAATAATTATTCGATTGCGCACAAATTTTACACGAATATATTAATTTATAAAATTAAGGTTCTGTGAAAAAATCATTACAATAGGATAAATCATGTAGGTGTTATTCGCCGAAGAAATTTAAAAAATCGAAAAATGTCGTAAAATTACGATTTTCGTAAAAAAATGTTTTTTGATAACGCTCAAATTTCACATGAATATATCAATTCATAAAATTAAGGTTCTGTGAAAAAATCATTACAATCGGACTAAGCATGTAGTGTTGTAAGTCGAAGAAATTTTTAAAAAATCGAAAAAAATCGTAAAATTGCGATTTTCATGAGAAATAATTTTTCGATTGTGCTCAAAAACGTGGCAGTTCTAAGTTCAGAGATTTCGAAGACCTCCATAAAATTTCATCGCAATCGGAGTATCGGTTTAGCCGGAATCGTGTTAACAAACAGACAAAAATACAAAAAAAAAAGAAGGAAAGAAAAAAAAACATTCCGGATTTTTTTCTCCAGTGTAGTGAAATGGAATCTTCGTTCGCTACGCTCATCCAAAAACGTTATTAAAAGTTCCCCAAAATGTTTAACTTTTGTGTTGAAAGTGAAAGTGGAAAGCGTTTCTTAAAAAGCGTTATTTTTTAAAAGTTACTGCCCAACACTGGTAAATGGGCATTTGTTCCTCTTCAGCTGACTATTTATATGTATATATTTTGGATACAGCTGGAAGGGAATGTCCGATGGCTAAATCCCAGAGAAACCCTAGAAACGCATTGCTCACTGTATCGATCCGGCGGCCTACCCAATCAAGATATCCCAATCCCATGTATAATGAGTGCTACCTTATCGGCTGCAATCGATTGAAACCGAATTGCGTATAAGGTGTTTGCTTGTCGTAGAGGTTGCTCTGCTGTGCTGTGTACCAGGAAGAGCTAGTGAGTGTGCACTTCACACTGATGATACGTTGTCATCTCGTTGTCTGTCAAGTCAAGGGGGAATATCAACTAACTGAAACGACAACTTGTCGATTGACAGGGAAAACTTTGTGAATGGAAAAACTCATACGCAGCGCAATAGTATGACATTTTTGCGTGTCACTGACGAGGCAAATAACCGTCTGCAGTGGCTCATATGATTTGGGCGCACGTTCGAATCCCCCACAAGGCCTGTTAGGGAATTGTCCTTCATCCAAATCTATCACCACTCATCGTCTCGAATATCAACAATAGAGACGTTCAACCACAACCAATCACCTGACCCAATGTTACGCATGAGGCTAAGAAGTTGTCACTGTTCGATCCGTGGTATTACACAAGTTGTCCAATGTGATCGATAGTTTACTTATCTTCAATCGATGTCAGACGAATTCTGTATTTAAAGGTGTCATGCTTGTCGATAAGTTTGTTTACAGTTGTGCTGTGTACCAGAAGTAGCTTATTGGTTTCAATTTCATCTCTGATGATTACGTTGTCATCGTCGTTGTCTTTTGTATTCAAGTTGTGAATGTCATCGATTGAATGTATTACAACTTGTCAATGTCGATCGATTAGTTTATTGTATTTACAAAGTTGTCAATGTCGATCGATTAGTTTATTGTATTTACAAAGTTGTCAATGTCGATCGACATCGTTTTGAGTTAGTTAGCACCTGTCCTGTTCCATGTCCAGTGTTGACTAAGATTCTTTTTAATATTACCTATATAGATGCATAACATTATATACTCTTGTTCAAATGTACCTATATCCAGATACAATTAAGATCCTTTCTAAAATGTACCTAGATAAAGATACAAGATATTTTTAAAAGTACCTGTCAGATACAAAAATACATTTTTTGTTTTTGACCTGCTGTTTTATTTTGATAGTTTGATAACCAAAAGAAATACTGTTCAAATATAAGCATTCAAGTACAAACAAAAATTTATACTTTAGAATAAAATATACCTTAATACAGGTAAAAGTGTAGGTAAGGGTATAATAGATAGACGAAATGTATGAAGGTAGATACAAGTGAACACTGGCCCTGTGTATCTCTACGCGACGACACCGAGGTGTAGGCCTACTGATGTCTGATTGTCTCGGTTACTCGACCACTAAGTGGAGGTACCACAAGACAATGTGTTGTTCCTACGCTAGAAGCTTCCTGGTGGATTGTGCCAGCTAGACACACATCACGTGTAGTGCACAACCCCCCCCCCCCTCATTACACAGACAATGGGACGTGAGTTCGAACCCAGGATTTAGTATTAATTTGGGTCATTATCCCTCAATATCATACACGCGAAAATGGTTAGCGAAATACCACTTTTATTATTTTCAGTTATGACAACTTATCCACCGTACTCAAGCTGCAAGTACAATAGATAAAATAAGATTGAGTGAAGCCAAAATGATTTCATGAAGAATCAACGACGAAACTAAACAAGAATGTAATATTCACTTCTACAGGCATTAATGATGTTTTAAATGATTTGGGGCCGTTGAACCAAATTCAAAATCAATTTTGAAAACTGTTTATCTAAGATTTTATAAAAAAGAGATGTAAAATTTAATAGAAATCTTGAATTCTGTTTTTATTAAATTCTGTAAAAAAGTTCAGAATCAGCTATGTCAGTAAAGCGTGCTGACAGAGCGTTCTGCTCATCCACCAACGCAGTTCGAGTTTACTCTGAGAATGGAAATGCAGCTTCCTTGTATACACTACCGCGGATATCAGCCATGCATATTAAGAAGGAAACGCAGGCGCCGCCGACAAAGAAATACCTCATTTGGTTTTACATGCTTTACATAAAACAACATCACACTTACAACTCATTATACAATGTTTTTCTTGTTTTAGGTCAAAATCATAATATTAGCGTAGCCCCTTTCTTCACACCTTGTATTTTAAGCGTGAGATACATGGTAATGTTATTCCATTTGACTGTCTATTTTGATTTAATTTCAGTATACAATAGGTTGTAAAATGCATTGTCTTGTCAGATGAAAATTCATCTACAGATTGCTAGCTCTAAGACTTTCCGGTACTCAGTCGCTTTCTACCAGTTTCCCATCGCGCTCCGATCTGTCTGAGTTGATGTTGATGTTGATGTGTGCGTGTCCCCCTGCCTACATTAAAACCACGTGAAATTACAGGGATTTTTAGTGAAAACACGAGCACTCTGCTAAATATCGAAAAAAAATATTGCAGACAGTTATGTGTTTTTGTCTGAATGCATGGAAAAAGATTGTAATGTTATGGTAATTAAGTTTTTAATTTGATATTTAACTAATTAAATGCATGATCGAAATACAAACCGTACCGATTATTATATTTAAATATATTTTCCTGCATTATATAGTTCTAACGAAACCACATTCCTGTCTGTAATCAGTTTTTAGATATTTTGCAGCTTTCTCGAGATATTAACAAAAACAGTAATTTCGCGTGGTAATATTGGCGGTGGCTAGCGCGAGAAAATTACATGAGCTGATTTTTCTGATTTTTGCAGCTAAACGATAACTTAATAATACCGTTACCATTCGCAGTAACGTTATTGAAGAAACGTTCTATTGATATACACACTCGGTTTCAAAGAATTCATCAATTATTCTGAGAAGTCTGAGTGGAAAAATTACAAATCTAAACATGAGTTTTAATTCGTGAAATTCCCATTTAACCGTTAGCTTCCTATTAACAAAATTAATCTTCAAGTTCAAGTTGATTTAAAAGTTTGAAATTTTGCTTTATAAAGTCGAAGCAGATGGGATAAATTACCAAAGTACACAAAACAGAGGTAATCAAAAGCAAAGTTATCTCGTATTTTTTAAATTGGAAATTGATTAAGAAATATGCGCATCCCATAGATTGTAGATTGTTGTAGACTTTCATGTGAAATATATTTATTAATAAAACCTTTAATTAAGTGTCTTGGGACCCGTTGATAACACTGTTGCTACAAGATGAACATGACTGCCTGGGGTAGAAGACTACAAAATAGAAATGTCTCTGGAAAATGACAAATCTGGTAGTGGAATTCTAGAAGCTTCCACCAAAATTATTTAATGGTAACAATAATGAAAACACAGCACCACACATATCTTAAGTCCTGAAGTCAAGGAAGATTACAAGGTCTTTGGAACGTTCGCAAATAAACCAGCGCAACAGAACAGCCTGATCGATATAAAAATATCATGATATTAATTGTTTGCCACAAGAAAAAACAACAGAAAACTGGAAAACCTCCACGCTAGCACGCTTTGTCTCTGCGTGAACAGTAGTGACATTTGGTTCAAATGCAGCACTTGGCTAACAGTTTTTCAAAACTCAGTTGACGAACATTGACTATTGATTTTGTTGATTGTATCAGTATGGCTCCACCGTCATATATGTGTTCATGTAGTTTTGTCTGTCGAACATTGACTATTGATTTTGTTGATTGTATCAGTGTGGCTGCACCTTCATGTATGTCACAGATGTTTTAGTACCTTAGCGGAAATTGAAACGCCATAAAAGTAATGTTTTTACTCTTAAGCTTTATCCGCTTTGAAAGGGGATCAAGAGAAGTTGTTGCTTTAAAAAAGCAATCTGTTAAGTGGTGTTAGTTCTTTGCGAAATGGATTATAAAAGGTATAAAAAGTGTAAAGTAGTGTTAAAAGATTATTTTTACATTTCTCGTTAAACTCATCTTGAAAAAGTTATTTCATACATATTTCTGGGTATGTTAATACTAGCTTCACTAGTACTCATACATGTATTATTCCTGAAAACCGTATCAATTGACTTTTTGACTTGATCTACTCCTTGGCATTCTTTTGCAACAACCCCGAAGTATATTATAATTGTTAACAATCCTTTTTAGTGGCAAAGGCGTCGTACGTTTCAAGTTCGTTTGGCATGGGAAATTGGTTTGAAAGCTAAATGTTAAAATATAACTAACATAGGCCTACATCACGTAATTTAAAACATATCATTCGAATTATCATGACACTTTTTTTAACAAATACCATATAGCTACAAGAAATGAGTTAGAAATAGTATATTATTTTATGTAAGCTTATGAATACAGAATATAAAATATGGACGGTATTGCTACTTCCTAAATTGATTTCAAGTGCGGTTGGCGTATTACTTATGGATTTGGGTTTCGAACCAACACAACAGAAATATGCACAGAATTCATCGCTAGACGATGTGATGTGACGTTTCAACCTGCCTCTGCCGAAAATCGAAACCAGAACCTTTTGCATTGAATGCCGAATCAAAACACTTCACATACTCACGGTTTTAATATCCATACAAACAACCCAATCACCCATTCACCCAAACCTTACAAACAGTATAAATAAACCTCTTTCACGCTCTAGAGACGAATTTCAATTCATATTCATATTTCCCCGGGAAATCATTGTATTTACACATTATAAAGTTTAGTTCCACGAGACTTCGCTTCTGTGACTCTGACCCCTCTTCCTTACGATAGAAATCTCCGAAATATTCTCGCAGAATAATGAGGCATAAATTTCATGTCAAACAATTAGAAAGTTGTCGGTGCGAAAGAGATCAGCCCCTCACAAAAAAGGTTTAGAAACATTTTCCGTGTACGTAATAACAAAAGGTTTTTTTTTTAGGTAAACTGAAGTCGTAGTTTGAGCTCGGGGGTCATCATCCTAAATTAAATCTGATACGCTTTTCGACTTTGTACGATCGTGTTTTTCTTTGCTCACGAGTTCGGGACCTGTACAGCGTTGGGCAAGCTTCCTGCATCCTCCTAGCCATTCCGCTTGACTGGGAGATGAATGGACAGAGCCTATATACCTCATCTGACCATGCATGCAAGTAGCTTACAACCGATCGCTTTCCTAAGTAGTTATTTTTATTCATAATATAATCCACCTGGATGACTTAAGTAAGGTCCTACCTTCCTGGTTTCTGTTATGATAAGTACCGGTACATGAAAATAATGATAATCATCAATATAATAATCAACACAATCAATACGACTGGATAAATTTTAATTTGAAACAACACGTATTCATTGTCATTGAAAATATTGATGATGCTTTTTTGGTTATGTCTCACATTTAACAACGATTGTATTCGAGATAATGGGCGAATGAATAAACAATGAATGAACTATGAATTATGAATAGGAGATCGTTATTATGTAAAACGTATTTTTATTTCATCACTGCAAAATTATTTTTATCAAAATGCTTAAAAGTTAATAAATAATATTGATGATATGATCATATCGTAATAGGCAAAAACAATTCATGTAGTGGTTGTTTTCTTCATCAGTCGTTTATGAAAATAAGGAAATTGTTTCTCTATAAAATAGCCATTGGACATTCCCTTCACAAGTGTAATTCCTTACCTACCCTCCTACCTACCTACCTACCATCGAGGGTACCTACCTACCCGAAGAGGGGCATCGGGCATGCAATTGCACCCTGAAGGTTTCCCACGAGAAATTAATTTTATACGGTGGCCGTGATCAGCGAAATGTTTGTCTAGAAAGGTTTCTCAAAGATGTTATGTTTATTGTTTTACTCCGGGGTACAATACACACAAAAGCCTTATTACAAAATAATTGAACTCGAATTATGACTTTGTTGAATTGTAGTCGGAACACACAAAAGAGCTGCCTAACTAGTCCCGACAAGAGTACACGCATATTTGCAATTTAACGTAAGACAACAGATTTCTAATTAAGAACTCGTTTGCTGGCATATTTTACTGTAAAGATAGCATCAATCTTCCATGCCTTAAATATAATTGGGTGAACTGTAAGTTTGCATTGTGCACTACAAGCACATACAAGTGTCTACACTGTAAATAATTCCTCCTCGTGTTGCGAGCGTATTAATAGAGACGTCGATCACGACTCAGATGTGGAAACGTGCCACTCAGAATGTAATCATCGCACACGCCCATCACCACACATCTGCGTTCAAAGATGACAATGTATGTGATATAACAAGCCAAGATCAATGAACGCGAGGCGTGTCTAACCAGCAGGAGCTCACCTCCTATCTGATCTGCACTTGGAGGAAGTACTAGCACACTAGTCACAACCACCACCATTTGAAATGCCGATCATTAAATAAATACTAGGAAAACGCTCAGTTGGACGCGTTGATAAGCGAGCACGTGCTATACTATTTGTTGATGGTCCAAATTTCAACCTGATCTGAATCTTCTTGCAACTGCTATCATGAGCCAAAAAAGCTCCAGCTTCGTGCGACTTTTCGTTGCCATGGTAACGTTACTTTTGTTAAAATGTTATTTCCATCTACACTACTTATCGGATCAAAATAAAATTAACATATTCGTGACCGGACGGACATTCTAATTGATTTGGCCACCTCAGATTTTGTAGCCGTTTAGTTTTTAAAAAAACTTTCGATTGACTTTAATGTAACTTTTTAACTTTTTGAACGATTTTGCCACAAAACTAATGGCATTCAATCGAGAATGAAGCTTGCGGATGGTCAAAATTTCAACTCGATCCGAACCTCCGTTCGACCGCTATCAAGAGCCAAAAATGCTGCGCGACTTTCCGTTGCCATGGTAACGGTACATTGTTATAATGTTATTTCCATCTACACTACTTATCGGATCAAAATAAAATTAACATATTCGTGACCGGGCGGACATTCTAAATGATTTGGCCACCTCAGATTTTGTCGCCGTTTAGTTTGAAAAAAAAACTTTCGATTAACTTCAATGTAACTTTTTAACTTTTTGAACGATTTCGCCACAAAACTAATGGCATTCAATCGAGAACGAAGCTTGCGGATGGTCAAAATTTCAACTCGATCCGAGCCTCCGTTCGAACGTTATGGCGAGACATACAAACAAACAAAAAAAAAAAAAAAAAACAAAACAAAACAAAACCAGTGACTAATTTTTCCGGTAGTCAAATGGAAACGCTCGCTTCGCTCGCTTAACAAATTATATAACTTCGTTTTTAATATCAAAAATAGGAAAGTTATTGCTTTTCTGACAGTTCCATCATGATCCATGTTTTAAATGATAGTCATTGATTGAAGAATCTGCTTTCCATTCGTGTCTCTTTAAGAGTATGCATGTGTTCATCATAGATGTTGCAGTCCGTATTCCTATAATTATATTGCATCTCTTCTAACAATTACCTTTCTAAAAGTGGGTACTAACACTTAATATTAGTAACTAAACAGTACCAGCTTAATTTGTAACTCGCAACATATTATTTATTTTTTAAACTTATATATTACCACCAATCACAACTTATTATTAGACATTACAGAAAATTACTTTGGCAGAGAAAAACTATGCGTAAATAAGCATTGTACCAGCGTAAGAGTGTACTTGCCCGTTTAGACCATTAATAAGGTTTCGTTCATTTCCCCCTCTCCCCCGTCCCCCCTCACCAAGCACACAATTGCGATATTTTGAAAAGGGCAAGTAGTTAGTGAATACGCAAAAACTTGTTGTTATACTTGTACTTAAAAATAAGTTACAAACGCAATTAACGAAAATTATAGAATACCGATGATCCATCCTGATGTAGGGCCTATAATATTTTTGAAAACTCTACATTTGAAGCAAATTGTATTACACATTGGTAATTTAAAACAATATATAAACTGTCCATACATTTTTTAATGTCTCGGAATATAATTCAATATCACGATATGTTACTCCATAATCAAGCAAAAAGCTGTAAGAATATTTTAAATTATAAATCAAAACACAAATTGTTCAGAGAATAATAGTATAGTGATTTGGATGATTTCTTGTGTGACTATTGAAATATTAAAAATATCGTTTTTCTTAAATGATAAAAATGGTTTCAAACGTTGTCCAATTATGTAATGCGAAATCTCTTTAGTGTATATCGCTGAGTGTTTATAGTTCTACTTGTCATTACATGCTTGTTTGAAAACTTAGATCATCATACTTATCTATAATTTACATTCCAATATCAGGTGAAGTTGAGTTTGATAATAGTTTCCCTTTCTGTGTCCCTCGTTGACCTTAATGCAAGCTGAATGCGCATGTGCTTACAATCTGCACAACCGGTACCCGTCTGCACCATGCAAAGTCAATGCACTTCTACCAGATACTTGGTTGGCATGTTATTAAGTATATATAATTACAAATATCAAATCCCAGTCGGTTGAAATTGACGATGGCTCAAGGGCAGTCAACTTCGTAGAAGAGAATTACTGAGAGACTATCAAAACATGCCATGTAGGGAATTGAAAAATTATCAACTTCCAAGATGAGTAGTTTTTTTCATCACTCGATGGCTACAGCAGCTTAGAGCATGGTGAATGTGCACATTGCCTCGAAACATAAAGATGTGAATGACCAGATCAATTTCAATGGAACTATTATTACTTCCAAATGTTTATTCCAAACTCAGCACGGAAGAAATTAGAGAGAACAGGTTTCTGGAAGTACGTTGAGATTAAGTTTTTTATCTTGTACCTCAGAGAGACAAACCGGAAAAAATAATTTTGTCAGCCGTGTGTTTTTCAAAAGAGTTGCTTATTTGTTAGGTTCACATTGTTTAAATAACCTTGCACCACTTAAAAAGTTATGAAGTTATTATCATGTAATTGTGAACGCATGAATTATTTCAACGTTATTATTTTTTATTAACAATACACAGCTCCCAGAAACAATATCTTCAGCACATACATATCAAACATACCAATTAAGTCAATGTTAATTTAATGTATTGTATAAGATTATTATTTACTTATTTTACAAGTACTTGCCAAATTCAAGCACAATAGTTCCATATATAGCCAACTATACTGAGGGACTGATAAGGGGGCGTTTATGCTAACTTGGGTAACATACATAATGGTACATGGTGTTGCAAGGTTTTGAAATAAACAGATACGAAAGCTCTTCGCCGAAGTTGGCACTTTTCCAAAATATAAATATTTTTTTTAATTCGCGACATTCATGTTTAGGATTCGGTTTAAATCTTCAAAAACATCAAATAGCGTCAGCGTCTCATGATGACTTTTGGGTCTAAAGTGTCATTCTTCAATTGGTAACAAACACTCCAAATTGTATGCAAATGTCATTCTTTATAGCCGTAGGAAAAGATTATTATACTAAACGTCAATTGACTTCCAATTCATCTTCAATGATGGAATGATTGTAACCACCTTTGATCTGACCCTTATACGCGACAGTATAAGAATAATTTATCTATGCTCCTAATACTTCCTGGATTATTTCTTCTCTGCTAGAATCCGCATAGCTACCTTGGGTTTCGACAAGATAACAAAAACTACAGCGTAGGTGTGTCTCACTCTGAGTTATGTTCTCAAAGACCTTGATTGCGATATCACAAAGGCGTTTCAAGCAAACATTGCTGAAATTAAGACAATCGACCGGACGGTTTTCGTTGCCACCTTAATTAAAACTTGATAGTTAAATGAGGTCACTATCAAACTTCGTAGGTTAGCTGTCAAAGATAAAACGCAATTGTCTCCGTGTGAAATATTGTTTTGTTTTTAAAGGCGATTAACATCAGCTAGATATCCGGCTACGAACATCAAAATCTCTCAAAACATCACGAATGGAAATTATTAAGGCTGGTTTTCATTGTTGAATGCACTTTAGAAAGCAAGTCTCCGTTTTGATGACAATCCTATATTCCCGATGACACTTGCTAAACCCGTCATGGTGAACCATGGTGGACACGCCATGATCTCGCCTGGCCTACTAACCAGGCTCTGATGGGTTATTGATGACCCTTGCAGTTAGCTATTGAACCATGGTTGAGCAGGCAGATGAGTCGAACTCTGTCCCTTCAGCCAAGCAATGACACTGTTCATTATCACCCACCAACTGCATTTGCTTGTCGGTGCTCTTTGTTTCTTGAAAGACAACCCTACTTCTTCAACCTTATGCACTTTTGCCAAGGTACGGGCCCCGATTCCTGAAGACTGTTGACGAGCTCGAGAAAACCAGCTTAGATTTAGTCTGGATCACTTCGAAGCGCTATCGTTTGTCCAATCGGGTGATGGTTTGCACCAAAATTATTGAATGTAAGAATTCCGCTTTATCAGAGCACATTATCCAATAATTGCTCGCATTTGTTAGTAACTGAGCGTCAATGTGCCACCAAATAGGTATAATTTGCGGTAATTTCACAAGCTTGCGTAGGTGATTTTTTTAATGTTAAAAAATGTGCTCTTAGCGACATGCGCTCATCCCTTGTTAGCATCGTCCCAAAAATTCAAATTTTGGGATGAAAATTGTAGATCGAAAAGTGGTCCAGACTGTATGTGATATTAGCTGGATTTGCCGATCAGGCGGAAAAAAGTAGTCTCGACCTCGAACAACCGTCGTCAGCAAGAGTATGATTGTTCTTTTCTGTATTCTTGGATATGAACCCCTCTAGATATTGTACAGGAATACGGTTTGTACCTCTTACAAGGTGACTAGGACCTGTTGATAGTTGGGAGCAAGGTATGGCACTAGGACTCAATCCCATTCGCATATTGCTGCATGAGGAGAATCTTGGACACCACTTTAGTCAAGATTGCTCTCGGATAAGAGGTTATAGCTCGTAACAGCCAAGCCACCTCTATCGGTACAACAAAGCCCCCACTCACAAAGCAATGCCCTAACTCGCGGAGGAGTATGGTCGAATCGACCCTGTAAGATTTAACCAGGCGTCTCTCGGCACATACAACTCTGTAAGAGGTTAGTTATAGCTGTAACAGCCAAGCCAACTTATGGTACAACAAAGCCCCCACTCACAAAGCAATCCCTAACTCGCGAGAGTAGGCATCGGGATCGACCTTAAGGATGTACAGTCGGCTCCTCGGCAACATACAACCTCTTGATAAGAGGTTAGTTATAGCTCGTAACAGCCAAGCCACCTCTATCGGTACAACAAAGCCCCCACTCACAAAGCAATGCCCTAACTCGCGGAGGAGTATGGCATCGGGATCGACCCCTTGTAAGGAATGTAACCAGGTCGGTCTCCTCGGCAACATACAACCTCGTTTATCAATTGAACTATTATAACTTAGCCCAGAGAACATGTTGAACAATCAACATGCAATACCTAGAAATGTTTTATGTATTTCGAACCGGCAATTTAAATCAATGCTCTCAGTACATTTGCATATGCATGTTGAATGTCAGCAATTATATATTACACTTATTGCTTACATTGAATGTTTTAGGATATTAAAGAAAACATACAATTTAACCAATAAATCATGTTAATGATTTGCGCACGCAAACAAGTTCTAACTGCTTGGTTCACTGTAGTGTTAATTCTGATGCGCATAAATATAAAAGTAGGCCTATTTTTAAACATCAAGATAGGCCTTCTCTTTGAGTGTGTCCATGTGTCCATTTCTAATTGTATCAACACAAAAAAGTCATTGTTAAGTTCATTACAAAATCAAACTATCACGAAAGTGAATGAAAAATGTATCGACCTCTTACCGATATTTTAAAAGTCAAAGATAGATGACTTGAACCTTAGCGAAATGAAAGACGGTCTTGAATATTATACAAGAAAATATATTTTGTATTTTTTTGGGCGGTACATTACGACCCTGTCAGCCAGTATATGCAAATGTTGTGACAAAAGTGGGAACACTGAGCTAGGTGCTACACTTAATTTAAAGCGACTATTTTTAATGGTGTTTCTACACATCATAACCTTCCACCTCTTTATAAGGAAAAACGATTTTCTGAAATATCGTTCGATGTACGTTTTTTGTCAGACGGTACAAATAAGAGTTTTGTATACCTGAGGACGAAAAAAATCGTTTTTCCTTATAAGATCGATGTAGAAGGCAATGATAACAACATTAAAATCATTGCCACTCTAAATTAAGTGTAGTGAGTGTTCCGACTTTTGTCCCAAAATTTGCATTTGGCTGACAGGAACGTAACGTCCCGGCCAAAAAATTTACAAAATATATTTTCCAGTTATGTTCAAGACCCTCACTCATTTAGATAAGATTGCAGTCATCTTCCTTTGATTTTAAAATGTCATTTAGAGGGCAATACAAAAGCTTTAATAGATGTTGATTTAGTGACAACGGAGAAAATGTGAAAAGTATTCTTCAAATTCTATGTGAGATTTTACCTAAGATGGGTGTTAGAAGCTTTCCGGGTGGTGAACACAGTTGACTAGGTTCACAAATGCCAGATATTTTGCACAACTCAAATCAAATGGAATAAACTTTTAGCAATAGTTGAAGACCAGCATCAGTCTATGAGAATCATGACGAAAAGCCAATGAATTTAGTTGCAAAGTTCACACAATACGGCCGAATTACTGTTATTTGTATTCTTTTCTTTGCAAGGCAGTGTGACTAATATTTCTATTTGTTTGTTTTAATACTGCATTTGATGTTTTTTATTGGCTTTAAGCCTCGCCTTCTTCAAAATGAAAGCCTTGTCTTTCGAAATGTTGAAATTTAAATGTAATTGTTTCTATAATACATATAGTGCGTGGTCATTATCGTATACTTGTAATAATAAGCATCGATCACATGGATGGATATGTACAACATTTTTGGACGCTGTTGTCCATGATGTTCTGCAGAATATAATCGACCGTGCATGTATTCTCTTGTCAAGTTACTGACAGTTTTTGCCAAACAGATGCTAAATGTCAAATGTGAACTACTCCCTCCTAAAAATCATATCCCAACCGGTTCTTACTAGGTTACCTAAAACTATTTTGTGTATCACTTTTTTCATCATTACATAATATATTTTAGTCCAGAAGCAAAAAGTTTTGTATTTCGTCTAAACTCTTTATATGTTCACGTTGTCTCGGTAATCATCGCCCTAGTTCGACGAGTGTTATCAATCTACTCGTAAGTGCTAGTGTAAGTTAAAACTATCTTGCTAAAACGGGTCTTTCTAATCGATAACCGCTATCATTCCAAGTAAGAGCCAAGAGAAACAGGGTAAAGCTATTAACAACTCAAGAGGTTACGCCTAATTTCCTTCAAAGCTTTTAACAATGCCTTCTTATTTGTAATCGATTTCTAATTGAAGTAGTAAAACAAAATGGCCAAATAAATAAAAGAGAGAGAAGTGTGTTTTATGGTCTGCTCGGTCAGGCGGATAAGAGACATTTAGAAACGCGAGGATTCTGATTCTTTTTATTGTTACTGTAATGATGTAACGCGGTAATAAATACGAATAATTTATTGACCATCATATCAAGGTCAGTTGAGCTGAAAATCGGTTATCTGTGGGAATTTAAATTACAAAAGATCTGGCCTTTAAAAGCTGAAGAAATGTTAAATTGCTCAAAGTGTTATTTTCGAATTAGATTTTGCCTTGGATTACCGCGGAGATGATTTAAGTTAAACTAGTGAAAGGTAGGGTAATTTCAATCTATTTCGAAAGGCCTATAGGTTTCATGGAGTGTGGTAATTTGCGAGGGTGTTTTCCAGCTAGTCTAGCTGTCAGTTAGTGGGAAGAAGGCGTAGAAAGTAAAAGCCTTTGTTCAGACGACTTCTTTTTAGAACGTAATTAAATATGTTTGGAATAGAAACCACTCGACAATAGGAGCGTTGTTTTCTACTTGCGATGATAAATAACAGACAGGTTCATCTTCACCAAGATTCCGCTGTCTGTAAGAAGCCACACCAGGCAAACCACAGAGTATCATCGTATCGTACTGAGACCCACGCGAAATTATCTGATTTAAGTCTCATCTCACAAAACCCCACGTAACATGAAAAACTAACTAATAGGTCCTATGTAGTTACGTTTAAACTATTGCCTAGTACGCATGATTTTTTTCTTTCAAATATTATAAACAGGATTGATTTTAAATTCCGATGAAAGTAAATTGATTTTAAACACTACTGATTTAAATTAATATACTTAAATTCGAAGCATGCAGAATATAGCTCTAATGAAACTACAAAGGACCTTTTTTTATATATTAGAAATTTTTTGATTTTGCGTTGCGTTTTGTGAGACATTACCAAAATAAGGTAATTTCGCGTGTGTCCTTACCTTCCTCATAAAATGTTGTATTTCCTTCGAATCACATATCGTATTACTAGTCTTCAGGTTGTACTGGTTTTAAGCTAAATTCAGCAATTATTAATGTGGCCCTATGCACTCGAACCTCGTTAGTCGTTAGGAGTAGTCAACACTAGACGCTCCTATCCTAACAAACCCTGTTCAACTCAAACCTACAAGTTAAACTGTTACAGTATTTATGGGAACATAAAGAATAGAATAAGCCATGCATTACTCAACATTATTAATGACGAGTTTACTTAGCTTTCTCTTTCTATAAACAATAAACATTACGCACGGTGTGACCTTGTTATAACAAAAATCATAATAAAATATATACTCTATCATATATTCGATCTGAGATAATGATCTACATAATAATTTATTTATTATAGCTATGCTTAGATGTCCGGTTGGTAAATACGGCAAAAATGTCGGTAAATGTAGCCTTTACTGCCTTGGAACTATTGACACATAAAAACTTCAGAAAAACATCGAAAAACTGAAATATAGTTTGTATGTGAAGCAATCAAAACACTATAGCCAACTGAACTACAACGCAACCCATGCCAATTTAGATACCAAATCTATGTAACATAATATGGTATAATTGCTAACGTGCTTTTATTTACATAACTTACATTTAATGTCGACATTAATGATAGCAGAATAGTTTATGCTCATTTATTATAACCAGAAGAAACATTAATGTGGGAATGATATAAAACCAACTCTCCTAGCCTGACTATGCTGTGAATGTCATATTAAAATACTACTAGTTATGGCTATAACTTATATTCACAGCGGTTTGTGGTAAATGTCAATTATTTTAAATGTGTGTGGGGAGATTTTGAATTATACACATCTGTCTCCGTAGTTTTACTCATAATAATATGATCTTATCTAGTATACAGATATAGGACATAAGATTTTAGCAAATTTTTGTTCGTTCGGCAAATTGGCATCAAAGTTGTTGAACATTTTGCACAAATGTCAAGGAAGAGGAACTGTAGGGCTCTTTTGGGGCACTTTTTGGAAAATGGTTTTAGATGAACGCTATACATATTTTTCTAAATTGTTTTTTCTTAAAAAGTCCGAAATTGACCATTTCCGTGGATTGTTTCTGGCTGACAAACAAACAATATTGATAATCTACTACTGTAAGGCTGTCCATGTATGCTTTGTTGACGTTAAAGTCTCATATACCTATACATTGGGTGCTTCCTGGCCGAGCGAACAGCTATTTGCTAAGTGCGAAACTATCTCCATCATCTTAATTTCGTACAAAGTGGGTTAAAAGTACCTGATTACATTTAAAAATACTGAAGTTAATCAACAGCGGCCTTCTCACCAGATGGATGGGTGGTCATATCTTTTTCACCCACTCATCGTATAAAGTTATATCTCAATGAATAAATAAGAGATGTGGTGCTCACTGCTCAATTAAGAACGAAAGGAAATAAAAAGTGATACGCGCTTCACGCCTGATGCGTCTACGCATGTTTAGTTACTCCACGATCTCGGTGTTCACGCAGCAGGCAGAAGCCATTACATCACCAAACAACGGAGAAACCATGTGAACTAATTTCCTTTTGAGGCATGTCTGTCTGCATTAGACGCAACTCACTTACAATCCTGTCCATAAAGATTAGAGATAATTTCAATGCACATGTTCTTGTTGTGTGTGAAAGAGAAAGACGAGACATGACCCAGGAAATAACATTACAACATGTCAATGTCTTTTGCGAAATAATGTTCTGGGATCGACTGTGAGATTTCATTTCACGAGCCTGGTGTGTAAGAGAGAGAGAGAGAGAGAGAGAGAGAGAGAGAGAGAGAGAGAGAGAGAGAGAGAGAGAGAGAAGATACCGGCCGCAAGTTCGTATAATATACAAGATAACTAATTCAATTACATTTATATTACTCTAACCGCATCGAAACGAAAATACCGTCCTAGCTCTCAGGTTATAGGCCATAATGACAGAATAATAGCCACTGTTTTCTGATGAACTTTAGAAACAGTTATGATTTGTTTTGTAACTTGGAAGGATGTTCCTAACGTAACAGACCAAGAAAACGAAACTTCCGTTGATAATGAGAAAGCAAAAAAAACTTTGCAATATTGTAATCGAATTCTTTAATTTGATGGAAAGTTCTGAAAATGTATCCCGGATGGGATGGTTGATAATGATTGGTAAGGTATTGTTTCAAGGTAGCTTTGCATACCCGTTATTATTACATGCACATGTGTGAATGCTGATAGCTCACGAAGAATATACTGCTATTCAAAGCGGATGGGATTTAAAACCAGTTTCGTACTTTTAATTTTTAAACTCAGGCATTGCTCTAATATAGAAAGCATGACATGAAGATGTTCAAATGTTGAATTATATAACGCATCTAGGCACGTCATATATTCAAGCTGGTAACATCTGATACTGACATAGGTATTAAGGCGATTGAAGCATTTGATTTTAGGGAGCGAAGCTAACATAAGAATCACCTTTCTGTCCGCCCGTCCGCCTGTGCGTTGGCACCTAGATAAAACCGAACACCCGTCCGAATAACATGCGTTTTTACTTTTCGTGTTAGCATTGTCCATCAACAAGGGTGATCATAATGTTTGGGTGACCCTAGGGGTAAGGAGGGGCGGCTAGCCCCCTAGAAAGTTTGAAAATTCTTGACCCGGTGTTATAGTATATTTTCACCCATAGCCGGTCATTACTACGTCCCGCACTTTGCGGGGAAACCGGTTAGGTTAGGGTTTTAGGTTAGGGTAGGAGCCACGAGCAAACTCGTACAGTAGTAAAGTCCCACCGGGGGTAAAGATATTCCATTACACCGGTACCAACTCCATTAGTATAAGCGCGAAAATACAACGAATCTTTTTTTTATAATGCTTAGTCTAACCGGCGCCACCACTAAAATGGTCAACGCACTGACATTTATTTTATTTTTGTTTTCTTCGGTGATCTGTTGATTAAGTAGCTTCGCTCCCTAGTTTCAATCAAAGATATACAGTATTAATGATAACGAAAGTTGTTTGTCTCAGTGCAGATTGTTCGTGATTTAACCACATGCTCAATGCTCAGAGATCACTTTACCAATAAGTCGTACATATTATCCCACACTCATCTTCGATACGAACCTTGATCTCCAATCAAAGAGGTCTATTACTTTTATTACCGAAGTCGTCCCACTTGTATAAACTGCACTTGTTTTCAAAGTTGGTTCTACGAAGAGAGAGAGAGAGAGAGAAGAGGAGAAGAGAGAGAGAGAGAGAGAAGAGTGTGAGAAAGATCTGAACTACGCCTCGAGATGGAAGGACTTGCAAGCAGCACATTTGCATACAACTCAGACACAATCTGCTCAGCCCTAAGGCACTTCTACGAAACAACTCAGCGAGTGAGGCGTTTATTAGAGATAAATACAGTTATAAATTTTACGTTGGAGTTTATTAAAACAAATTAAAATTACGTTATTTAAATATCAATCCCTCAGATGAAAAAAAAATAAATACATTTTAGCCTTAGGGTTATGCAAGATATAAGCGATGACACAAATTTTAAGCCAGTGATTGTGCATGTTTGGCAAAAAAAGAAGTAAAGCAAAAGAAAAGAGAATAGGACGAAGTTAAAACCTTTACCCAAGCAGCTGTTCGTACAAAACCTGCCCAAGGACAACATAGATTGCCTCTTCTGGTGAGCTGCTATAGTTAGGATGTGAGAATATTTTAGAAGGGATGACCAAGAGCTATACTTTCTTTAAACGTAGACCTCAGGGAGTAAATCATGTGAACCAACTACCCCTGAAGATTGAGTTGTGAATTATAAATGCAAAAACTTGTGTTCCTACGGGATGATCAATTAAAGAGAAACTCGTGAACCAAAGTTTGTGCTACGGATGGGGACATGGATTGCGCAACCTGCAACTGTCTGAAGTAAAGTATCTTGAACCAAAGTTTGTGCTACGGATGGGGACATGGATTGTGCAACCTGCAACTGGTCTCAAGTAAAGTATCTTGGACCAAAGTTTGTGCTACGGATGGGGACAAGGATTATGCAACCTGCAACTGTCTGAAGTAAAGTACTGAACCAAAGTTTTGCTACGGATGGGGACATGGATTGGCAACCTGCAACGTCTGAATAAGTATCTTGGACTAAGTTGCTACTGGGACTGGATTGTGAAACCTGAACTGTTAAGTAAAGTACTTGAACAAATTTGTGCATGGATGATGCAACCTGCAAAATTCTAGTAAAGTATTGACAAAGTTTGTGTACGGATGGGGACATGGATTGTGCAACCTGCAATTCTGAAGTAAAGTATCTTGAACTAATTTTACGGATGGGGACATGATGGACTGATGTTGAGTAAAGTATCTGAACCAAAGTTTTGTAGGATGACTGATTCAATTTGAAGAAAGTAACAAAGTACGTATGGGTGGCGCTTTGACTCACTAGCACAAGTACAAAATGGCGTTGTCAGAGAAAAGACATGACATGACAATGTCATGATTTAAATAAACTAGTAACTTCTAGTTCGTTCGATCTTGTATATGCGAAAGAACGGCCAATCTAAGAGCTGATGGCTTGTCAAGGGTAATCTGGAAAGACTGACAGATGGTTGGGTATTACCAAGAGCAAGTCAGGTTTGAAAATAATTAACCTGGACATGATGAAAACTGAAAGACTGATAAGTATGAGTAAACATGATTTAATACAGCTCAGAATCCATACCTGAATTAATTTTTATGGATAACTGATCATATTTGAAAAGCAAATTAGTAACTTAATATGTACCTATGGTGTGCAGTGTTTGCTATTGAAAACTATAGAAAAAATGCGTTGTCAGGAAAATAAGACAAGATCTAGAAGGCCACTATTAGGGTACATAACGTAAAAGTAGAAAAAAATATTTTTATCTTGGTCTACAAGATTGTTTTAGTCGAGAAAACTTAAGAAGAAAGGGGGTTTAAGTTAAATTTAATACTTTTGATTAACGTATAATTAAGTTTTTAAATGTGCAGTTTGGGGTTAGAATTATAGTGTTTGCCTGTGATGGATGTTGGGCGAGTAAGGTTGGTTGGTTGGTTGGTTGATTGATTGATTGATGATTCACCTCGAACTTTAAGGAATGTTTTATCATCTGATAAAAAATCCTAAATGATTGAGGAGATTGAAGTAAATTGAGCAATCAATTAGGAGGAATCTACATTTAATAATAGTTGGCATTGATCGTAAGATGAATTGAGCATATTACGAAGTCCTTTTTAATAGTCCAAGATCGCTTAGTAGAACGTTTACTTGTCAATGGTTGTGAGCTCGGATACCACCACCAAAAGTGCTGCTTGAAAGTCGGAAATGTGCAATTCCTCTAAACATCCCATAGAAATTCGGTTAACTATAACCAAACGTGGACAGAAGAGTAATGTTTAACAAAGTTTTGAGTTGGTTCAGGGAAGGGAAGATGTAGAAACAATTAATTTTGATTTGCTGCAAAGAAGGAGATTTCACACGAAACTCGTAAATTTAAATTCAAGAAAACAAATTGTCCACAAACACTACCGAAGGGATTGAATTGGTTAAAACTTTTCATTCAGAATTGTATACTATATGTACAATAAACTTAAAGGCGGAAACACGAAGGTAGTGCATTGCATGATAACCAGTAGTGTGAGTTCCAGCACAATCGTAATGACAAATCTCATCAAAGTATCCGCATGTTTATAACAATGCATTATTGTCTCTTCCTGAAGAAGAAAAAGTTTTTAAGCACGGTAAGCTCTTGGCTTTTTATTAAAAACGTCAGACAACATTCTTAAACAGACATTCTCAAAAAATACTAAAATAATAATAATATACACATCAATGTACATATCCAGAAATTTGTATTTTACAGGTATGAGATTACATTGACGCTATTAAAAATTCAATTTGTGAACAAGAGCACGCAACAATACGTCGTCTCACATCACATTATCTCTATACCAAGATAAATGTGATTAATATTAATTATTATTCTCGAGAGGTAGTAAGTCACAATTGATGGTCTAGATTAAGAAAACACTGCGAGTCCACGACCTAACAGATTCAGGGCCCTTCACCCCCACTTTCAGTTTTCCATGCATGTTTTACAAACACAAAAAACAAGGGGGCCACTGCTTGATGATATTTATTCTTGTTAGAGATATTACCAACTTTGACAATTTTTAAAAAATATTTATGAAAACATTGCCAGTTTGTATACAAAGATACTTTATTGTCTATATTTACACGTAAAAGTAAACTAAAAAATACAAACAAAAATACTTCACGTATTTTAAGAGTCCGTTTTGTTGTTTTAATGCATTTGATGTAATAGGTAATTTAATTTTTCATAACACTCAAAAATTAAAATGTGAGTTTATAAAGGGCGAAGATTTCTGGTACAACCGTACAACTATAAACAAATGCATTTTTAAACACCAACTCGATTTTGTAAATTCAGTGGCTCCCCTTATTTTTCTCCAAAACGCACCAATGATCTGTCGGACTTACCTTGCGGGGGGTGTACGACGGAGGAGGGGGGTAGGAGCTGAGGCACAGGGTGCCGTCGTTGTAGCTGAACAGCGGGGTCCTCCGCAGTTTCGACGTCATCTCACACACGTAAATATACTTCAAAACAGCGAATTATCAAACACACTTCACACAAAAATACCGAAACACATTTATTGAAACCAACACCTTTGAAATTATTCCCCGCGAAACGTTTACGTTTTTTACATGAAACGGTCAAGTCCTCACTCAAACTTAGGTTTGTGGATGTTTTGAAGAAAGGTTTTGACTCGTCCAAAGCCAATGTGCAACTGAGCTGTGCTATTCTTTCTGTTCACTCACCGCGGGTTTTCTATCCGAAGTAACTCATCAACCAATGGGAACGAGTACCTCAGACTGGCTCAGCCAATCACAGCGCACTGAGAATCCCGTTGCTTTCGTAAGGTAACTCTCGATCATACAGCTGTGCTCGCAAGTACACAACATACATGTGCTTCTACTGCTTACACATCAATCGGCTGATAAGATTAACAGTGGAACTAGGCTAGGTGTGTACATAATTAATTACGATACGTTTCTATTCGGTAGATAAGGAAATAAATATGTCAATCCCATTCAAATATACAATTGATTTACAGTGGGGAACAATAAATAGTAATCAACATTGGACGATAACCAATAACCATGAAATGTAGCAATTAATTATATTATGTTTGTTGTTTTGTTTTTTTACGTTTTTCATAATGCGATTGAGCTATTGTAAATTATAAATGGTGATATGAAGACGGAAGACAATTTGGCATACCTTGCAAGGGCCTGGAACCCGTGTCTCCAGGTTGTATATACGCCTCACATATGCGTCCCAACAATACATACCCTGTGTTCGAAAAGCCATCAAAATAGTGTGATTGAATCTATCACACTGAAAATGTGTTTAACAACTCATCACTCTACGTCATATTGCAGTTCTTCTAGATCACGACGACATCGTTCACGAAACTGATTCCATCACTCTCCATCAGGCATCAACCGACTTAGATGGTTTGTCTGATGGAATTATTTGATGGAAATCATAACAATAAAATTCACCACTTACGCACGATTACGCTCAATGCTGACATACCCAGAAGAAAATGAAATGAAACTATTTGTCCGGGAACCATGATAACTCAGTCTAGATATTATAAGAAGGAACAAGGATAGTCGAGCAATCAGTATCTAGTTGTCAATGTCCGGGACGTGGAGCTTGCACTTGGCCAGTGAAGAGATGCACGACACATGCCTGTATAAAGAGAATGCGCCGTCACAACAGACGGTCTGACAATAGCGAAAATAAAAGAGGGGTGAGAGTGGGGTATTGAAGCTGATAAGAGCTATAGTTTCAGTTGCAGATGATCCGAGGGAAATAAATGACAAGAAAATACACATGAAGGGTGTGCAACAACTTGCTTATTTTTAAACAGTATTTTCGGGTCACAAAATATGTTTCGGTAAAATTAGGAATTTATAGTAAAACCATTAATAAAACCGTAAAACGGGTTTCAAAAATTTATAAAAATTCTATCTTTACCGTGCAGCTTTTAAACAATTGCAAAAATTTGATGATATTATTAATGATTATAATATTATTATGATGTAGGATTATGAAATTATTATTGAAAAATGAAAATATAAAAAGTCTAATAACAGGATAATGAACAATCCTCATTTTTCCATTTACAGTAATCACAAAGTTCCAGGTGAAAATATTTATCATATATGTGGTTATGGATATTCTAATACTAATGAAGAATAGAATGTAATTAAAACAGTAAAAATTGGACAGGAATAATTTCGAGCTGCGCCACCGGCTGTACGAGTGAGCCCCCAGTTTGAGCCATAGTTCCACAGTCTGTCACACTCACAGCGCCACCGTACGGTACGCCTGCAGACTGGCAGTTACGCAGCCCGCAATACACGTTTTCTAATTCACCCATGTTTCCCAGTCTGCACCGTACGGTACGCCTGCAGACGGGCAGTTACGCAGCCCGCAATACACGTTTTTCTAACATTCACAACCCCATGTAGTTCCTCAGTCTGTCACAGCGCCACCGTACGGTGCGCCTGCAGACGGGCAGTTACGCAGCCCGCAATACACGTTCCCAACCACCCTGTTGAGATGTGAAGACGTGACCACTTTTTCTAATAGCTAGCTAGCTCATCAGGCCACGCGCCCATTATAGTATATAATGCACATTAACATTTTTAATTTTACTATGGGGGAATGCTAGTTTTTTCATTTGACCCCAATTTTGCGAGGAAAAAAATGTAGATACGAAATTAGTATATATTTTTTCATTGCAATAGTTATTGCATTTTTTAGAGAAGATTAAAAATGAATATCTGCAAATACAGCTAAAACGAGAACATTTTTATTTGACCCGAAAATGTTATGTATTGTTAGTATTGCTGCATATATAAGAGGTACTCAAAATACGAAATAAGAAGAAAAAAGAAAAATTCTAGTTTTAGATAAATGTACTTAAAAAATTACTTGTTAAATATAATTATGTAGCTTTCATTCAAAATCTAAAAAATCCCCAAAATCTTAATTATCATGACAAAAGTATTTTTTTAAATTTAAAAATCCATTAGAAAAAATTAGAAATGCCACTCGTTCGTTGATTGGCAATTATTTTACTAGATACTCAAAAACATAATTTTTTAAGAGTGATTAAAAATTAAAAATAATGTTTTGGAAGGAACTGTACAATACATACTGACCATGTTCCATAGGGAGAGACAAAGTCATTGTCACATTTTCAGTACAGACTTTGTATTTTATTTTTTTACCTTTTTTATGAATTGGCCACATAGGCCATACAGCATATTATGCCATTTTACAGTGACCAGTATAACAACTGATGATTAACAACGATGCATGATGATGATGAAGAAGGGCGGAGGGGAATCCCGGTACCGGCACGTAGCCTACTCCTTTCATAAAGTAACAAGGGGACCAACGACTTTACGTCCCATCCGAAAGGACGGTGTAACCTTGACAGTCAAATAGGTTCCTCCACTAACCCGGACTGCCGAGCAGACGTCGAGGAGAACGAAGCCATTACACTTGCTCTCGAACCCTCCAAAAAATCATAAAATGGGATCCATGTCCATAGGATCATGTAGATATTTAGGAAGGAGCTGCAAATCATCTCTGCAATGAAAGCACAAACCGCTACGAAATAATTATAATAGAAATGTTTTACCTTTCACAACACTGTTATTTCTTATTTTCCATAATGCCTGTGATTAAGTCACATTGTATGACCCTAGAACAATGGAGTTATTGCAGATTTCAGTGTATGCATGCAGTTGTATTGCAATTTGTGTGCTAATTCAAAACAACAAAATATTATTAATAGCCAACTAACTAACGCAGACGGACAACACAGTAACGAAGTAAATGATAATAATTGCGCTTGCAGCATGGGAAACTTGCTCGAGTAACGGCTAAACGCAGTAAACAATCTGAGAACCATAAGTTGACGCAAACACACCCACATTTTTGCACAATACCCACTTACACAAATCCGCTATTTACTTCTTTGATTAAGAAAACTCAACATGTAAATGGGTGGCGCAAGTCTGACCGATTCTGTGAACGGGTCTTGAGCATTGTTTGTTCGGATCGCACAGTTCATCTCTCTCCCACACAACATAGAGGCCAGTCTCGAAGCTGTATCCAGTTACACTCGCTGTAATTAATACGAGTGTATTGATAACCCTAGCTCGGCAGAGACTAAGGGCGGGTAGGGTAACCCTTAGCCCGCCTATCTCTCATAACTCCACTCAAATTATTACATTTTATAAAATTGATTAAATCACTACCATAGATTTTTGAAAGAAAGTGTTACCATAAGAGCATTGTATTAAAATTATTATTATCGTGCCGAGTTATATTTAAAATAATGACTTCGGTAATAAGCGATCGAGGCGCGTATCGGAGGAGATGAAGGATGAAGGGGCATTATTCGGGTATGTAATATTTTAATCAAACATATAATAATTTAATTTCTGGAACGTTTTCTATAATTATCAATTACACACATAGAGGAGTTTTTCCCGACCAATAAATTCAAGAAATATACTCTTACAATCGTTTTCCGGGTGTTTCACACAAATAGTATCAGCGCCCCCCTGTGCTACCCGCCAAATAATATTTTCTAAATGTGCACCTCCACCACAATTGTGACTAATTGGCAGTTGTTGGGCAATGTATGACGTGCAATTTGATGTAACCAAAAAGATACCAGGGACCCAGTCCATCTATACTCGAACTAAAGTAAGCTCCTAGCCTGGTCTGTCTCTCTTTGTGGCAACTCTCAAACTCTCTCTCTACATCTCACATTGAATCTCTTTTCTAAAACAGAATAATTACACTAGGCCGCTTTTTTTAGTCGCGTTGATGGATGAGCATTTTTGTAAGTTTTTAGTTTGCGTGGGATCTCTTTACTTTTGCAAGTGCTATTTGAACGCATTGTTGCTAGTTGTTGTCAAATTTCTATTGTTACTTGTTAATTGTAATTATATACCTCAAAAAACTTATATTAAATCCTTTATTTCTATGGATTCTGGCAAACTTTTCGAACTTTTTCTTTCGAAAGGTACTACATCACCACAACCTTTATATGTCCATGTAAAGTATGAACGTTGTAGCCCCACCCGTTTGGTCAGAATCGGACCAAACGGGCGTCACAAAATAACACACCAAAAATCGAAAAAAATCGTAAAGTACGATATTCATGAGAAATATTTCATCGGTTGTACCCAAAAACGTGGCAGGTCTAAGTTCAGAGATTTCGAAGGTCCCCTCGAGTTTTCATCAAGATCGCATATGCCGCTTGCCCGGTAGAGAGCGAACAAACAGAAAAAAAAACACCTGAGCTAATTTTTTGGGGGGATCAGTGAAATTGAAGTCTTTGCTTCGTTCATCCAAAACAAACACGAGTAAAAATTTATTTTTGCTCAGGAATCAGGACACGTTTAAATTGTATTCCTGCTCATATTAATGTCTTTTTTTAAACAATACAAAACAATTCACGTGTTCACATATTTTCGTATATTAGGAAAAATCCGAATATTGTATGTAGTAGGCCTACATTCATTTTCGATTAAATCTTTGTAAATATTAAGACATTGACAGTCAGGTTAATCGTATTTTGTATAGATAAGAGAACAAAAACTAAAAAGTGGTCCACGGTGGATATGAAAATCGCTAGATTTGGCGATCAAGCTATTTTTAAATGGACTTTTAACACTGTAAAAGAAGTTTCAGATTACGTATAGGAGTCAGATTCCTGCCTCCCTTTAGGAGACAGATAAATTACTAACAGGCTATTAGTATTAGGTCGTTATGAGGAAAATAAATAGAATGAAATCCCAGCACACCAAGAAGGGTAAGAATTTGGACACCCAACCTTCCGGACGAAGCTTCGTCTCGTGGCGCCTAGTTCATAGTGCAAGCACTAATAATCCTGCTCAGGATGTAGGTCCTGTGAGTTTATTACTACATGCCTCGGGGCCTCAGTACCGCCTATAGCAAGGACGAGGATGGCTGGATAGATATTCAGGAGTAACATGTTTCACTAGCCTCGATTTTCTATGTGTTATGAGTTATGACGACACTAAAATCACTGCCGCAACCATTTCAGTAACGTTACGTAACCCGGCAGTTGATCCCAGGGCCTTCTGCATTGAAAACAGGAAGAAAACCCAAATAATTAGAGCCAGCAACTAAAACAACTAATTATGGTACATTCCGTGTGAATATTGAGTAATTAAATCGAGAATTAATGTTCTCACAAAAACTATCTTTAGAGACCTTCCTTATTCCTTCATTTTGAATGTGATGTAATTATTTGTGTTATGCAAACTACATTGTTCAAGACTTAAGATGAAGAAAGTTCTGATCCTTTTCTATACGGAATACGCTTAATAAGGATGATTTGCCGATTTCCGCAGATTTCAAGAGAAGATGAACTTTGCATCACATCACATTCACACATACATACATACGGCAACATGTGCAGATTTTTCTCTTGCGGTAATGCCTGGTTGAAGAACGCAATTCTCATATTGAATGTGATCAATTGATCAAACCGCGAAGGAATTGACTTTTTTTTGTTTGTTGGCTCAAATAGGTAAAACGCACTAGTTAACGGAAAAAATCGTAGAAACTACAATTGTGTAAAATATATTTTCTTTCTCTTTTGCAAACTGAAGGAAAAGACAAACAATACAAACACAAACATTTCCATTAAATACCCCAGGTGTAATTGCAATTAAAAATTACTTTAAAGAAGCAATATTTTCCGTGTGCCCGATCAGAAAAATCAGGGGAAATTGTTTCGATATAACTCCAGATTTTAATTTTACACATCATGTATTGACTTAATTGCAAATTTGAGAAAAAATAAAAACCCGGGTGGAACAGCCTCTATGTTTTGTGACTGAGGAAACCGGAAACCCTTGATTAAAACTTAATTCAGGATTGCTAGCGAATTAAGGCCTTCCCTGTGCTTCCTCGACTAGTGACTCAGTTCCTGCAGCTCACAACCTTTCTCAACGGAATGTCTTTGTAGTTCTACAGGCTCATTGTCACGTTACACTAACGTAGTGTTGACAGGAGCACGGGTCCCACGGTGACAACTTCTAGCGCAAGAGATGGTTCCCACAATTAGACAACAATCAACAACGAAACGTTCTTTTACAGTTTTAAGACTACCGGGTCGCCTGTCGCTCATTTCTATCACATTCCCGGAAGATACGCTCAAAACTCAACTTCATTCATGAAACAAAGACTGCAAGTCATCGCCTCGACATAAATTGTACAATAAACACTTTAGATCTAATTGATTCATAATTCGTGAATTGTTAGCATAATTCAACCATGGGAAGCTCGGAACATGATGGTATATGATTACTCGCCTTTCCCCTTTATTCTTGCTCTGTTATCATTAGTCTTCTTGGCAATGTATCTCGATGTATACATTACGAATACATCATTACACTCGTAGTAAAAGTCCGTGGGAGTGGTGTTGTTTTATTTAGTAACATAATAACAATTATACATGGAGAATTCTATAGATGAACGTAGTTGCTAAGAGCGAAAGTCATACCCTTGATGTTAGCTCGTTTTAGGCTGTGAGACAATTGAGCTGAATAATATTAACAAACATGGCCTTTTTTAAGATGAGCGGTAGACATTTTAACTTCTCCATATGCGCCGGTGAGCTCTGACTGATACGAAACCTTGCATGATGTTACGCAAAGACAAGTGTACGATAGTTGTAGATAGATGTATGTAGATACAGATGTTGTGTTGATTGGCTAATGATCAGCAAAAAATAAATACCAAATATACTATGAAAGACTTTATATTAAAATCCTAAATCAGTAAAATAATGTTTTGTTAGGCTTACTGTTTATCTCAACAATTATTTTAAAAGGACATTATAGAATATTTAATTTATGTATGAACGATATTACGTTCTAAGTGTCGGGCATAGATGATTTCACAGTTGTTCGTGTAAATAGGATTCTAAAAAAATGCTGCTTTAGCAGTCTGTTAGTAAATAAAATTGATATTTTAAATAAATAAATACATTGGTATTAACTATTAATTAGTCTACCCACTCAGTCACAGAACTGATTGTCAGTGGGGACATTAGATTGAAAGCAGACCAAGCCGAGCAAACAATGACCTTAAGTAGGAAACACCGATCAATCAAGCTGGACACGATTCCACCCGCGGACAGCGCCAGAATGAACAAGGCTGATCCGGAACAACTTTAGAATTTATTATGTGCCTTGTTGCTAGGACGGCTCCAAAGTCACCGTTTACAAATTTCTAAGCCAAGAACTGATGGACATAAGTCAACATCAGAAGTTAGAATCTTCTGCCTATACCGGGAATCGAGCCCTGGACCTTCTGCATTGGAAACATAGCTTCTAACTACAAGACCAACGAACTACACACAAGATTAACGAACTACACAAAATAAATAAATTCGCATATTTTACCTACTCAGTCAGTATATAGCCTATATTGTTACAATATGTAGTTGTGAGAGGGCATCGCCCCTTTCATTAGCAGCAGTTCAGTCATTTGAGTTGTACTTCCTAGATGAATAATCGAAGTTAATATTTTGAACAAGTGCGTATTAAGTTAGAAATAACTTAGAAAGTTACAAACATAAATGTTTCAAAACATGGCATCATAAACAGTCACAATTAATGGAGGTCGTTACCAGCCAAAACAAACATGACAAATTGCCATTCTTCCAATACAGAACTTGTGATCGTTTTTCATTTAATAAGCTATAATCCAACTGTAATACTGACATACAATAATCTGTCAGTGACTTTATCTATCCATTGTTTTTTACATTCAATTTATCTTAAGGTATTTAATCAATAATCTGGGTTAGTACGTATCAAATATATCTATCGTTCAGAAGTTATTGGCATTAAATGCTTTGCTCTGGGGGTTTACGTGTTTTTAATTGCTCGTGTGAAATCTACGCAAGGTGCAATACACGCCCCTCTTTAGATGTCTTACTAGGTATTTTGGAGTTTGAAGAATATAGGCTATTTGCATGAATTTTAGATTTACGCATGTTAAACATATTTATCTTTAGAGAATGAAACGTCCTGAATCCAAATATTACGTTTATTTTAGATAAAAAAAATTGTTTTGATACAGATATTGGTGCTTGAAGCGTCCTATTTTAGAACAATCTGTAAACGCGTTGTCATTGGTCATTCCATTATGACGCAATCGGACACTACACGGACCATGGACAGTGGACTTATAGATTTTGGATCGATTTTAATCAAGATTTCACACAGTTGCATTGCACTCGGCTTTACAAATCGATTGAACATTGATTCTTACATTATACCCGTGATCGTATTCGAAATGACACAATCAAGAATAAACATTATAGATTTTAGCAATAAAACACACAAACTGGGACCCTGCACAAGCAAGGCATAATGGCCTTGACCCGAGCGTGTCAAAACTGCTCTGTGCCTGTTGTATGGTTGTCGAGAGACAATCCAAAGCACTTGGTATTCTAAAGATATCACACTCACTGACTTTTGGGATGAGTTTAAACGTCGTTTCTAAAAGAGGTGTTTAGTTATTTTTTTTATAAAATACTTAAGGGCTTCAAATTTTGTTTTGAAACGGTTTATACATGTAGTGTAGAATCATAACAACAATTAACTTGAAAAAAATATTTAAAATTTTCATGCAAATAGCCTATTGTGAAGGGAATGTCCGAAGCTGTTTAAAGTAACTTAACCCCTTGCATTTGCTTAACGACTGTAGAAAACCTCGGAATTAACTTTCAGTCAGGATTGCGATGACGGGATTACAACCCGCGGACTCTCGAATCAGAGTCCCACACGTTACGTACGCATATGTCGGTTGTTTACCAGGTAAAATAATATTTACAATAGGCATAGACCCTACGTTTTGGTGTGGACTTAAGTCCATCAGTTCTTGTCTTAGGAATTTGTAAACGGTGACTTTGGAGCCGTCCTTAGCAACGAGGCACAGAATAAATTCAGGGGTCGTTCCGAATTAGCCTTGTTGATTCTGGCGCCGTCTGCGGGTGGAATCGTCTCCAGCTTGGTTGGTCAGTGTACCGGTCTCAAGTTAGTGATTGTTCACTCGTAGATGGTGTCGGCGCCTACAGGGTTGGCTTGGTCAGCTTTAAATTTTATGTCCCCTACAGACAAATCTGTTATGTGACTGAGTGGGTAGACTCTAAATACGTATTTACGAATTTATTTATTTATCTGCTTTATACTGCATGGGAGAAAATTTGTTTAAGGATATCCCGTGCTATCGTAGCTAGTGCACCGTTTCTGTCGATGTTAATAATTGTTTAAACGTTTTTGTCACCTGTAATGAAAGGATATTATTAATATTAAACGGAAACTGCTGGAAGAACACAATGCGAATGTGTGCAATTACTTATTAAGCACAGGCATGCTCCAAAGCCTTTCGCGGCCATGGTCCATGTAAAGAACATCTTCAAAGCAGGTAATTGCTCTTTTGTTATCTCGCAACGGGTGTGTCCAATTGCTACTCTTCTGTTCGGAGGTTACATCTTGAAATTGGTTAATTAAAGCCGTAAATAACACATAATTTAGTGTTTGAGGTCGTTAAGCGTGTCCATATTTTTTTGCAGGGATGTGGGAGGGAATATTATGGGTAGGCCTAACAGTGGTGCACGGTTTTGTCGACTGGAATTATTTTCGGGTTCGGGTTCAAGCAAATGCAGTAGTCACCAGCGTAGCAGTTCATGTAAGCATTTTAGGTTTAGGTTCAGGTTCGGTCCAAATGCAAATCCGGGTTTGGGTTTATCTGGGCTCGGGTAAGAGGGGCGCTGAGCTTAGCCTAACTCAAATGTTCGCGCAGCTGAACGGTTGGAAATATCATTACCGAATGTTGCATGAATGTTACTAGAGCTCCTTTATATTGATTGATATCTACACTTGGTTGCCAAGAGTAAGCCTTAAAAAATCATTGCGAGAGGGAAGTCCAAAACGTGCAAAAATCGAAAATCGAAAACATGGAGTTCCCACCAAACCGTTTATCTTTAATGATAAAACCAAATTAACGTGCGCGTTCACATTGACTTAAACGTTGATATCCAATACTAAAATTTGCGTTACAAAATCTGTTCACTTAGTATAAATTCACGAAGTCCACCTAAATTTAATAAATTACGGAGATTTCACGAAATTTGTATTCAAAACCGCGATGACCTAAATTTAAAAAATACGCGTACTGGATCTCATAGATTGATCATTTTATAACGTGTTATTGTGAAATATGATACCGATGCTGTTAAGCGTTTACCCTGAAAAACCCTGAAAGTGAGCGCCTAAACTCGTCTCCGCGCCAGGCCTTTTAAGCTGCGTTGATGGACGAGCGTATTTGGCCCATCTCCCTGCCTTCCTACGTTCAGAAAAACAACCGTGCAAGTGCGATTTCAAAGAGAAATGTTGCTTCACTTGTGCCGAAAAACTTGTTGATTTCAAAAACCCCATGAAGAATTAATAAAGATGACAACAGTAGCTAGCTGTTGTCCAGTAGAGTGAACAAACAGACAAGAACCATAACAAAAATAACCCAAACTAATTTTTCTCTGCAGTTTTCGCTGCGTTCACTATCAGGGCAAACAACACTCTTACGCTCATCGAATTAGTGATGCACGCGTTTAAATAAAATAAAACCTTAGAATGCACTACCGACATTTTAATTTATTATGTGTGATTGAGGTGGTGGCTAGAGTAAGGGCACATAAGCAGAAACCATATATTGCAAAAACGCATAGAAAGTTTTTATTTCATCATGCAGATTACATGTGCGCAACTGCAATACTACATCAACTACATTTAGCTATAGGTATTTGAATCTTTTCTTTAAAAGGGAAAGTCTACTTTTGATTTGGAAAAATTTTTGTTTACGTAATTATAATTTTTTTTTAAAAATGTGTTATGTACCCCTTTTCCGTCAAACGGGTACATGTATTTTAAAACATGTATATCTTACAAAATGTCAAGTAAATTTGATTGAAATTACATTTTTTTACGTATACATACAAACTGTAATCAATGGATTCAGATAGACTTCTTCGTTACTCACATGGGTGGATAGGCCATACAGATGTACTCAGTGCAGTTTGACATATTATTTTGTAAGAAGTAACTTTACTCTAGCTACATCCATATTATTATGTTTCACTAAACGATAGGTAAGTATAAACAAAAATAATTATCTAAAATGCAACACAAAACAAAACAACCGTGCTAAATTTCGCGAACAGCTGACACGCGGTTGTTCCATGTGCTGCCCTGACCTGACCTCTATTTTCATAGTACGGAACCAAGACTTGGAGGGTAGGCCTCAGCGTTTCATTGAAACCGATTTCCACAAAAAGGGCACATAGGCCTATGTGACCTTATTCAAAACTATTGGCAATGAGCCAATGCCTCGGGACTTCACAGAGCTGTCAAGTTGCATACATCCTGTAAAAGACAAATTGTCAATACGTTTTACTCTCGTCGTTTGAAAAACAATTGAAAAACTTGAATGGATATGATAGTTCATTAGCTAACTGATCCGGAAATATTATGTTTATTGAATATTTGTTTAAACTCATTACCAAAGTCACTGTTTTTCTTCGTACTCGTCCCAGCCGCGTTACACTGAGGTCAAAACCCTAAGTGTTTTGGGTCTGGTTTGGGGGTGGGTGGGCATGGGCTAGTAGGCAAGCTCTGGATAAATAATCTGCCACCAGACGTCTCCAGCTCGGTCTCCGGCTAATATGTAGTTCTAGGATTTATTGACTTATGATGTCGATTGCACAAAGCATTGCTGCTTCTTAATCTTGATTTCGCGCATTCTTTTCTGGGGTTACTGTATTTGAAGACAATTTTGGATTCGTCCCATTTGATTGGTTGGTTACATTCGTCGGTCAATGGCATAAATATCCCTTGTTTTTCGGGAGGGGGGTGGGGGGAGGGGGCGCGAACATTTTTGTCACGTCCAAAGATCAATGGTCAGCACAACTAGTGAAAGGGGTATTTGTCATCAAAATATAATTAATGGGTATACGCTCTTTTCTGGGTAAAGTACACGATTGGGATGGGGGGTCTGGGGGGTGGCTCCCAGTTGATGCGGGTCCGGGGCGCACAGCCCCGAAAGTTTTTTCGATTCTAAGAGTGTGGTTGGAGTATTTTGACGATTTTTTGGACAAAAACCTTATTATAAAAGATGTATGAAAATATTGCATTTAAAAAAAACAATTTAGGCCTATAATATCTCAATAAATGCATTATGCCAAATAAAAATTGTGTCCCCCCCCCCCCCCCCCGGCCGTAGTTACGCCACCGCTTATATCGAACGAATAGTTCCTTTTCAAATGCTTTTGTTGACCGAACCCCGAAACAATACCACGTCACGTTTGTGTCCAGTGAATGTCTTGGTTTCGGGTTCGAGTCCCTGGCTGTGTGCAGGGGCAGGGCACGCCGGCGACGCACTCTGTCCGAGAACTAGGATCTAACGGGAACCTGGCCAACCAAGGTCACGCAGTATCGCTGCAGGTCGATCAACACCAGGAAAACAACAAACCCATTGAAATAATACGTCGGCGTATTAGTACACTACATACGATGACCTATCGACAGGAGTGAGTGCATGGCTCATTGCTATAGCGCGTGGGGGGGAGGTAACTTTACACAGGTGTTATGGATTAAATTGCCTGCACATTTTTTTAGCTCACAACGTTCACGTACCCTTACAGTTCAAATCTTGAATTTCTATAGGCCTATACTTTTTTTTAGAGATAAAAACATGCTCCACCGGGAATTGAGCCCGGGACCTCTGCTGTCTGGGTGATGCTCTAACCATGATGTAATACATAATAAATTTAAAAAACTACATTATAATAGACACACTTTACCAGAGTGTCTTCATAGTTCAGTTGGTTAGAGCACGGCGGAGGTTCCGGGTTCAATCCCCAGTGGAGATAGATTTTGGCTTTGGCGATGTTTCGAGGTGGGTTCTTTAGAGTTAGACCTCGGGGATGATTTTAATAATTACCAAAACCGAGTAAAGACATCTTGGACTAGGCACTGTAGCCTGTAGGATACCAGGGTTTGACGCAGAATGCAGAAGTTTAGTCTGGAATCACTGGAAGCTCCATCGTTTGTCAAATCGGGTTATGGTTTGCACCAAAAAATAAGAATGCATTTAAGGGGCCCATGGCGCGATCAGATCAGAGCTAATTTATTTAGGAACTATGGCACATGCCACCAATATGCCAACAAGCAGAGCAGGTAATCTATCTTGTGTAGCTGAGACAATTATTAGAAATGATGACATGTGCTCTGATCGCGCCATGCAATCATCTTTTGTAAACATACTCCTAAATTTAAATGTTTCAGAATGTACGTGAAATCAAATTGATCAACCAATCGTAGGACCTTATAGCCTATAGTATTAGGTGGGCATTTAACATTATAACAAGTTGGCCCAAGCTCATCTAACAGTCTTAAAATTTTAGTAAGGGGTAGGCCTACACTATTTTCCAAATTGTGGTTCATGAGGCGGTAGAAAAGCATGAGGGTGCTGGGGCAGCGAAATCATATCAATCCCACAGTAGTCTAGGCGCTGAACAAATTTGGGAGATGTTTTCGTCATCGATGCCACTAACACAGTTTCCAAATTTGAGTGGGTGATGGAATATTTTGGATAGTCTCACTCAGACTCGGTAGGCCTACACAATATTACTGTGTAGGGTAGGCCAAGCCTTTCTCACGCGGTTTGTTTAGGCATGTAGGGATGTTTAGGCCTGTGACCAAGTGTCAAATCAAATCATTGTTTACTGAAACATAACCTTACCTTTTTCAAAAAGAACGGCAAACGCTTGCCGTTTGACAGCTGAATCTTCCCCTTTCTGTGTTCGGCTCCTCTGCCATAGCACGTGCACTGAGTCACTGACACTATCGTATTCGTATATTTGTAGAACAGAACGACTAATACACATTTTAAAGTTATACCAGGTCATGAACATTGCAAATTGCACAGGCATGCTCGTCGGACAGTGACAGCGATTATCGGGTAGGCCCTAGACGAACGAATGGGGCGTAGCGTATAGGGCACACTCTACACGCAGACTTTTGAACCATACTAATTAATTTCTGTTATGGCGCTATTTTCAAAAACAGTTAGCCTGTAGGAAGTTTCAGTGGGAGGTTCAACCCTTTAACATCCTCCTTGTTACGCGACAGGATCGTAGCCCCACAAAGAGCTTATCGCTGCAAATCTATGGTACTCGTGATTACTCACAATAGGTTTGTTCGTTCGTAACACACTTTTGTGAAATGAGCCATTTTGAGCCGTTCGTTCGCTTCAGTGTTAAAACTGGCACTCATAACACTAGCCCAAAAGCCAGTGTAAAGTGTAGACACTGACTTTTTTAGTGTTAACACTTAGTCCGCGAACGAACAAACCTAGTGTGTCGGTAGCACGGCAGATTAGAGGTTGGAGGTTCGAATCCCACCACACACATTCTAAGCAATGCTCATAGCTAGCTCATAAAGCTAATACCCTAACAACACAATGACATTATCAATGTGTCTTCCATGTTTAAAATGTAATTATATTATTATGTTTTTATGCATCATGTCTCCTTGATTGGAATTTATATTTAATTTTCTACTGCGCTGCCCACACACAGGGTGTTACCCTATGAGGGCTTCTTTTTTTCTCACGAGAATGTTAATGAGCAGTGGTGTATGTATTGTATTTGTTATATTGCAAGGTAAATGGTTTAATGTATGTAAAAAAAGAATAAAATTTATTGAAATTGAATTGAATGCGATTTTAATAATGGCATTCAGTTATTGTTTTATACCTATGTAGAGAATACACACAATATTACACAGAATAGATGCTAGACAAGCAGACGCTTGGGTTACAATACATTCTCAATTTCTCCATGGTTTTCCACGATTGGTGGCAACATTGCAGTTCTGTGCATTTCCCCAACATTCTTTATTTTGACTGAGATGAGACAGATGACGTTTGAACGTAGGGCTTACTTCAAAACAAAGAAAATTGGGAAACGTAGACAAAAGAAGAACTTTTTCTATACCCTGGAAACTTAACATGCAATCTTTAATTTATCCATTCTCTGTTTCAAATCCATAATCCACGATCTCGAAACCAGATGTTTAACTTATTTTACAATAATTTTCTAAATCAAGATCTTTGATCTAAAAATGCGTTTTGTAAAATCTTAAATTAAATTAAATGTTATTTAAAATTTAATAAATTCCATCTAACAATCAAATCACCAGTGAAATCATGATGAAATCGATCAAATAACGAAGTGTTTGTATTCTTTCTTTCAAACCTCTTACGTCAACATAAACAGCTTCACGAATCAAGAAATGCACCGGTAATGTAATTTAGACCCATACCTTGATTTTATTTTGTTGTTTTGAATTACACATATTATTAGGTACACGACATATAATAGTGCAAACAAACAACAAAAATGGCGAGGCTCTATCAAGTTACTTATCTATCTTCCACCTAGTGACCTAACCAGTGAAACAAATCATAATGAAATATTGAAACAACACAAATCGATTCGAATAACTAACCAACTAATATAGCAAGCTTCATTGATGGTAGCTTCCCGCGAGTTTAATGAAAACTTTTCTGTTCGTACAAGAGTAAATATTGTTTATAAACACTTTTATGTAACGTTTATTCAAAGTGATTTCTTTGCTTAATTTATTCTTACTTTAAGTTTACCCCTTTTAAAACTAAATACCACCACTTACTTTTTTTTCTTTCATACATTGGCATTCTCTACCATATCCCAATTTCAAAAAGTGCCTCCAGCCATAATAAACCATCGTCCTAGGTTATAATTTTGCTCGGTTATTAAGTTGCATCGTGGAAGAGAAGACTCGTCGCCTTTGTAACGCACGTCGTCTGACTGCGAGGTAATCAGGCTGGAGTCTTGCAGAGCGCGACACGCATTCACAACCAGACTCGCCGCGGTTACAGCGTGAAGGAAGGCACGTTGTACCCAATCGTCTTAAGTATTAAAGTAAATAGAATTCAGAATTGCTATACAAACATTACTACGAGTGTACAAACCATACTGAAAAAATATACATTTAAAAATATGGCCGAAAAGCTCAGATTGTAAGAATAAGGCTCAGCTAAGTTGCCCTTATCCACGAGGTAGTCGTTTTTTAATTGAGTTAAAGCTTCTTATATATACTATACCCCACCCCAATAAAAATTAATAATAATTTATCTACATATCATCAAGTACTTGTCCCTTTACACACGCAAGGGGGCGTGGTTGCGGGGAATGAAGGATTTGCCCACTCGTTAATTTTTCTGTCACCCACCCGTGCCATCATCCCATCATCATCATCATCATACATCACACATACCCATCACCCCCCCATATTCTCATTGTTTTCAGACTGCCATTGTTGTGACCAGTTCGGTGCGCAGTCGGGCGAGTGGAGAATTACCCATCTACAACGCGTGTGACGGCATCCCCCAGTGCGCAGACGGCAGTGACGAGGCACCGGAGCTAGACTGCCCGGCACAGGGTAACTCAAAAATATTTACTAGACCCTCCCCTATTCACATTTGTAACAGTGGGACACATATATCCCATTCCCACCACTTTTCAAAAGATACACAGTTAAATCTGTCTATTTTTCACATATTGCTATATCACCATATCTTTGATTATCATCAGAGGCAGGAATTTATTGTAAAAACTAAATTTTCACCGCTAAAGACCGTAAATTATAAATCATTTTAAACACCAATTCACCTCTTTTAGGCAGAACAAAACCAAAGATGCAAATAAGTTCCACCGCAAATACCTACCTCAGAAGTTTCATGACTACATTTTATTGTAATCTACAATTCTTTTACGAGGTCCCACATCCAAAATTTTCAAAAATATCAGGTGGAGAGAGATATAGAGCTTTCAACTAAATATTTAATTATTTTCAACACCAATTCACCGCTTTTGGGTATAATAAAAAAACAAAAATTGACTTTTTAATTACACCCCAAATACCTGACTCTGATCACGTACTTGATCTACTGGAAGCTAATAAAAACGGAATTGGTAGAATGTTTCCCCAGATTTTAAGAGTTTTTGGAATGCACCAAAAATGAAATTGTGTATGAAGATTCACTATGATTATGTAAACAAATTTATAAACAAATAACCAAAAAACATTCTTTAAATAAAGTCAAATTTAGATATTTTAAACTTTGTTATCAATTTGGAAACCAAAATCATCCACTTTTTCCTAAATGGTGGATGGATGGTTGCAACAATATTTCTATTTGGGAGGATAGCTAATACGATATATTTCTTTTTCGGGTATAGCCCCCACCCCTCCCCAATAATTCGTCCACTGTTAATGCTAATTATGTTTCTTTTGTTAGGAACAACTCAACCCTCGCCCCCTCCTCCACCTCCCCGTCCCTCGACACCTTCCCTACTAGTTGCCAAAGTGGCTCCCATCGCCGAGCCCCCTCTGCAACGAAACAACCCCATCCCAGAGCCGGCCCAGCAACAGCCCGCGCCACCCCCCCTCGCGCCCCCGCAGACTGGCCCGGGCTACAACAACTTCAGGCAGCCGCTGCCCCCACAGGGCTGGCAGCCACCTCTCCCTCAGCCACAACAGCAGCCGCAGCCACCAATGATGGCGCAATACCCAGGTATGACACCTTGACAAATTATTATGTTTGAATGGTTGCTTTGTCAATGGGATTCCTTACTAAAGGATACGGGAATTTCGCATTGCAATGGGCAATAATACACAATTCTGTAATACTGTATAGAATTATTTCTTGAAGCAATGTTCATGGTTTATAATAAAAATAAACTTTTGTGGGAAGCCTGCCCAGGGTGCGATTTATGCCCCTCTTCAGGTGTCTAACTAGGTATGTTGCGGATAGGATATTGTGAAGGGATGTCCGAGGGCTGTTTAAGGGCTCAATCAATCCCTTGCATTCGCATTAATGACTGAGGAAAACCTCGGAAAAAACCTTCAGTCAGGATTGCCGGTCTCGACGGGATTTGAACCCGGGACCTCCCGAATCAGAGTCGCGCACTGTCGGTGTGGTTTATAATAATATTATAAAGAACTCTAATCAAATCGCACAATAAAACTACTGTTTGAGTGTTTGCAATGTAAACTAACAGGAAATGTGCTTGAACTATGTAGATAGAAAAAGGTTTCCTAGAGACTAACCGAACCTCTCTTTCAATCTCGTTGGTTGTGACAATGGTTGTGTATTTCTCTTGTCAACTAACTATGCTTTATGGTTTTATTTTATAACAATAATTATAATAGCAATAACAATTAATAAAACTCATTTTCAGGTGAAAGTCCTTTATATTTTAAATAGAAACGTTAAAAGTTTTGTAGGTTTATTAGTTTATGGAATGATAACAATTAATAAAAGTCCTTTCGGGTCAAAGGCCTTCATTTTAAATAGAAACGTTAAAGGTGATGTAGTTTTTTGTTTGTAGATGATGACAATTAGTAAAATTCCCTTTTGGGTAGTAGTAGGCTACTTCATTTTTAATGACGTTAAAGGTGTTGTAGTTTTTTGTTTACGGATGATAACAATAATTAATTAAACTCCTTTTCGGGTGAAAGTCCTTTATAATATGAATAGAAACGTTTTTTTTTTTTCACGTCCGCTATAGTGCATATTTACCTATTATTATTATAATGACCTGCTTTTATTTTAGGGTTAAGTATTTCTTTGAACTGCGCGGCAGACTTCGCGTGGCGTGCCGCACTCTATCGTCGACTCCGCGCAACGCGCCGAGCGAAACGCGAGGCTACTGCCATCTAGCGAGCAAAGTGTCAACTTCTAGCAACGACATGTAGCTGCCGTCTGGAAGTCGCACATATTTCACTGATTGGTTCGTTCAACAGCCAATAGCAATCGGCGACCTGCCTGCAGCAGCCGCGCGTAACGGAAACAGCGCGAATACTTTGAACGAGCGTAAAAACGTAGCGAGCGAATCGATTGTAAATGTGTAAATGCACCTTGTTTGGGTTTGATGTCCTATATTGTAGTGACTTGATTCAAATTCCGTATCACAACAAATTATTACACAGTATAGGAAAATAACTAGCTAAATAATTATTAATAAAAATAAATTCATCAAAATTACTTAGGCAATTTTCAGCCATTTCTAAACTCGTTCCCGAAAGTCAAAATGTCATGTATTCCATTTATGAAAAGTTGGCAACGCTAGTAGTGCCATAAGAACGTAATACTAATTCCACAGCCTAAACTAAAAATGATAATTTATTATCATTTCAAAAAATATAAAATTTAATTGTACTATATTATTACCTTCTTTCGTTCATGCATGGAAATTACACCTTAAATTATTAAATCAGCATCAAAATAATTTATAATGATTAATAGCGTTGAGCGACGTTAATAGTAATTAAATATATATATTGTGTTCTTCGGCATATTCACCATAATCCAGACATTTTCTTATTAACAAGGACGCATCACGAACACCCTTTACAGTCGCGTGCATGGATGAGAGTGATACTGGTTTTGTGGATTATTCATATTTTGCCACACTTTCAACAATCTTGGTTCCCCAAAATAAGGAACTTCAAATAGTTGCTTTGACAACTAGGCATATTATATGAAATAGTGTACTTTGATATACTGGGTTATTTTTTTAATATTATAGTAATATTGTGACTAGTTCAAACTTCAAATGTCTTTTTTAAACCCTCAGTCCAAAAAAGACCTTTGAACAAAAGTGGAGGATTTAATTATTTTGTATGCATTTACGTTCTTACTTTAATTTATTTGTCTTCTTTTGTAAATCAAAGTTTTCACTTTAGAGGTAGTGTAAGCCTACCAACTGCAGGGTTGTTAAAAATATTACTTTTTCCATTTTGATCGAGACTGTGATCTAAATTGGCTTAAACTGGTCCAAAGTGGTTTAAACCGTTTGAAATTGACTAAAATGAGAACTTGCAGGTGAATACCGGTACCAAAAAAATGTAGCAAATTAGCTGTGGGATTACATGTAATGCCGTAACTAGTATGTGTATCGTAACATAAGCATTGCAGCATTACAATTACAAACTACTTTACTAGTACAAGATGGGATAGATGTGTGGCTCATTGGTCTTGTGTTTAGCGTCTCTGCTTCCAATCCAGTAGGTCCAGGTTACAGTAAACCAGTAAACAAATTTTAACAAAATGAACCTGTAGCAGCAGGTACTTTGTCCCAGACCGCATCTTAGATTATGTCCCACTGTGGATTCCTGGAAGCGCTACTGCCTGCATATCCGATCCAAGTGCGAAGCGTGACTCATTTCTTTGTCAACAGCCCAGCACAGCGAGGGTATAAACCAGGAGAAGGGGGTGTTCCCTCTAGGAGCAAACCTCCAGCTTCCAGCTAAGATCTATGGGATGGAGGGCGAGGGACAACCAAACTATAACATGCCATGGAACAACAACTACCAGCACGCACCAGTAGGCCAGTACCCGCCTACTGGTGGAAGACAATATCAAGGTAAGCTGTACTTGCTTAAGCTCCTGTATAAATTTAAGTTCAATAAATTTACAAAGTTTAAATTCCTCTTTACATCTTTATTTCTTTACCTACCCAAGTTTCACAAAAAATAACCAAGTTCCTTTCAAGGCTCACCCTGGATTCGAACCAGGACCCTTGGCAACAAGAGAAAAGCTGCCCCTTCGGTTGTTGCTCGGCCAGGGTGCCTCTTTATTCATACTTAGAGAAAGGGTTAGAGATGGGAAGGGTGGAAAGTCACAAAACATCACAACCAGTGAGGGGGCTTCCCTCCTAGACTCTGGTGCTTGGGCGACAAAACAACCATGTCTTAACCTGGATTTGAGCCAAGACCCGTGGCAACGAGAGAGGCTGCCCTATTAATTGTGACTGGAATCAGAAAACGAAAGGAAAAGACACTACAAGTTGCAAGCTCTTGGCTATGGTACAGGCACATGTGCTAGCTTTTGGCTGCAGGTGAAGAGGTTGAAGGAACAGAAGAGAAGGGTCTAACAGGTTCATCACCTGCTAGGGCCCCCCAGCAGAACAAGGAGTAAACCTAGTAAGGAACAAGGAAACACGGACCCACCAGAGGGTGTAGTAGGCTCACCCCTCTTAACCCCAAAGGTGAAGACAGATAGAAAGTGAAAGTGATAGGGTCAATCGACTGGTTGGTTCTAGCTTTGAGTATATGGTTCTAGTGTGAAAAATGCCTATCGGCTACGTAGATTGGAGAAGGGTTGACAAGTTTGGAAAGCAAAGAGAACACAAATCCCAGCCTGAAGGGCTGGGGGCTACAAAACTTTTCACCTTCTGATGACACATCAGGCAGATGGTGGCCACTTAAAATCAGCTAACTACATGCAAACAAAACTCACAACAAATAGGTGCCCCCATCAGCAGGTGAAAAGTTTTGTCGCCCCCAGCCCTTCAGGCTTCGATTTATGTTCTCTTTGCTTTCCCAACCTGTCAACCCTTCTCCAATCTACCTAGCCAATAGGCATTTTTCACACTAGAACCAAGTTCCTTTCAAGTGTTTTTTTTATTTTTGTTTATAGTTGGCTACTGGTTCAATTAAACATTTTATAGAAGTTGACATCGGAATCAATGACGAAATCGAAGATACACCCCCCTCCAAATTCCTTGACCATATCTACCAAAGTAATAGGCAAGTAAAGCAAAGGGGACTGAAAAATGGTGCTAAGCAGAGAAAATAATGTAGTACTACATAACTACTGGATCTTAAAAGGAATGTTTTACATTTTGTTCACCAAAAATATTAACTTGCCCATTTAAAAGTTTCTAAACACTAAAAGGGATCATGTTCCTGGAAAAGTTTCTTCCCCAAGTATGGCATGGCTTGTAACTTGTAAGCATCCTACACTCGATTTGTTGCAAATTGCTCAATTCTACTCTGATTCCTCAAATATTCCAGAGAGTTTATTGACAGCTGTTGTGTAACAACTTCAATACTTAAATTTCTTTGATGTGTATTACCTTAATATCAATACACATACACATATTTGAAATTACCAAAATAATTCAGGATTTTGGGATGAATAGATACAATGTTCTATTTTGACAATTTTGTATCTATAAAATGTTTAAATTGGCATCAAAATACCTTTCAGTGCAAGAATGTTTTTGTTGAATGCTAATGAAATTTTGCTTCGTAACCGGTCATAGCATTTCACTCTTTGTACCGCTTTCCCTTTTACTCCCTGTAAGACAGAGATGCAACTGTTTAAATATGTAGAATTCACGCGGGTCTATGCGCACAAATTCCGCTTGATAACTTTTAATTCTTATTATTAGGCATATCACCCCTACTTTGAAATTCTGAGGGAATACAACCACATGCAGCATTACTTAATAGTATAATAGATAGTTATCTGAAATGGCATATACCTGCTAAATCCATGGCAATTTGCAAATAATCCATACATGTAGAACAGGGGTCGGCAACTAGACGAGTATGGGGCCATTTACCGGTGCTGCTTGACAGATGAGGGGCTACAGCTGGTAGGGATCCTGTTATTTCGTGGGCAATTTTTTCCGTTTGACAATGCTAAATATGACTTTTTACTTATAACAGCAAAATACATGCAATAATCACATTGTTTCTGCTAAAATAGAGCAAAATCAGGAAATTAATCAGTTAATTTGGAATGTTGTTTTTATGATGAAACGATGCCATATAATATTTGGTTTATATACTGAAATAAAAGCTTTTGTGTGTTGTGTGTTAAATGCTTATTCTAATATGTCTAACATTGATGTAATTTCACTAATTTGATTTTGTTTTTCAGATGGGACCAGTCATATTTTTAACCACAAGGGGAATGGTTTGGTGGCTGATTCTGACAGGTAAGCAAGCATAAAGTTACAACTCCTCTTTGGGCAAGCAATGAGCTCAGAACAGTGAATGTCAATCATTCTATAGATCTACCAACACCACTAAAGTCATGGCCAAAACATATGACGAGCCAAATGCAGGTGACGATCGTATATGTGGGTACCATTACCGCGAGTGATCGGCGGAGAAAATAGGAAGGTGTCGGGCAAGGATGTCATAACATGTCATTCAAATAATAAAATACAATAGAAAACACAATTCAAGGGTGCGAGTTGTGGGCTTTAGGGGCAAAGCGGGGAGAAGGGGGGAGATCAGGGTGTATGATCCCCCCCACCGAAATCAGAAGAAGGGTATGGCAAGATTTTGTAAAGTGACAGTAGCCTATGTGGATCTTCACAATTTTATGTTATCGACAAAAGCACTCTAAAAACTAGTATAATGCCACTATATTTGCAATGTTCAAAATCAACATTTTTCTGGGACTATGCGCCCCAGACCTGCATTAGCTGGGGGACATCCCCCCAGACCCCCATTGTACCAAGATACGTACTTTTCCCGAAATGGTAGTTTTGTGGGCAGTTTTCCGAATTTCTCAATATAAACCCCAAAATGCCCCCCCCCCCCCTGAATAAAAATCCTGGCTACACCCCTGGTGGGCTTGCATAGGAAAGAGGGCAAATTAAAACGTAACTGGACTTAAATGATCAAAGTGGAGGAGGGGATAAATACATATGTGAAGGGGATGTCGTTGGTCTATCGTGTCTTATTTTCCTTGGCTTGTTATCAAACTGTTTGTGGAGTAGCTACCATAATTTGGCAAGCACAGATCAGATCTCAGCACCACTTGTGTTGGAACGAATCAATAATGCAATTCCTGTTCTGGGTTTAAAACCAGAATACATTTTACGATATTATGCTGTAATTTATTCATTTAAAATGTGTTTAGGCCTTTTACTAACGTATTTTAGACTGCATACTGGCAATCTTAAATTAATAGACAATACATTGAAGATTAGTATTTTAAAAAACACTAAAAATAATAAATAATATAGAAATGAAGCTGGACAATTGTTGGATGGGTGGTGTAATATTATACAAAAAAATAAAATATTGCTTTCTACCTTTTCATAAAAATTAGCCCTGAATGTATGAATAGGCTGATCGTACTTTTGCTTATGTCTTTCCCCCATATAGAATATAAAAATGTACAAAATATTTTGTTTGTGTCCAGTCCGGCTGGCCAATACGACAATCGTAATGACTACAATTCCAAGTATCCGGGAAACAATATGTATTACAACAATGCACCCTATCGACCTCCCATATCACCCAACATGTGGCAGACTAACCATCAACAGCAAACACATGGTAAGTAGTGTAGAGCATGGTAATCACATTCATAGTTTGTCTAAATCCAAAATTCTAAAATCCAAAACTCATTTTCTATATTATGGCTACAAATTATTGAGAAGACTTTAGGCCTCATACAAAGTACAAATAAAAAGCAAAAATCATGTCAAAAATTATATAATTGTATGATATAATTCGTAAGATTTTGAGGACCTATTGTAAGTAGGCCGATGCCTTTCTGGACATTCCGCTGCTTCTTTAAGACCGACGTCTTTACAAGAGCGTCAGGGTACAGACCTCGGTGATTGTGAAGAAAGAATGTTACAAAAGCCAATAATTACGTATTTATGGAACTCGCGAGACACACGTCATGTTAATGATACAATGCGTCCTACTGTTACCACGTTGTTAAACCACAGCTGTTTAATGAGGGGTCAGCTCTCACACAAGTCACTCGTCAGTCACAAAAATATTTTCTGGAGGAAAAAAAAATTATTTTGTTTCAGAAAACCTATGGATACCATATTCAAACATTTTTAATACACTTGAGACTAAAAATAAGGTAGTAGGTCATAGTTTAAGTAATGCTAAAAAATATAATTACCAAAATCATGAAGTGTGTATGTATGGTATATATATATATATATTTATATATATATAAAAAAGATATGTAAGTTAATACCAGGTGAACATTGCTGCTGCTTTGTTGTACTACTCAAACTATTTTCAATTTTATTACGATTTCACAGATTATTTATTTACGAAACTTGGCAGTTCCCCGTTATCAATTTTCGCGGTTTTAAAGATCTGAAATTATAGCCAAACCTAACACAATCATATAAATTAAATAATATATTATACAACATTTCTCTTTTGAGATATTTTTAGATTCAGTATTATACAATGCATACCCCATCCCACCCCACATCCAAAAAACAAAAAGAGTCATTATTCACCCCTTTTGTTCATTTTTAAGGGACCCTGAAAACTTTAGTTAGAGTAACAAACATTTAAGGCTATTCGACAGTTTTTTTCTATTTTCCAAAATATGCTACCAAGTAAAAATATAGTGAAAAGCTTTGAAACCTGGCTCTTTTAGAAAATCAAAACTATTTTTTTCAAATTTTTCTGATCCGGTACACGACCAATATCGCCACCTCAAAATAATTTCAAACTTCAATTCGCCAAGGCACACCATTCAACGTAGGTAGTTGTGTTTTTGTGACATTAATTGTCAACTAGGTTTCTAGAGGCTGACTGAGAGAAAAAAGTTTTTTTAACAATTGTCTTTCCTGCGAATTTTTTTGTTCGGCGGTATTTTGTACCGATTACAACAAACAAACAAAATTGCAGGAAAGACAATTGTTAAAAAAAATCTTTTTTTTCTCAGTCAGCCTCTAGAAAACCAGTTGACAATTAATGTCACAAAAACACAACACCCTACGTTGAATGGTGTGCGGTGTGCCTTAGCGAATTGAAGTTTGAAATTATTTTGAGGTAGCGATATTGGCCGTGTACCCGATCAGAAAAATTTGAAAAAATAGTTTTGATTTTCTAAAAGGGCCAGGTTTCAGTCATTTGCTATATTGACTTGGTAGCATATTTTGGAAAATAGAAAAACGCGGTCGAATAGCCTTAAATTAAATTTAAAAATTAATTTTTAGTTTTACCCAACCTTCCGTAGCATCTTTTTTTCCGGTAGAATTTCATAAAATAATCATAATGACGTATTGTAACATCTTAAATTTGGATTTGATCATTTTTGAAAAAAGTGTTGTACACATTTTAATGAACTGAACCCAGCTTGAATAGATGGATAAATTGAACAAATACCTATTGATAAACAAGAAGAGACGTAATTTAATTAATAAATATTTATTAGATGGAAACTCCATGCCAAATGTTGTTGGAGAAATGTCCCGGCCAGACACCGAGCGCAAAATGCCATTACCTCCTGATTACTACTACGAGGACAGCCAGGCGATGGCAGGCCAGGAGGGTAGGTTCCATGGCCAGCATCACGATCACGACGGCCACGACCATGACCACGACCACGATCACGATCACGATTCTAGTCTTCATCAAGAGGCGAGACCCTACCCTCACCACAATGCGCAGAAGAATGTTGAAGAAGCTCCCTCTAACCCAGTCCAGGTAACCAGCTGTGGTAGAGTAGAATAGCTTTATTCAGGCACAACTATTCATTAAAGTAGATGCCTAACCCTAGTACAAAGTATTGAACATATAAATAACATACAGATACATGTAGTGCGACATATATTATGTAGGCTTATACCTACACAAGGACACAAAATTAAAAAAATACAATAAATAAATAAATAAATAAATACATGCAGCACGTATTAAAGGTAAAAAATAATTTTACAGAACATAACATTAATAAACTAAACTCGTAAGCATAAAAACATCTAACTACATTCTAAATCAGGCTAACAGTTCGGGGATTTGAAGATTCTTCATAAAAATCCTGGTTTCAGGTTGCAATCTCTGGGTATCAACCTACAACAAAAACAATTCACATTTCTTAAATTCAGTAGTACAATGTTAAGACTTCCCGGTGAAACTTTTAAACCACAATTTTGATTTTATAGATCCGAGGTCAAACATGAAAATCCTATTTAGTTACAAAAAGTGATTTTCAAAGGAGGACAGTAAATAAAACTAACTGCATAAAAACAAACAAAATATTAAAAAAATTAAAGAACAATGTAACAATTATGCATAAGGTCCAACAATTTCTGATGACAAATTCGAATATTATTAATTATTAAAAGTGTGAAATGAATTGAAACAAATCAAATTGAAATGAAAAAGAAAAAGAAAGAACTGATTTATAAGGCAATCACACTCAAACAAAGAGGAGATTTGAAAGAGAAAGAGCATAAAGGAAATAATCAAGTTTTCACGTAAGAAAACACCAAACGCGAATCTTATTCCTCTGCTGAAGTCTTGAGTTCCCATGCACTCACACACAGCAAGCATACACACACTTGCAAGTCTCAGTTTTGTGCTAACTTTGCTTCCCAGATGCAGCAGCAGCAGCCCAAGCAGATGCCGGATCCATCTCGGGAGTCGAACGCGCAGCAGGATGTAGCGTCCATTCCTCACCGGAACAAGGGGAGCATTGATGTCCACGTGAAACCAGAGAAAGCCGTAAAACATAATAATGAGCCCACTACTACAGGTGGGAGCTAGCAACTACAAAATACTTTTCCATAATATGTCTACTGGTACTATACTAAGAAAATATGGGAGTTCATTTGCCTAAAAGTAGGTGATAAAACAGAAAATTATAGCAGTGACAAATTTAATTAGGCCTTTCAAAAAGTGTATCAAACTTTCAATAGATACATAGTAGTAATAGTAAGTTTATTTAGCAAATTAGCTATTTTTCAAAAGTACATTGTAAAATATATTCTAGGAACACCACTAGTATACACACAGTATTAGCCTATTTGGTACTAGTTTGTACACTTAAAAAACAATACATAGAACTACATAAGAAATAAAAAATTGGCTTTCACAAAATAAAATACTATCAATTTTTTTTCATGGAATGATGGTCATTGGTCGACTAATGAACGTGTTTATTTTCAGAGAGTGCGCCAAAGTCTGGTGGAAGTGTGAAGAAGAGGGTGAAACCAGAGGAGTCGAGTAAGGAACGCATGACGGAGGAAACCGTTATCATCGAGGAAGTGGATATGGGTGGCTCGGGAGGCAGACCGACAGGGGCCATCCTTTCCTTAGCTCTAGGTAAATATACTACGATCAATCCCAGTGTCCCGGTTTTCAGAATTCAACCAATTACCTCCCGGATGAAAAATACATTTTGTGTGTTGTGTAATTGCACACGTTCATAGTTACCAATTAACGACCACACTTTTCTAATACCTGATATCCAAAAGCACAAACATTCACTTAAGCCTTCATTGCTCAGATCGTTGCACAGGTTATATTGAGGATAAAAGTTAGAACTCCAGCAGCTGGGCTCTGCATCAGATCCTCCTCCTTGAAAAAAACTTTTAGTCAGGATTGCCATGTCGATATCAGAGTCTCACGCTTCATGTACATTGGAGATGTACGGATACCAGTATAGTAATATTTGGCACAGCAACGCAAGGTTCCCAAGACTTTCAACACTCCCCACATCAAGACTATGTTGAGCTCCGTTTACAACATTGCCTCAAGTAACATTTCCGTGATTTGAATTTAAAACCAATGCAACGTCTCATAAACCTAGTCCTAAATCATTCCCTGAGCACGTAATTACTTTCTATAAAGAGACACAGACACATAAGGAAATCAAACTTGAGCATCGTTCTACCTAAATAATACATAAATAAATACAGTTGACATTCATGGTTAGGCCTACCTGTATAGTTTGGTTGCAATAGTGCATATCATCCATCGCAGTTTCTTTCTTCTATAGCAGGGGTTTTGGAACCAATTCTTCTATCCTCCCACACCTTTCAAGTTCCCTACTCTAGCCTGTAGGTCTCCTGCTATGGTCCCCTTCCATCTTCTTTGAGCCCCCTTCTTCTTCTTCTTCCATACTTTCTCTTGGGCATGATGCACATATTGGAAGGTGAATTTTCTCCATTCAAATCCTCTTTGCTTGCTTTGTCTCATATAAAGGTTCAAACTTTCTAAACATCTGGAATAATAACATATGAAAATATTTTCTATGATTGCAGGGCTGTGCATCACTGGCCTTCTAGTGACGCTGGTAGGCTGCAGAGTGCGAGTTATCAAGAAGCGCTTGAGAAGAGGTAGTAAAACGTACGCCCATGATGCAGACTACTTAGTTAACGGAATGTACTTGTAAATCAGTACATGTATAAGTGTTTGTTGTATGTGCTCAGTATTTAATTTAAATGTTGAACATTTTGTATTATTTTAGTTTGTTATTGTTACTTATCAGTTATGTTTCTACTCCTGCTGTAGACTAGTTTATGGAGGGGATGACCCTCTTTGGTGTGGCCTTTACTCTGTCAATACATTCACCTAAACTTTATGACATTATTTTATTAAATGCTAAAAATTAAAATATTGAGTATTAACAGGAATGGATGAGAAAATAGGGGAACTTTTTAACTGACATCTTAGAAATACGGTAAATCTTAGAGATACGGTAAAATGACAATACGCATTTGTTTTGCTTCCTTGACAATTTCAAAAATATAATTTACAACAGAGATTTACCACAAATACTGAATTGTGAGCATATACTACATTGAAGAACAACAATTGTTATGAAACAAAATAACAGTTCGTAGTTGGAGTACCAGGTCTTAAAAATACTTATTACTGGCAGACTATTGCCAACTTTTATATTGACTATCCTATAGTAAGGTTGAATTTTTAAATTATTTTAAACCTTGACCTACATGTATGCATAAGTCAACTAGAGGTTTCCAGACCCAAGATTACTCGCAAATTTACCATGTGATAAAGGTTACTTAAAAATCAATGTCTCACAAAATTTGTGGATTTACCATGCAAACTAATACTAATTACATGTTATTCAAGGTTGAATTTACTAAAAATACTTGAATGCTAATTAAATTTGAATTCACTACAAAAATGAAATTGTAGGCCATATTTTAATAAGAACGTTTTTCCGTATCTCTAATAACAGATTAACTATCAAGATGAATAGAAGAGAACATGGCCAGGAGAGATTGAAACAAATGCATTTGTGGATAAACAAGTTTCCATGCATGTTGATTGTTGGAGAAGAGATGTTGCTTATTAGTTAAAAACTCTTGCCTAATGAAGACAGTGTTGGGAGATGTATCATGTATGAGGAACATGGTTTAAATATTGTCTCCGAACAGTACCCATCATTAGGAAATAGTTCCTACTCTTATAGTCGAGCGTAAACCAATGAGATGGGACTGTCTACAACCGACACAGCTAGATTACACAGATATTATCTTGCAAGAAGACAAAATCTATATTATATTACGCATTTTGTGTTTTGTCATTAGTTACTTGTTACAACCATATATCTATATGTAGAGAGAGACACATGATATGTGTACTCCATTTATATAGTAATATGTGCATATCGTAAAATCATTTATAAGAAAACTGTAGCCTGTTTTTTTTTTTAAGGTAGCTATGAATATTTATATGAAACAGAAATCAAAATGGTTTGTGCAATAAATGTGAAACAAGACATGTATTTGAAATTAATAATATACTAATCATCACGTTCTTCCATAATACTTACTTCCTACCAAGCTAGACAATAATACATTATGTTGTGAGTTGTGACACAGGCCTAATTATTAGTTTTTCACTTTGGATAAAATAAGCAGAAGCCAATTGAAGAAGACCATTTAGGCTATCTTTTAGGCCCCATATGACCACTTTTCTTTGTGTCCATCTGTGCATGTCACGTATCACGATAAAAATCGAACATTACCTCCGATTAGCCAGTGGCGTAACTACAGCTCCAAGGCCCCAAGATTATTTTAACGGCCCCCTCACCTCTCACCTCCACCCCTCCCTCAACCCCACATCTTTACCTACTTATCAGTCATCACCAGCCACTTTGGCGATGAACAGTCTTGTGGAGCAACGCGTTCCCGGGAACGAGCTCCTCTTTAGGGAATTTATGTGGGAAACGCGTTCGTTTTACATCAGGAACTTGAAGGAGTGTCGCAGGGGAGTTTTTGCAGGAGGGGGCAATAAGTTTTAATCCCCCCACAATGCTTGAAATACAAATAAAAAGGTGGTAGAATAGTAGTAGGATCGAAGTTGTTTCGCGTGTTTGGTGCGTTTAAAAAAGTAGAGGGCTGAATGTATGCCGAAATAATGTAGTTTTTGTACAGTAGGAACTAGAAAACCATAAAAATTCAAACAGTGTTCCCCCTCTAGCCTCTTATCAGTAGCCTCTTGGCGGTGAATCATCACAGACAAGAACAAGCTTATTTGACTTTGGTGTGTTGATTTCCAACATTCGGCTGTACTTTCAATTTTCACAATCAATAAACATGTTTGTCTGGTTTGTAATAAGTCATCCAATTATCAAATATTGTAATTGCTATGTAAATATTAAATTTTATGGTAGAATATTAATTATTCTGGTTGATCATGATTTTTTTAGTTGAAATTTATTCCATTTTCTTGTTGATTATTTTTGGGGGCCCCCCGCGACCGGGTCCCTTAGTTACGCCACTGCAATTAGCATACTTTTTTTACATTGTCTTTTAACCCATCCGCACCAGCGCCCCAAAACGCTAGCGCGCCCACGGAAACCGTGCACTTTTGGCCTCTGCACATCGAAGTTGCAGCGTAGTACAGTAAGAACAACGTAATCAACATCATCACTGTCAATATCACTTAGGCCCTACTGTATTTATGCGAGTATAGGCCTCGGGTATATTTGAAATTGTCAAGTTCAAAAAGTGGGGTGCGGCTATTATGTGAAGCCATTTATCGATAGTATTTATATCCAAATCTTTAAAATCTGAGTGGTCAAAATAAGGGTGCGGCCTTTACTCGAGGGCGGCCTATAGGCCTAAGCGAGTAAATACGGTATTATTACCGTAGCATTATTTCTAGGCCTAGGCCTGTTCACAACTAACAATACACGAATTTGTAGGGCTATAAATACGCACTCGCGATCGTGATCACGCCCATTCCTAACCTCAATGTTACTCCCACGCACACAACGCACATTTCTTCTTCGCTGTCACTTTCACTTACTATATCTGCACCGGTTCTACACATACGATTAAAATCACAACCTTCACCATCACTGTCACTGAAATCTGATCCAAGAACTTTAAAAAATTGACTATTTAGGATTGTTTTTGCCGAGAACGATGCTTTGGTTGATCCGAATCTGCCATTCTTGACAGTAGTCCGGCGCGTAAGTTTCACGTCGATAACAAAAGTCGATTGTAGCTTCAAGTTTTTGCCGTAAGAGTACCAAAGGACACAACTAGATGTCACTACATGTTTGACGCGGGAAATGCAACAAAAAGTACAACAATTGGCCGATAGGAGCTGATACTACTGCAGTTTGAATGGAAGCGCGCGTAAATGCGGACCAGTCCGCTTATGGCTTCCGTGGCCAGGCCATGATTCGCGGACCAGTCCGCTTATGGGTGCAGATGGGTTAACAAGGATGATACAGAATGTTTAGTTGTTGGAGAAAGTTGGAATATCCTAGGCACTTCTGCTACAACTAAGGAGAGTAGAACACAAACAAATGTGGTACTATATTAATGATAAGCTTTGCTCCCAATTTTGAGTACTATTTTACCTTTGCTTGTTTTATTACAAATACTGTTTTACTTTTACTACAGTACTTAGATTTAAAGTAGGTGGTTCACTTCAGATTATCCCAGATATAATTATTTATTCTCGGTTCACTCCAAACTTAGCAAACTTCATGGTTTGTGATTCACCATATGATTAGATCAGTGGCGCCGGAAGGGCATTTTGGTATGGGGGGCAATAAGATATTTTAAAGTACCCATTAAACAATTGTTTTGGGAAAAGTATATATCCTGGCACATGTATCCTGGTTCAGGTAACTTAGGTATAACCTAGTAGGCCTACTCGAAGTCATCCCTAATATATACCTAGATATCTTCATTACCATACTTGATCTTCTTTCCAACAATTAAGGATAGAATAAGAATGTAAGTGAAATACAACTAAAAATTGCCATAAGACGAACAAATAAGTTTGTATTTTTAGTGTACCAACTCAAGTTAAGTTACTGATTTTCAAAGGGAGATCTTAATTATTAAAAGCGGACCAAGCCAACCTTGTCGGCGACGACGCCGTCGCTGAAAGAACAGTGGCCAACCAGAGATCAGTATTTGAAATAGGGAACACGAGTCAATTCGGGAATTCTAAGAAATAATCATAGTGAATTACAGTAGGCCTATGCACTTGCATAGACAAAACCCAAGACAAACTAAATGCACTGGTGCTAATGGAGATGATGGGTAATGAGGAGTGACGTGCAAATGATGACAAACCTAACCTAAGGGAAAGTGGAATTACCCATGAAACATTGAAAGTCCTGTGCTGGACAGATTCAGCCACGGGTGACTCGAGATAACGGGCGGGGCACAGCCAGAGCTCACCTCTAGCTTTTGGCAGTTCGCCGGTTCAACCACAAGAACGTTGGCAAGTATCATAGCTACGATGCAACAGTGTTCTATATATTTGAAATAATTTAACAAAGGTTATTTTTACTGTACCAACAGGTACTTTTTATTATCGAAAGACTTACCAACTAATTTGAATATTATGCCGAATGTGGCCAACACAAGGTAATTAAATAAGTTGTGAGTGTTTTTGCTAAGCAGGTGTTATTCAGAAGCATATCTTTAATCAGAATCGTTCAACATGGGATTGCCATGTTTGATTGGCAACAAGTTTTTTACCAACTTGCCCAATAGATACACTAGAATCTCTTAGCTTAGTCTTAGACTAACACATCTTGAGTTACAAATTAACAAACAAATGATACTGTATTGTATTTAAGGATAGGCTGATTCTTCAGTGAATCGGCAAATAATTGGTTCACCGATTTTAGTTAAAATACAGCTGATCATGATTGTTATTTTCAATTTTTGCAAGCTTTTGAATCCTCCTGAAGGCAAGCAAGAATATCAGTTCCAGTTTGATTATTCGAGCAATTATATCGAGAAGGCGAACTATACTATGATCGACTTGTCAGCTACGCCACTGTCATGCATGGGATGCAAACTACACTAACGACTTTGCTAATGTACTCTAATTTCTGCTATCTTCTCGAAGGACTATTCAAACTTTTCTCTGTTGTGATTATTTAATTCATACGATGCCAGGAAGTAATACAAATAAATCAATAGTGATGTATGGATATTTTGCAAGCCTTGGGCCCTATCAGCCAAGCTGACCAGGTAAATTCTGTAGGCCTAGGCCTGGGTCGTAACTTGTCTTAAGAGTCAATTTTAATTATTATATATATTATATTATATTTTTATCAAGTTCCTCTTTCATAATAATTTTAACGACTTTTGTTTACTATCCTTGACATTGTTGAATTTTTAAGCTGTTGCTTCCATACGCTAAATAAATTGAATACAGTTGGAGCCATAATAGGATAAATTGAAAAAAATTACAGCAAGGAACAAAAAGCTTAATTTTTATAAGTTAGAATTGTACGATATAACATGCTTTAAATACACGCGCTTATAAAAAGAAATATCTGATTCAATCAATGTGATTTTTGTATTAGAATAGAATCTTTAACTCAAGTATTTAAAAAACGGTTTTTATGTAGTTTAAACTTTGCTCTGGAATAGCCTTTGCAACAGAAATTTTGAAAGTCAAAGGAAAATGGCTGAAGTTGGATGAATGAAAGAGGAACTAGAGTAACAGTTTTTTGGGGGGGGGACAAAAGCTCCATTTTGGCTACTAGGCCTATATACAAATTTTGGGTCAATAAGAAAAATGAGAGATCTAGGTGCAATTCTTAATTTTAAGCTATATTTTTTTTTAATTGTTTCAACACACCTTTGTCCCCATACTGAGTAAAAGGGAAAATAATTTTCTGAAATAATATTTGATGTACGATTTTTTTCGGCCACCGCTTCAAAACTCTATACCATGTGATAAATTATTTTCCATTATACTCAGTACGGAGACAAAGGTGTGTTGGGAAAAAAAATCAAAGCTCACAATTAAGTATTGCACCTAGAACTTTCATTTTCTTATTGACCCAAAATTTGCATATAATGGCCAAAATGGAGCTTTTGTCCCATCCAAAAAAAAAAAAAAAATTTCTTTATTTTTTATCAAGTTCCTCTTTCATTCAACTAACTTTCGTGCACTTTCCTTTGACTTTCAAAATGGTACAAGTGCTCTGGAATAGCCTTTATTTCGGTATTTATTCTTAATTTAATTCATGCTAGAAAATATTTGTTTGCACAAGTAAGAAGAACCAAATGTTGCAAGGAGACCGAATCCCATGTTTCTAATATTTTTATATTTGGTTGGTAGTTCATTGAAATTTTGAAAAAGCAGGAGCCGCAGGTTCCCGGCTCCTGGCCTACGCCAATCAAGTCTGACCGAGATATCGAGCGGTGATTCATCTGACAAAGAAACACTCAAAAAGCTTGTACAGTCATTTAAATAGTTTCCGACGAAAGAATGTTCACGATATGAAAGGTGTCCTAGGCCTATGACTGATCTGCCTTGGCCTAGGCATGCGGACCTTAGTTAAGGCTAAATGAAGAGTTTGTCAATGACATTTAGCCTTCAAATCATGACTCGCTATTTAAAGCACCTTGTGGTTCTTCGTTGGGCTGAGGTTTAGTGCAGTGTTGAGCTCTCTAGGCCTCTCTGGGTGGCCACATTTAGATCAACAGATATCAACTTTGGGGTCAACATCAAAGAACAAACGACCTAGACACCTACTATCAACAACTGTGAATCAGCCCATCCTTAATTGAATTCATATTACATTTACAGTTTGTTTTATGATAAGTGTTAACACACTGAGGTAGTACAAGTTGCTTTTTTAATACAAAATTAAAAAATACATTCAGCAAAGTGTCTTCAAGAACCTCTAAGAAATATATTAACCAACAATTAATTTACACAACACATCAATCAAAGTATTTGGTAACAACTAACAATACGTGCATTGAAAGAACACAAAACAACATTAGAAGGTACAAGACAAGATAAACACACATCTAAATTTACAACTTGACCAGGTTAGTTTGTCAGTAGTGAACTGGAAACATACAGGTAATATAAACAGTGAGAGTCAATCCAGTGCAACCTTTAAAAATATATTTGTTTACTCTGCTCCCCACATTTTTCATTATTGATACATACTGTACCGCTTTTCATATCACTAAAAAGTAGGGATGCACACAATCATCGGTTGTATTGTTAAATATTATTAAAATGTTAACTGCAAAGTTTTATGAAAAAAAACTTTTAGCAAAAACGCATTGCATAATAAATTTCCCGCCATCCCACCACTATTGTATAGTGTCTTGCGTGAACGATAATAAGTTAATTGCAATCACAGAGGCTAAAACATATCACACTATTTCAACTGAACACAATGTTCACTTTTTAGATATTTAATCTTGATTCTTGATAATACCAGTCAGAAAAATTGGTATCACTTTTACAGACATTATCAATTGATATTGCAGTCACCTTTTCAATTATTTATCATTTTTATGTTATTGTTGTGCATCCCTACTTAAAAGTAATATGGAATGTTTTGCTGCCCTTCCAAAGAAGTTACATGACTCGTAGTACTATGGGTGGGACAGTTAAGACATTGAGTGGTATTCAAAGGTTATGCATTATTATTTATGACATCAATCCTTAAAAGGCATTTTATAGTTTCTTTTCAGGAGAAAAAATATGGCATACATACAGTAGAACCTTGTTAGTTCGAAAATTGGTTTAATTTGTTCAATGACACCCATGACAAATAGGACAAATTAATTTACCCATGCATAAAATAAAAATAACCTTCATTACCGGTACCTATTAAATTCATCTGATAATTCAAAACGTTTTTTCCGGTGAACTTTAAAACCCGCGGAAGTGAGAGCAAACCGCAATGAACATTGTTCTTTGCTTGCAGACTGTCTGTGTAGCGAGCTGACTACGACCTCACCCTTCCCCCACCCCTCCCTTCCCTCTCCGAGCAGCTCGACGCGAGTGATTTAGAAACCACTTGAGATAACATGCTTCGTTTTCAACGTTGTCAACCTCCACTCATCGTCAACTATCTTGCGCATTCTTGGCGAGGTAATTGGGGGCTCGGTCAAGTCTAAATTAATAGATTTATTTCCATGAAATGAAGGTAGGTACACTTGCAAGCCTAAGTAAATCAAGGGGTGTATCTACAAGGCCCAGCCCTTGATTCACTTTTAGTTGAGGGTGTACATTGTAGTCAACAGCTACATACAAGCTTAAAAATACAGGTGCTCTCAGTTAAACTGGCGCTCACCGAGGGATTGCAGCACTGTTGTGCACGCAACAAGGCCACCGGATCGGCGAAAAGTAAATAAAAAAATGGTCTCTAAAACTGTTTTCGAAGAAAAAAAGACTAGGTATTTTAAAACCAAGCCTTGCCCAATATATTTAAAAAATTGGGTATTTACGAAGCGTACAAATAAAATGATGACATTTGATGGTCCTAAACATTGACATCACATCTGGCGAGGTAGGCATTATAAGAGCAAGAAGTTTAAGAACATGATCGCAATTCTTAAAATCATTATTTCGTTAAAATACTACCTCGGTGAGATTAACTACTTGATTCATAACTTATAAAATGTAGATTTATGTGACATGACCAAATATGGTAGGATCTACCTCAATCAGTCATTTGTGTGTAAACTGTCAACGTTGGCGTGCGAGTGCCAGGTTATCAAGACCAAATCATTTGGAATGGAGGTTTTGGGTCTTTTCTGTTTCGAATTAGCAAAGTTCTACTGTACTAATTATTAGTGATGTGGATTTACTGTAAATTTAAAACTCGGGTAATTTACCGAAAAACGGTAAAATCGATAAAATTTTAATTTTGGCCATATTAAGCATATTGGCATAGACGTAATAGTTTTTGGGATGAGGAAGGTGTATATCAATTAAAAGAGCATATATTCACCCTTATATTTAGTTACTGTTCCATACAAAGAACAAACTATACAATAATGTATTAATTGAATGATCTTTGTATGGTTAAATAAAAAAATAAAATAAAAATATTAATTAGATTCGAATGAATGATTTAGCCTATTCAGCTAATGAAATAGACTGGAGTATGTTTAGCTACAGAAAAGCTCTTTTCAGATTTATTGATTGAATTTTTTTAAGTGTTAATTGACTTATTTCCACTGCATTCTTGTTGTGTAGGTTCTTATGAGTCTTTAGAATATAATGATGGAAAATTTTAAAATTTTACCATTTTACCGACATGCTCGGTAAATCGACTCACATCACTACTAATTATATTTGGATCAATTTATCAAAACTACAAGAGTGCCCGAGGGTTGCTTCCTTTGTTACTTATTTCAACCATGGGAGTATAAGCATTTTTTAATTTTTTAACCATCAAATCTGGCGTTACACTTGTTATGCTACAAATAATGAGTAATCAAGCTCAATAATAAACATACTGACATCTCTTGAGAGGCACTATTGGCTATTATCTTACAGGTTAACACTAGAATGACTCTAAAACCTTAAAACAAGTCCAACCTTTCTGAACTAACTACACCCTAGTTCATAACTAGTTCACACTGAAACAAACAAAACTTTAAGTAATCATTGAGTTTGTCGAATTACACATACGTATATAATCGAAGGCTTTGATCACAGATCGATAACAAAGTGCTCCATCATCAGCTCCTTAAGCTAAAGCAGAGCAATGTGCACAAGGCTCAACGGAGTTGTACAACTCATCAATATCTCTTACAAGTTAGCAAAACACACTAAAAGTAAAATAGCTCATAAAGCTGCCAACATTAATATTTATCAAGGGTGCAACAATTATTACATTAACATGATATAATTAATTAATTTTATACAGTAAAATGGCTACAATTTTTTTATAGCCAAGGGCTTTTAAAATATTGATCAGGTTTGCACATAAGTTTAGTTTTGGGAGACTGCAACGTAAGTTTAAGCTGGGAAACTTTTCAAAAGACCTTAACTAAACATGCTAGGGGTCCGTGATTATTACGTATATTTCCCACAGAAACACTGTAAAGATTAGATGATATCATATTGTGCAGAGTGCAGTGAAATGAGTGCACTAATTGATAAAACATGTGAAGATTGGTTTAAGAGTTCCATTGCAGAACTTTCCATGTGTTCAGTGTCAATGATTATTTATATTGCTGCAATTACGAAATGCTTAAGAAGTAAATATTTTTCCCAAACCACATTAGATACCTACTAAAATTTGCTTCACTCATTGTGGGTCAGTAATTAGGTAGTATGTTAGTAAAACCAGATGTGGGAAGGTAACAATGTAATAAAACTTATGTTTTTAGCGCGATACAACATCATAACACATATTTCACAGGAACCTACATGGCTGGTTTTAAGATAGTCAAATATGGAAATAACAAGAATATACGATATTTAATTTTTAGTGAAAGCTAGTGGAAAGTAATGTGGCCCTTAATGTACATTTGTATACATTAGAAATGTTGATCATCGCTGGAAACAAGTTGACCTTGTGCCAGATACCGGCTAGTTTCCTTACTAACTAGGAATTACAAAATTTTTCAGAATGAGCCAAACACATTTTTGTGGACAAATCAACCACTGTGGACCCTTAAATCGTTAAAATACGTTTGCGAAATGGAGCAAAATAAGACGGTTTTTACTTTAAAGGCCAAATACAGCTAGTTCAATTGTTTTCCGCAAAATTTGGCCGAAATCAGCATTTTTCACCCATTTTCCTCGCATTTTCAATGTTCTTGTGAGAAAATACATCTTAAATTTAAAAGCGCGGCAAATAATTCAAATTATTGTTTTCACAAAGATGGTACCACGAAAATTTCTATCGACTAATCGAGCTATGTTGATTTCGCAATACAATACAATTAGAATGACCAGGTTTCTCTGTTTTCAAGAAATTAGCGTATCTTGCGTTGAAATGTTGCTTTTATTTTGAGTTTTCATACTAAAATTCGATGCTATGGATATAATTGAATTTTTTACGACAAAATGGAGCCTTTATTTAGAGTTTTTATACTGAAATTGAAGATTTTTTTATACCCAATTGAAGACTTTATTTGCTATTTCTCAGGGTCCCTACATATAACTAACCAGTAGCCTACTAGCTAGTGGGTATTGCTAGCTTCTGCTACACTTTTAGAGACTTGACTCGTTTGTGATGTGTTCGTCGATTGAAATAAGGTTAAATGGATGTTACGATAGTGTATGGTTAGTATAGTCATAACTATAACTACTATAAACTATAAAGGTAGATACCAGATCCTTAAAACATTCACTTCTCAGCTATATTTGAAGTTTAGTTACCGCATAACAGCAAAACTATTGTAGGCCTACTTGTAAAAATTAAAAATAAATTTTACAGAAGTAGGCCTAAACCTTGTACGCAATTTAGTTAAATTCCACATAATTTGTTCAAATAGATACCCAAATTAGAGGAAGTAACTACTACAACACATTCAAAGAGGTAGGCCTATGTAACAATTTTAAATCCGGTGCCATCCCAATGAAAGGTTTACAATAGTTGGTATTTAGTACGTATTTACTAATCTTCAAATTTAAAATAAAAAACTTTTTGGTTTCTCTAGTACGTAACTTGTTTAAGTAAAGTCAGTCTGTCATCTCTTTGATTTGAGTTGCTTGAAGTCACAAGGGTTTCCATAGTGCATTTAAGTTATAAGCTGTAAATTGCCAATGCTTACAGCAAATCAATGTTCCAACTTTCAAGACATTGTCGATTACTTATTACTGAATAGTAAATAGATACAAAGTAGTTATTTGTGCAAACATAATTATGTAATAAAATATGTTTTAGTCATGAATCATTTACAAATAAAGTAGTTTCAGTGCAACGAGTACACTCAATCCTATAAAGTACCGAGAAACAAATTTGGGCAGATAATCTCTGCAGATAATTTCTCGCTTACAGTATTAGGTTACCCGTAAGGGCATATCATTTCCATATTATTATAATGTATATGTATATTATTATAATTAGTAGTAGTAGTTTTAGGGCACTTTAACAGCGAAGATTATTTGCGATATCTTAGTTTGTTCAGTTACAGAACTGACAAGTTTCAATTCCTTCTCGGCCCAAAACAATAGCTTCATTATACATGAAAAGTTTCATGTTACTAACTAAAAGAACAAACAACAGTGCAACAATCACAAATGAAGGTAACAAAATCTACACTAAGGATTACAGTACACTTAGTAGAGTTGCCATCAATCTACTATTTGTTTTTCAATGAACATCTGATATGTTTTGTTTTGGGGTGTGAATGGTATGAAAATAGGCCTAGTCAAGGCAAGCTCTTCCCCTTCTACCCTTTTTAACAATCGCATTGATAACCACATGTTAAAATGTGTCCTTCACTTACCCCATGGTCAAAATTAAATGCAAGAAAAATTATACCTATAACTGTCCAGTAAAATGTAACAAATTTGCTGCATTTGTAACTTTGATACTGTTTTTCGCACAAGTCACTGTTGATGGCAACATATTAGTCTAGTACAAAGCTTTTATGTACATAGGCCTACGTAAGGAAGCGTGCTTCACTAGTACGTAGTATGCTTCTAATAAGTATGCTGTTCAAATTATTTAAAGTGTAGTAGTACATACTACTATTAACATTTTAGAAGAGCACCACAAATTGGTACCTACTACTGTGAATCAAACCCACTTCTGATAGTTGAAATCAATCGATTTCTACTTAGATTTAAATTAACCAAATTATGGTAAAGTTTAATCGAGAACTTTGTTCAAATAGTTATTTATGCTCTAGGCTAGAATTGAAACTTCCTTTATTATGGACTCAACAAATGATGCAAGACAACTATAGAAGAAAACCAAGAAACACTGTGGGTTAACTCACTTTACCCATCAAGCTGGAAGGCTTTTCTAAGAGTTGTACAAGCTCTTGGCATCGAAGTTCCAGCCCTGCCAATAACACGGTAAGTCTGGAATTCTCTTCATAAAGGCTCGTCAGCAACACATCTGATTTAAACAATTGGAACATCTGCAACAAAATACAAATCAAAGCAAATGGACTCACGACAAAGATGATATCAAGAACAAGTAGCAACTGCTCCAGCACATTGCACAATCTCTTAGTTTGAAATGTTGTGCTTGCAGATGCATTTGTAACTGTTTGTCACAGCCTTATGTGCCTTTATTTGTGCCAACTTACTTCTTAAATTGCCGATGAAGAATTTAAATTTACAGTTGAATCCTATTGAGATAAAGATTAATGGTGGGCATAACAACTACCTTATTGACTCAAGGATGTTAGCGATAAACGATAATGATTGATATATCATACCGATGGGAGTTGATATCTCAGGCTCTATAGTAATATTCAAGCTATTTTAATAGAGTAACACTGCACGATCCACCGTATTAATATTATAGTCTATATTAATTATAAGATGTTAAACCAAATCAACATTATGTACAGGGCCCCTATTCTATAACTTCTACTGGATTGGATTCGTAGGTAATTGCACGAATCAAACTCGAAAGCGATGCATCACAAGTCTGTTTACCATGATATACACACAGTGACTCATCACTTACGAGCTTGGTTTGAGCAATTACCTACAAATCCAATCCAGTAGAAGTTACAGAATCAGGGCCGAGGGAATTCAAGAACAGCACCCCAATTTTGTATTATTTCATAGTCTAATCTCTAATGTATATTTCATGGCTTTTGGAACACCACATAACCAACCTGCCAAACAACAATGAAAGATAAGCCTAACCTGCATTTGTTGCTTTGGTGTCGACTGGATAAGTCCTACTCGCAGCCGCTTCTTTAGTTCAGCTACCTCTTCCTGATGACTGCTCTTGGCCTCTGCAAACAAAGAGATGGAGGAATGCTAACATCTTAACAAGACGTGTAGGTATACAAACGAGGGACCGAAGCTCCAAAATAAGCATTACCTTTCTCTCCCTCCATCCGTGCGTGTAACGTCTAACGATAAAAACCGAACACAACGTCCAATTGACAAGTGTTTTTTGTGTTAGCATTGCCCTTTAACAAGGATGACCTTGTCATGTCATGTGTCACCAAGGGGGGAGTGGCTAGCCACACGGAAAGTTTGAAAATTCATGACCCGGCAGCACCTACACCATTAGGCCTACTAAAAGCACAAACAGGCAATGAACCAATATTTGCTTTTTAGTACCAAGGATAGCTTTACCAGAGCCAATAAATGATTCCCGCACTGATATTATTAAATCATCTTCGATGACTGTGGTACTCCCTAATGTGAGATTTAGCCCTGCAACAATAAGTCCCGGGCTTACTCTTGACCGACGGATTGGTTTCTCAGACAGCAGCCTGTAGATTAGCGACAAAGAACGATTGGTTTCTCATCTGAAAGTATAGAGATCTCTTCTCATTGTTGCAGACTTCTTTCGAGCACTTGCGAACTGTAACAAAAAATATAGCTTTATAAGACAACAAGAACCAAGCTGTTAGGGGGGGGGGAGGAAATTGGATTGATTTCAATTGAGTTGATCCAAAAAAGTTAAATTGCCCCAGTAACATTTACATTGGGATTCAAACAAGAAAATTGGATTGTGGCAGCAGAAGTTAAGTTCTTGTGAAGTGAGTGTGACCAAGATTGACAGTATCAGGAGTGGTATAACCAGGGAAAGACTGAAACCTTGAAAGCATGCAATAAGGTTGGAGAGAGAATTGTCTGGCATTATAAATGTGCAAATACTTGGAAGTAATTAGGCCTGCCCAACCATTACAACAAACACCAAGGGACTGGAATGTTACCTCATCGTTATAAATATTGTTTCGTTATAATGATCACTATTATTAGCAACTTGAGAAACCACAACAACAGTTCTTTAGGTGTTATAATACAGGTAGTTTTGATATAAAGCCAGATATTGTAATGACTTTGGGCTGTATTGAATAGAACAAGTAGTGTTAAGATTTAAAACATGAAAAAAACATATTGATATTTTTAGCAATTAACCTAACTGAAAAGAAACCAGGTGAAATAATGAGCTTAAAATTAGGGAAATTGGTATGATAGGAGTGTTCGAAACCAGTACCTGCAAGCTGTGCGGGACACGTTAGGAATAGCATGTATACATGTGCAGGACTGGCAAGGGAGTGCGCCGCAATGCTTAACAGCATAGAGAAAGAGGAAACAGAAGCTGGGGGACTAGAAATATCAAGTGTGGGCATTTGAGAAGAATATGAGCAATCATCAACCTTGGTCATGCTCTTATGCTGTACCTCTCATCTCCGGAACTGTGAGGGGCTCGTTAAGCAATCGTTTCCGCTCCGTCCTAGCTCGTGCAACATTCGTTTCCTGGCTGCTTTCATTCAGAATGAAATCCCGATGTGCGGAAACCTCCTCCCAATGTTGAATCGCAGCACGAACGTAGTTCTTGGCTAGAGTAAGGTTGTTCTTCCGACTGGCCTTTCGATTTCTCTCTTGCCACATGCGCTTCAACATCTGCAATCGCCGACTCCTCCACACTTGGTAGCGTAGTTTGTGTCGTCGCTCCATCTCATCCAGCTGAGTCCGCAATGCTTTGCACTCCTCCTCCATAGCCTGTGCTTGCTGCTCCAGGTTGGCACTCTCCACGATCGTTGACAACCTGCCACCATCGGATTAACAGTTTCAAGCATCACAGACAAGGAGAAGATAAAACAATGGTCCTACTCAAAGAAAATCAACACAATGGATAAGCTTACTAGAATCCAAAGAAGGATATTTTCTATCACTTTGGTATCACGACTATAAACTACTTTTATTTTTAAGTGAATGTTTTGATATTTCCTAGCGCCGAAGACGTAACCTACATTTTTCTGATAGATACAAAATGAGATAATTAGAGTTCTAAACAACTTAACAACAAACATTGAAATGAACATTTGTGCTCGAAATCCTGTTTCATTTACTCCCTCCCTTCCTTTTGCATTAATTTTATTTGGGATTTCCAAATATAGTTAAAAAACCCGTTGAGATATATTGCTCTACGTTACATCCAGTTCCAGGGTATGCGGTCTACATGGTCAAACTAGACAGCCAATTTAAGGTTTGTCATGAAAAATAGCATGGCTGTTTATGACTAAAACTTAGCAGTAAACTTATGCTTATGGCGGCTGAAAAGTTTGCAAAGTCGAACTTAAACTTAGGAATAAACTTAACCTTAAGAATTAACCAGTCAAGAGTGTGTAAAGATGGACTCCAAGAAACAACAAAATATGTTGAAAAAATTGCTGCTCTTTAACCAATACCCCAGTCAAACACCAGAAGATTGTTATTTGATTTTTATAAATATTTTTTAATCCCAAAGACAGTACAGACAAAATAGCAAAGCACTTAAGTAGTTTTAGGGGAGGAATCACTTGGGTAGACCTATAAAAGTCTTTACGTTAATTAATTATTTATTGTTTATAGCTGAATTTATTTTTAAAAAAATACGTGGTAGGCCTAGGTAGGCATAACTTAAGGACACAAATAAATCATGCACGTTAAGGTTATGCACCGCGTGAACTTTACCATGGATATAGTTGTCGTGAAGAGTCCATTAAGCTAAGACGGATAAGTTACGGCAAAGTTTGATCACCTTGCCTCTGGTGCACTACCTTCAACCTTCAACACAATCTACCAGGCCACAGTACTTTGTGTCAGTCTAGCTTACCTGCGAGAAAGAACGTCGCTGTTATCGATATCTCGTTCATATTGTTTTATTTTTTCAAGTAGCTCGGTATACTTGGTGCCGAGAGTTGTTTGTTCATTATCGTGCATAAGTCGCTCTTCCTCGACCTTGGAGGACCAATACTCTTCGCACTGTTCGTACTCCTCTCTCATCAGCTCTAGACTGCGCATCAAGTGGGCATTCTGTTCTTCTAGCTCTGCCCTCATTGCAGCTTCCTGCGCATCAATAGGGAACTTGTCAACATACGATTACCAACACATCAACGAACTTTAGATCATACATAGCGGCCACTTCTGTGTAATAGGTAAGCTTCATCTTGCCAGTGATATCTACAACTTACATAAGCAATATGACCGTGATTAATATCATCACAACCAATGAATAATCTTTTCTAATAATCTCATGATAAACCCAAGATATTTCTTATACATATCACCCACATATCAATGATAAATCATGCATCAAAAGCAGTTCCATTTTATCTAACCAGCAAATAAAACGCTTTTTTATGAACATAACCTTGAAAATTCATATTTATTGCATCGTACCGAAAGTGCTAAAAAAAGATGGCACATCCTTGTCACAAAGCCAATTTATTTATTCCAAACTACAGTAACCTTCACTTGCTCCACATTTGGTTTCTTCTATTTCAGGTGGTATAAAATTTAGGTTTCTAATGAATTTTAACAGTCCACACTGTTATTCAAAGACAAAAATCATTAGTCATGAATATGAGTGAGTGATTTTTGCTGTGTTAAACTAGATACCTGATTTATATCACAAACCAGTTACTCGTATTTGTATTTCTAAATAAGCAATTATATTATAATATAATATAACTCTTGGACAGAAGCGACCTTGTTCACAAACATATTGGCAGTTGCTCGGCATGAGGCAATGTCTGAAGTGGGTAACTTATTTACAGGAAAACTCTTGGATATGAAAGCTCACATTTTCAATCATCATCACAAATTAATGAAATTATAAATTATTACACTGGCCACAGTAGAAATAAGCTCTTGGCACATAACACCAATTTCATTTCACGTAAACTCAAGACGTGTCTTGTACACACGTCGTTAGGACGAGATTGAGAACACACAGAGAAAAACAATGATTGAAGCGAAGAAGTTATGCTTCTTATATGTACGTTCTCAGTTGACAGGGACCAGTGCTGGCACATCTGCTGACGTCAGTAATGTGGTAGGAGGTAAAGGCCAGTCTTAAGCTAGATAGACACAATGTCTTTCAACAAAATGAAGATAATACTTATCAGCAGTGGACTCACTAGGGATGGGATCGTCAAGATTGTAGGACAAGCTCGAGCAAACCAGGCTTTACGCACAATGCAAAGGCATAGTCTGGATCACGTCGAAGCTCTATCGTTTGTCCTATCGGGTTATGGTTTGCACTAAAATGTTAAGTAAGAATGTGTGTATTGTATAATCAGTGCATATTTTCCAAATAGAGCTTACTTTTTCAGTAATGGACAGTCAATATGCCACCAAGCAGGTTATTTATAATTTGTAGTAATTTCCCAAGCTCGTGAATCTTGAAATGTGCTCTGATCGGGTATAGAACTCATTCTTTATAAACACATCCAGATTTCATCAATTCATGCTCAATTTGGGAAATTACCTAAATGACTTGCACATAGTATTTAGAATTTATTGTCATTTGTTAATTACACAGACCTCTACCTAGATAAGCTGGCAGTTTAGGTTTACTTTTCAAAAAAGTAATTTTTCAACCCCTTTGGCTTGGTGTAAGGAGCAGTCAGTTCACACATAGAACTGTCCATTGTTTGGCAGTCATTTGATAGTGACTTTAGAAACTCCATCGAAAGACATGAATCAATCAATCACAATTTACAAAGACAATCGATACATACATCTTACACAAAAATAATGCAAATCCTGGCGGAATGTTGGCAACAATGTACAGTGTAACTATGGATAGGGACATGGATTTATGATAGCAAAATGATCGAAAAATTATGCAATTTAAAAATTATTTTATACAGCTTAAAAAATAAGGAGCAATAGTGGATTTTGGTAAATAATAAGAAAAAGTTTTGGTAAAAAATATAAATATATATAAATATTGAAAAGAAAAATACATGACATGGAAAAATTAACAATGACATTTACAAGCCCAAGTATAATATTGCATACAAAATACAAGCCAAAAATACTTCTATTTTATGTTTTTGGTTAGCAGCCCTGGGTACTTCGAGTTAATGCAGTCGAGTTGTGTTGTGTTGGAAGGAAGTATCCCGTTTGTTAGTATGTCAACAATAACATTCTTGTGTTGGCACTTTACGGAATTTCACCCCCCCCCCCCCCAAAAAAAACAACATATTTAACTGAATTAGAAGGCACTTTACTAAAAATTGTTGATAATAAATAATAATTGGATAAAAGCACCATAGTTGGTAACACACACAGAACGGCAATCAGTGGAGCCTCTTCTTCTTGACGAGTGTTAGGTGTGTACATCTTGCGCAGTGTGTCTGTTGCAGGCAAACCTCTGGCACCTGAGACAACAAAAGAAGTGTTAGCAATCAGTCCAGCTTAACTGTAAACAAACAACCTACATGTAGGACATAGTTCGGATCCATAAAAGCCATATTGGCAATCTTAACTTAAAAGGCTGTTCCACCCTGTATTTTCTACTTTCTTAAATATGCAACTTTAAAAATATAGTGAAAAGATTTTTTCTTGCCAGGCACAAGGCAAATATTGCCTCTTCAAAATAACTTTTTAAACTCGACACGCTTATTACAAAAACTCAATAAAGATTCTGCAATTCTTTCGAAATCAATTTTCTAAACTGTTTTTCTTCGAGTAATAACAGAGATAAAAAATAAAATTTATCAAAACCGTGTTTCCTCCACATTTTTTCGGTTCGGGGTACAATTCGACAAAAAATACTGGCCAATAAAAAATTTATCAGACAATACTATTTCGAAAAATCCCATTTTTCTCTTAAACTGAAGAAAAACAATTAAACATTAATCTCACAGAAACACAATCATCTACTTTTAAAATATGGCAACAACTCATTCACCCGGATATATATTATTATAAAACTCACACACTGAACTATAACCTGGGTTACTTACTTAATTAACACAATATTTTGAAGAGCTCCGTCTCCTTTCTCAAGCATCCATGCCCGACTGTCGTGTAGACCTCATCTGGAGGGCAGGGAGGGAAGCGCCACGACATCTATTGGTGATTTCGTTGTTTATTACCGACCCCCAAATGGTCGGTAAATCGTAACTAACTTGACTTCAAGTTCAAGTTAGTATTAGTCAACGTCCTGATGAGTCAGATACGATAACCGCCTGTGGGTGTAATAACAACAAATCTACCAGTTGATGCGGTGAATTTCCCCCCAGCCCTTCAGCTGGGCTCTATGCTCCTATGCTTTCAACTGGCAACGACTCTCCATCAACTATGTTGTTTTAAATATTAACCCAGTTTGACCTATCATTTCATTTCTTATAATAAGCACTCTACACCCTCTGTGGTCGTGTTTCCCTGTTCTTAAATGTGATTTGTTGTGAACCTAGCATTGATGAACCTGTTAGACCCTACTCGTCTTTTCCTTCAACCTCTTCACCTGCAGCCAAGAGCTTGTATAGCAAGTGTACCTGTGCTACAGACAAGAGCTTGCAATTTGTAGTCTTGTTTCCTTTCGTTTGCGAATCCCAGTCACAAATAGTAGGGCAGCCTCTCTCGTTGCCACGGGTCTTGGTTCAAATCCAGGGTAAAAGATGGTTCTTTTGTCGCCCAAGCACCAGAGTCTAGGAGGGAAGCCCCCTCACTGGTTGTGCTGTGTTGTGACTATCCACCCTTCCTATCTCTAACCTATTCTCCAAAAATGAATGAAGAGGCACCCTGGCCCAGCAACAGCAGGAGGGCAGCTTTTCTCTTGTTGCCAAGGGTCCTGGTTCGAATCCAGGGTAAGTCATGGATTTCTTGTCTCCCGAGCACCAGTGTTGGGAGGGAAGCCCCCTTACTGTCTGTGCTGACTGTGTGCCCCAGTATGAATGGTGTGTGAAGTAACCTTGCTGATGATGACAACATGCTTGCAGAATTTACCTCTTGCGTGGCCCTACCACAGGTTTGGTTATGTGTTGTGAGTTTTGTTTGCATGTAGTTAGCTGATTTTTAGTGGCCACCATCCGCCTGATGAGTCCCAGAAGGACGAAACGCGTCGTGGATTAAGGTAACAACTTTAAATTAGCTGCAGTTGTCATCAGCAGGTGAAAAGTTTTGTCGCCCCCAGCCCTTCAGGCTGGGCTCTATGTTCTCTATGCTTTCCCAACCTGTCAACCCTTCTCCAATCTAAACTAAACTAGCCATTTGGCCTTTTCCAAACTTATTGACTTCAGTCAAGTTAGTTAGTCAAGTCAAGTTAGTTACGATTTACCGACCATTTGGGGGTCGGTAATAAACAACAAAATCACCAATAGATGTCGTGGCACTTCCCTCCCTGCCCGCCAGACGAGGTCTACACGACAGTCGGGCATGGATGCTTGAGAAAGGAGACGGAGCTCTCCGAAATATCGTGTTAATTAAGTAAGTAATCCAGGTTATAGTTCAGTGTGTGAGTTTTATAATAACAATCATCTACATCAAACACTGTGCTAGAGGTAGTTGCAGTTTGAAATTATATTGAAGATACAATATTTGCCGTGTGCTTGATCAGAAAATTTTGAGAAAAATTATTCAATATTGTAGGTAATAGCACCAGATTTCAATTCAATTCACTATAATATTTTTTCCTAGTTGCATATTTTAGAAAATGTAAAAACGGTGTGGAACAGCCTGGAACTTCGACTCCGCATAGTTCGGACACTAAGGGTAAAATGCTAGCCTAGGGCTATGCAAAGTACACCCTTACATGTACCGTATTTGCCCGATTGCAAGCCCACCTTTTTTGACACATTGTTGCAGTTCAAAAATGGCACCCCGGATGAGTATTTAAATGCTACACTTTCTTGTTAGATGAATTTGTAATCAGGGGTCGGCTTGAATTCAGTGTCGCCATGCAATCGAACAAATACGGTATGTGGTTCGAATCTAAAACCCTAGAGGCCTCTACCTAATCCTACAACTTGAGTTAAGTAAGTCCATGCAACAGGTAAATAGGTAATCATTAGGGCTCGGATGTTCCCGACATTTCATAAAAAAATAGTTGAATAATAATACTTAATAGTTTGAAGTAAGTTTCTAGTGTTACTGATGCCAAAAATGCATAGGCCTAATTTATATTGCCTGAAAATTCTTATTTAAATACTTGTAATGAATTAGGCCTAGACGTCCTTTAGCATTTTAAAGGTAATATTGTACTATTTTAATATAATTGTATATAACTAAAAGGGAACACTCGAGTTTGAGCGCAATGTCGAGCAGCGCCAACTCCAAATATATGGGAAAATTAAATTGCTGCACTATGGCGCTGAGCATATGTAAAGATTTTTACTCCTCTCACTTTCTATCTCTCCCTCAACCCCGGGTGTAATTCTAAAAAATACTGCGGCCGGGGAAGCCCCCAAAAAATACCCCATTTATTAAATGTAACAAGTCAAATAACTAAAATTAGCTAACAGCATAGAAATTTGTTTGGTACCTTTTTCCTTCTGAATTTTCGACACTTTCAAATTCAAAACATCCAAGCCCTAGTAATCAATGACCATACTTAACCTTTCTCTCAACTACACATAGAAATACCACACTAGCCTCAGAGAGATTTACTAAGCCTAGCAGTCGCATGCTGAATGCAGTGAAATTTATTGTGAAAGCCAGTTTTAGACAGCAAACTGATGCGATCTCCAAACGACCACGACTGTTCCCCTAACCTATCCCAAGATAAGATGAAGGCCTAAGTCAATGTTTCAGTCTAAGAGTTCAGACCAGCCACTTAGGACCTAGGCTAAACCAACATGCCTACATATTTATTTTTCACTTTTAAGTTAGACCAAGAAAGAACTCTTCTGGCCCTAGTAGAGTTTCACGGGGAGTGGGGACCCTAGGCTAGGGTTTCAAGTAGGCCTACACTACACCCTATGCTACATTGTGGTCGAGATGTTTCCTATTCCTAGTTCTGCTTGTAAATGTAGGCAGTAGGCCAATTTACAAACAACATTTCTTACCTTTTTTGTAATTATTCATCCATGCGCACAAACTTGCAGCGTATAATTTTTCCATTTGAATCCCGCTGGCTTCCAAAAGGCAAAAACACCTAAAATGTGGCATTGATAAACTGCGTTTTAGCGGGCCTGACCTTCTAGTCTTGGAAGTCAAACATCTCTTGAAATTAAACTTGCCTAAGTTCTTGCCTTGCATTTGCACCTTCACAATACGTAGAACATGTGTCCTTAGTCCTTACGAAATACAAAACCACTTACAATACTCAACACTGTTGCGAATTGCATATTGTTTTACTAAGGCCCGGTGGCTTTTATCAAATAAGTTCACAGTACTGAATTAATTTTACCTTTCAAAAACTTGAACAAATTTCTGCATTTCCCTTTTAAATCAAGATCATCAAAATCTAGGTGGTTTGAGCAGCACAACAATACAAACAACACAATGCCAGAAGAATCCGAAGGCAGAAAAGAAATAACCTGCGCGTTGAAATTACCTTGTTTTTGCTCCAGTTAGGAGCATTAGTAGGCCTAAAATAATGTATTGTATCCGGTGGCCTTTCATAGACCAGCACTACTTACGTACTAGTTTTGAGTCTCAACACAATTAAGAACGTTTAATTAAGAGATGCATACGCCCAGCATGCAAGCACAACTGAATGTGACACATAACAGAGATATGCAAACAGTTTTTTTTTTTAGTTTGAAAATTTGCACCTTAAAAATAAAAATTTACGAATTTTTGTTATTTACCAAAAAAACAATTTAATAACGCCCCCCAATAACGGAACCCCGGAAAAACGGCGATTAGGGTCGAGGCAGGTGGCCGGCCAGCTGCCCGTAAGGAAGCACCATTCGGTTGCGCAATGGCAGTGCTTAAAGCTGTTGTCTGGACAGCCTCTAGTCGGACACTATCCAAATAATTTTGCGCGAGTGGTGTTTTTCTAAAGCTATGAGTGGAAAAATATCATGTTATCTTCGCAAGTAAATTAAAAGTATTTATTTAATGTACTGTGCTGTGCTGTGTGCCTTCACATTACAGGCCTATCAAATATGAATAACCACTACAACCGAACGTAGATTTTTTGTTATTACGTTTGCACGTTTATGACGTGCCGTTTTCCGTGGTTCTTCAGAAACATCCTATTGAAGTTTGACTGTAATCTAATAAACCTTAACAAATTTAAAACTATGGTGTGATGAAAGGAATGCCAAAAGGCTGGATCATGTGAGAAACATGTAGAGATAGGGTAGGAGACCAACAGCTTACCTGAAGTGGAGTAGGCGCGCCGTGATAGAAGACAAACACAAATAAACAAATAACACTACATTTCAAACGTTTCGGTCTACGTGACCTTCCTCAGTGAGTAGAGAAGAGTTACTGAGGTGAAAAACTAAAGCTAGGTAGCCGTTGGCTAGGGTGGGGGTGGGGTGAAGTGAAAGATGAGTGGGGGTGTGGAATGGGTGACAGGGAGGGGTAGAGAGGAGGAGAGGGAGGACTACCTAAGGTTTAAGTTAGGTTTGTGGCGCGATTTGCAAATCCATTGGTAGGCCAGTTCCCATCTTCTCAGTTCTCCATCGTGTACAGTGGGAGGGAGTGACCTGATGACACAAACTGTGAAACAGGTCACGAAGGGAAGGCCATGCCCATTGGCATGCAATGCCACAGGTTTCTCGAGGTTCTCCTCTCTTACATCCTGTCTGTGCCCATTCATTCGGGTTCGGAGAGTATTAGTGGTAAGTCCAACATACTCGGCGGGACATCGGGTGCATCGAAGTTGGTAGACGATGTTGCTAGTGCCACAGTTGTTGTTGTTGCGTATGTCATAGGTCTTATTAGTGAGGTGGGCAGAGAAGGTCTTGACTGGTTCATGCATGGGGCACGTCTTGCATCTGGTCTGTGGCAAGGGGAGGAACCGCTTCTCCTTGTTGGACCTTCTGTAGATCTCTCCTCACTAATAAGTCACCAAGGTTGGGGGACGCTTAAATGCCACCCTAGGGATATTCTGGCTGAGATCTTGAGTCATGGGTGACGCAGCCAGGATGTGACTCCCCCCTTGAAGGATGGCATTTAAACGTTGGAGACCAGGGTGCCACCTGGTGACTAGCGGGACGATGTCGGTCTTGGTGTTAGGTTGAGTGGGTGGTGGTGTGACGGTGTGCTGTCTGGTCAGTCGTTGATGGACCTGTTCCTCCGAATAACCTCTGTTGACGAAAGCACGGAGTATCTTCTGGAGGTAGCACTCCAGATCCTGTTCCGTGGAACAAATTCTGCGACCGCGGGCAGCCAGCGAGGAGGGTAGGGAACGTTTCGTGTGGGCAGGGTGGCAGCTTTCTCTGTGTAGGTACAGCTGTTGGTTGGTAGGTTTGAGATGAACCCCTGTCCTGATGATCCCATTCTCCAAGTGGATGTCGATGTCTAGAAAGTTGACTTTCTGCCCAGAAGAGTCCCACGTGAATTTCACCGGATAATTGCTGTTCAGGGTCTGGAGCGCCACCTTCAGCGTGTCTTCTCCATGGGGCCAGATGAAGAACATGTCATCAATAAAGCGGAGATAGCACAGTGGTTTGAGAGGTTGGCTTGCCCAAAAGTTTTCTTCGAGTCGACCCATGAATAAGTTGGCATACGATGGGGCCATCCTGGTACCCATCGCAGTGCCCTTGACCTGGATGTATTGGCGGTCAAGGAATCTAAAGTTATTCATGGTGAAACCATTTGGGCAAGGGAAACTAAGAAACGGGTGTTGGGTTTGGTCCCTGGTGGTCGTTTGTCTAGATAGTACTCTAGGGCTATAAGCCCGTGGCCTATAGGGATGTTGGTATAAAGTGAGGTCACGTCAACAGTGACTAGGATCGAGCCCTCAGGTAAGGGACTAGGGAGGGACTTGAGTTGGTCAAGGAAGTGAAAAGAGTCCTTGATGTGTGAGTCAAGTCCCTCCACAATAGGCCGCAGGTGGAAGTCTACCAGGGCTGAAATCCGTTCTGTCGCGGAGTCATAGCTAGAGACAATGGGCCTGCCAGGGTTCCCTGGTTTGTGAATCTTCGGAAGCAGAATGAATGGGCACAGACAGGATGTAAGAGAGGAGAACCTCGAGAAACCTGTGGCATTGCATGCCAATGGGCATGGCCTTCCCTTCGTGACCTGTTTCACAGTTTGTGTCATCAGGTCACTCCCTCCCACTGTACACGATGGAGAACTGAGAAGATGGGAACTGGCCTACCAATGGATTTGCAAATCGCGCCACAAACCTAACTTAAACCTTAGGTAGTCCTCCCTCTCCTCCTCTCTACCCCTCCCTGTCACCCATTCCACACCCCCCACTCATCTTTCACTTCACCCCACCCCCACCCTAGCCAACGGCTACCTAGCTTTAGTTTTTCACCTCAGTAACTCTTCTCTACTCACTGAGGAAGGTCACGTAGACCGAAACGTTTGAAATGTAGTGTTATTTGTTTATTTGTGTTTGTCTTCTATCACGGCGCGCCTACTCCACTTCAGGTAAGCTGTTGGTCTCCTATCCTATCTCTACATGTTTAACAAATTTAAAACTATGTTTTAACTGTCAGTGGGCCCTAATAAATGGACAAGGCAACCAGAAGACAGTGAAGCGAGCATTTTAAACAGCTTGCATAACAACAATATTATTATTGTAGCTACAATTGTTATAATAACTTTTGGTCACGATGATATAAACTTAAATTATTCAACAGGCTATTAAGGTGGGCCTAAGCCTGCCTAATGATAAAACATGAACTAGACCTAAGCCTACTGTAGGTCTAATGTTTAGTCAAGACTAGGCCTGTTTCGAAATAGGCTCCGCTTTTTACAATTGTGTTCTTCTCGCTGGAGTTCCAAGTTCAATATTGCTTTAGGCCCTAGGTTAAGCCCTACAAGGTGTAACAGTGTAGGGCTAGGGCTAGTAGGCCTAGGCCATAGGCCAGCAACAGTTCAGCCCACCTCATTGCATAATGAATAAATGCTATAAGTTGACTTGCTGTAAACCATTAATTAGGCTTATTTTTAACAATATACAATGTACAAAATGCATAAGTTTACAAAATAAGTAATGGTTAAGACAATCACAATTATGTTTATTTAACATAGTATTTCAATTGCGCTTCACCTGCAAATGATATTAAAACACATTTTGGATACACTAATTTATTCAAATGATATTGAAAGTAAAAAACTATAAGACCCCCTCCCAAAAAATAAAAAATAAATAAGTCGTTCACGGAATGACAGAAACAAAACAAATTGCAGCCTAGCTTGAAATAAATGAAATCAATAGTCGATTTGAGCTGAGGTCGAACGGGCGTCCCCGACTTATCGAGAGTAGACCCAACAGTAGGCAGGTTTTTGATGTAAGTTCTTTGGAGCCATGCATAGTGTCGGTGCGTACGAGTACAGCGTTGTAGGAAACCATCAACCTGCTGGGATCAGCGCTACCATAAATCTAGGTGACATCTTGTCAAGTCTAAACACTTGTTTGCAGTGTTATAATAATGTGTCAATAGAGTGAATAGCCTCTTCCGAAATCGCTCTAGCCAAAATAGACGAACTATACAAATTTGAAATTTTGAAAAACACTCCCGGATCTAGCCAAGAAGTTTAGCCGAGACAATTACCTGCCTTAATAAACAATACTACAGTGTACAAGAATATCTTAGTAATTGATCTTTTATTGTTTTAATTTATTTATTAAATTACCGGTACCACAGATAATCTATTATCTGTGCCGGTACCTGCATGACAATGTTCAAAACGCCAAATCTATGTAACTCTATGTATTACGAAACGATTACAAATACAAATCCTCACCTCATCTTGTCACTTGGGTCAATGCAATGCCGCTGGCCACTAGACTTTGTAATCAATGTGATTAGTCTCTTATATTTTATTTTGTGCCTTTAGTTACTCAGCATCAGCCAAGGAGGTCACATCGTTATGTTTGTGTTATGGGCAGAGTTTCCGTTCAGTCATGTTGAAGGATGTTATGCCATGTCACTAACAATTTCAGAACAGTGGGTCGTTTAATTATGTACTGCGTAGGGATGGGTTGTTTAAACGCGCATGTACAGTTTAAACGTTAGAGTTTTATACAAACGAGTAAACACGAAAGTAATTTTTTTTTTTTTAATTAATGAAATGTTATTTTGTTACTTTCGGAGCCTGCACAAACACAGGCTAACGAATTAGGCCGATAATTTTCTTAAAGTGCTTAATTTTGGTGGAGGTGCCGGGTCCCAGGCTGTATTAAGGCATCTTGTCTGTTACACATGGTGGAAGTGCCGGGTCATTAAATGCTAGCGTGAGAATAAAACCGTTGTTAATTATTCTTCGGCCGGTCATAAGTACAAAATTATGGTTTTTGTTGTAAAACCTAGGTCTCCGCCCAACTAAAATTTATCTTTTAAAAAAAAAAATTAAAAAAGAAAATGGGGCTTAAAACGTTAAAACGCAAAAATTTGAAGGGGTTAAACGTTTAGGAAATTAAACGCTTTTTCCCATCCCTACTGTACTGCGGGTTCCATTATTAGCATTTTTTTTTTAAATTGTTATTTCTGGTTTCTTTGCTCATAGGTAACAAATGTATAAAACATGTCAATCATGTCTCAGTGTGACAAACTAGAATAAAAAGACTAGTCCTATCATTAATTAGTACTAGGCCAGAGGCCAACTTGTTATACCTACGTACTGTACTAATTAGAGTTTTATGAAGTCAAAACAATACAATTTAGAGTACAGTAAGATCTCTCTTATCCGATCTCCTCTTATCCGATGTTCCGTGTTAACCGAGCCGCCAAAAAAAAAAAATAAATAAATAAAAAAAAAAATTAAAGTTTTAAATACGTAAATAAAACATAAAAATAATTACAGACGCCGCGCCGCACTTTTTTAAATGTACTCGCATACATTTGTAGGCATGCCTTACGAGTGAGTGCAAGAAGATAGATCGGCGATATATCTCGACTTTCGAGCAGTGTGCATCAGTGTACTGAGCGTATAGAGTTCAGTGGTCAGTGTGCGTCGGGCGCATCGCCGGTAAGCGTCAGTGCCACCCACTGAGCATATAGAGGTCAGTGTGCGTCGCGCGCCTGCGCGTGCGCATACGATCCAGCCATCTCACACACAGCTGTTCAAAGATGGTCGTTGTGGAACTAGATGCAATCATGTTTCAACCGATTCTCAAAAATTCGTAATCACGACGCATTGAATTGTTATTCCTGGGCTTATCTTATTTCTTTCCCAGACTTATCTTGCGTCGTGAGCTTCAGCGCGGGCATAGTAGTGAGAGGTTTTCCCACATGAGAAAGAGAGCTAGGCCTAGGCCTATGTTTGCATTGTAGGCCTAGGCCTACTGCGTCGAGTTTAGGCCTAGGCCTAGGCCTAGACATACGTTTTTATTACGACATGTAGGCCTAATTGTGTACGTGTGTTCGTGAGCTTGAATTACAAGCTATTAAATCATTTAGTATACCCTGTATGAAGTGTATCGTGTGTATTTTTGTTCCTTTATCCATTACATGTGTCATATATCATTTTACCACATCAGGCTATGCTACGAGAGCAAATAAACAATTGATCCGCGCCATCCGAGTTTTTCGCAAATCCGAGGTGCCCCCGGTCTCATCCAACTCGGATAAGAGAGATCTTACTGTACTATAAAAATGCAATAAAATAAAATCCACTGACTGTACAGTTATGGTCTACACGTATGAGTTCTGTTAATCCACAACCTGTGTCCCGGGAGGCTAATATTACCTTGTCTCTGTCACTAAGTCGCAATTCCCCCGGTTTTCCCACACACAGAGTTTACCTTCCCCTCCCCTAGCGCAACTCGTCAGCGCAGACACTCAAGTCGCGCAAGCTGGTCGTCTGCCACTAATCAGGCACTCGGACCAGTTGCCAACTATGTGATATAATGGCACACACATTTTACTACATTTTTAGTAAATTATGTTGTTAGTCATTGGAACCGTGTAACAAGTTATGCTATTGTGATTTGGGAACTTACAATTTCAGTGCTCTCCCCCCAATTTCACACATTGCAATTTAATTCCCCAATTTCACACATTGCAATTTCAACAATGTTCAAAATAGAATACCCTCGTACCTGGCGCTTTTAAAACACGTGTAATGGCAGGAAACTTGATGACTGGTTTAAATGGTAAAAACAGACTTAATGGAATCAATGCTAGAAACGGGAAATCGTTGCATTCCGTGATCATTGTTCCACAAGTTAGATTCTAAAAGAAATTAATTAATACAGTGCATGGTTGACTGTTGCCTAGCTATGGGTTACAATTATGTGTAGTACACAAAAGACCGGGTGTAGATTAGAGTTTCCAACGATTCTCCTTAAGAGTGTTCACAACAGACAGAAGACAGGGCACGCTCTTAGACTCAAATTCAGATGTACAACGCTTGGAGAAAAATGAATGACATACGAGATTCTAAAATGCACAAAAACAGATATTTTTATGCAAAAAACATGAACAACAGAATTGATGTATTAATAAACCTATTATACACCATTTTACACATGAAGTCGACGCACAGGAAACGAAGAGGTTGTTCCCGCCGCGTGACTTTACGCTTAAAATCGTCAATCGGATGTAGGATTATTACATAAAGAATCTGTTTGTGTATTCTCTGCATAAAATATCTGTTTTGTGCTTTAGAATCATGTATGCGATTCAAGTTTTCTCCAGAGCGATGTACATTGAATTGGGCTTACGGGCATCCAAGTCATAATGTTAGTGAATACTTTATGATCGCAGTTTAAATCATTAACAAGAGGTATTATCAATTTAGGAAATAACCTTTATATTACACATGAATCACCAATACTGTACTGCCATGGGGGTCGCTTATGTCCACTATCTAGTTTATAAGTTACAACTCACCAGTTCTAAATCACTTTCAGCTGTGTCTGGTACAGGTTGCCAGTTGACAATAGGTGATGACTTCGATACGGTGGTGTCTGGAGTATTTGTTTCCTTGAAATCAACCATATCCCCATACTGAAACAAAATAGGAATTACATCGAATATCTGGGTGCCTGATTCCATTCCAATTCAGATTATAGACAAATTTAATTTTAATCAGAAAATGTATCTTGTGTCATCTCATTAATTCCTTAAATAGGCCTATTAGGCCGCTTTGCAAACGCTTTTTCTAGTCAAATTGATGGAGGAGTGTTTTGGTTGACTGTTGCCAAGCTATGGGTTACAATTATGCGTAGTACACAAAAGACCGGGGGATCAGAGTTTCCAAAGAGAGTTTCCAACATTCTCCTTAAGATTGCAGTTTAAACTCCTTACACAAGAGGCATTGTTATCATATTTGGATGAGCGAAGCGAAGACTTCAATTTCACTGACCCCTGAAAAAAATTAGCTCAGGTGTTTTTTTGTTTGTTTTTTGTTGTTTGTTTGTATTTTTGTCTGTTTGTTCGCTTTCTACGGGGCAAACGGCATATGCGATCTTGATGAAAATTGGAGGGGACCTTCGAAATCTCTGAACTTAGACCTGTCACGTTTTTGGGTACAATCGAAGAAATATTTCTCATGAATATCGTACTTTTACGATTTTTTTCGATTTTTTGTGCGATATTTTCGTTGACATTTGGGGCCGATTCTGACCAAACGGGTGGGGCTACAACGTTCATATTTTACATGGACTTTAAAGGTAATGGTGATATTGCTTTCTGAAAAAAAAAGTTGAAAAAGTTAGCCAGAATCCATAGAATAAAGGTTTTAATATGAGGTTTTTTAGGTTTATAATAACAATTAACAAGTAACAATAGAAACTTGACAACAATCAATCACCTACAATGCATTCAAAAAGCACTTGCAAAGGAAAAGTGGTCCTACGCAAACTAAAAACTTACAAAAAAAGCTCATCCATCAACGCGGCGGGACTTAAGCATTTTCCTAGTTAGGAGTAATAACCACTGCCTCCTAGATGTTCGTCGTGGCTCCTCGTTCCCTGCCTGTCCATGCGCACAGTGTTAATTGTGTCCAAAGCGCTATTTAAACCGTCCCCAAAAAGCTTTCTTTTGTTTTGGATGTTGTATCACATTAAATGTCATCTCCCATGTATTTTACTGTTGAATCCAACTAAATTGAATGTTTTAGATCGTATTTTGTATACGTACATCATTTATCAGGGTTTTTTGCAGAATAGTAATATACAAATTTTCTAGTTATATTATGCTGGAAATTTAAACAAAAAGTAGATATTGATAACTTTGTTGTTTGTTTAATATAAGGCAGGGGCTAATAGGCATGTTAATTTTATTTTAAAGGGCCTATGCCTCCTATTCCTAATCATATTAAAAAATCAATAGGCTTAGGGAGCCTACTCGGGCCTTCTATCTTGACTAGGCCACGAGCTAATGCTAAGCAATATTAATTTCTTTCAAGCAGTGGCGCGTGATAAGGGGGAGTCTGGGGGGGGGGCCCGGGGTGGCACAATTTCCTTATTCCCCGGTAGTTCATGCAAAGAAAGGCCTACTTGTCTTAAATAATGGCACCCCGGTATCTTACAACTTCTTGGCACGCACCATTGCCTATTATGAAGAAAACCACAGCTCAAAATCTGGCATGATGACATTTTAATTGTATGCAGATCGTATGTAAACAACGAAAACAAAAGAAAGCTCTTGGGGACGGTAACTAGTGCTTTGGACAACAATTAACACTGTGCGCATGGACAGGCAGGGAACGAGGAGCCACGACGAACATCTAGAAGGCAGTGGTAATAACACTTGAATATCTACACATGAATCACCAATACTGTACTGCCATGGGGGTCGCTTATGTCCACTATCTAGTTTATAAGTTACAACTCACCATTTCTAAATCACATACAGCTGTGTCTGGTACAGGTTGCCACTTGACTTTAGGTGATGACATCGATACGGTGGTGTCTGGAGTATTTGTTTCCTTGTAACCAACCATATCCCCATCCTGAAACAAAACAGGAATTACATCGAATATCTGGGTGCCTGATTTTTCCATTCCAATTCAGATTATAGACAAAATTAATTTATGTCAGAAAATTTATCTTGTGTCATCTCATTAATTCCTTAAATAGGCCTAGGCCTAACTAGGCCGCTTTGCGAACGCTTTTTCTAGTCAAATTGATGGAGGAGTGTTTTTGGTTGACTGTTGGAAACGGTTTAGTGTCATCATTGTTGTCCGTTGTTGTTTTGTTTGTGTACGTGTTAGTAGGCCTGTGCGAATTTTCAAATTTCAAAAAATATTCATGAATAATCTTGTAACTATATTCAATTCAAAATTCAAATAGTAACTATTCATAATTCAAACTATTTTGGCTTGATCGAGTTTTGCAGTAACTAAAAAAGAAGCTAAAAGTGCAAGAAGTTTGAATTTCAGCCCCCGGAGCTCGTCTTTTATCTCAAGTGTAAGAAGTTTACGTTTTCAACGACAGATCACGCTCGTGTCAAATTGAACACATGTGGTGTCTACAACAGTCTAAAACAATGGCATCAAAATTTTCATACCCTTGGCTTTGAACTGCTTCATTATGATTGTTTTGATGAGTGTTCTTTGCCTGCAATTTTTAAAAGGTTAAATAAACATCTGTATTTATGCGAGTATAGGCCTCAAGGATTCAAAGTCGCGTCCAACTCAGCAACGGCTGGGCGTGGGCGGAGGCGGGGGCGGAGCCTTCAGGCGGGGGCGGAGTATGCCGCTAGTGATTGTCTGATTGCCAATACTGCCTATAATAAGACGACGGTCTTTAGGCCTAGCGCAGGCGTATTTTTTGTCATTTCTTGTAGTGTTATCGGTGTTGTTAGTAAAGCCTAGGCTAGGCCAAGCTAATAAACACGCAGTAGGCCTAGGCCTTCCTCATGCCTCGTTAAGATGAGTACAAAACATAAATTGTCGCCTGTGCGCTCTCAATATCAATGGAAATATAAGCATGAGTGGGAAACCGAGTTAAAGTCGTTACGGGAAGGAAAATCTGATACTACGACGATGTGTGTTTATTGTAGCACTCAATTGAACATAGGCAAAGGGTGGTATTAAGGATCTTGAGGAGACACAGATGACCGAGTGACATAAGAAAAATAAATGAGCGATTGGAAGTAGTGCTAGCATGAGCAGTTTTCTAGTTGTCTGCGATCATGGAACTGTAGATGCAGAACTTAGATGGGTGAATTTAGTGTCTGAAAATCACTTGTCATTACATTTAAGTAATGCATTCTCCAAACTTGTGCCCAAAATGTTTCCCAACAGCAAAATTGCAAACAATTTCAAGTGCTGCAGAACAAAAACCAGTCAAATCGTCCAACAGGCATTAGGTGAAACTGCTAGAGATGAGATCGTCCTTGAAATGAAGCAGTCATTCTTCACCCTGATGATAGACTCTCTGCTAGGGATGTGAAAAACTTTAAAATTCGAACTAACTTAAATTTTTTTTTAAGTTCGATTTCGAAAAAAAATTTTTGAATTTTCGATTTTTTTTTTTTTTTTTTAAAATTTGTAGAATTGCGATTAATATTTTTTACAAGTCAAAAATGGTTCTCAGTTAACGGGTAAAAATTTTTTAAAAAAAAGGGATGGTGGAGGTGGGGTCCAGAATTTTCATATTTCTTGGTGGGGGTCCCGGGGTCCAATTTATCACTATTTTATTATTATGACGAGTGGCCCGTTTCCCACTTTTTTGCCGATGCCGTTTCCCGTTTGCCGATTCCAAATTATTTAAGATTTTTAAAACCGATTCTTACCCGATGCCGATTCTTTTTTTAAAATGGCAAGGAATAATTAAAAATTTCCCCAAGTTTTGATTTCATAGGGAGTGTGAACAGCAGAACAGCAGTGAAAGAGCAGCAATGAAAATTCCGCTTAAATTTCGAGGGAGATTCGTGACCCAAAAATCGAGATTGACGATAAAACATAAAAGAAAAATTTTTTAAAAAATTTCAAATCATTGGGTTGGGCCCCACCTTATACCTATTATACTTTTTCCGTGTGTAACTAAAAAACCAGGATTTGGAAAAAGCCATCTCCGAATAGGCTTAGCCTAGGCTAGGGCCTGGGATCCGGCTTAGATTCTCAAAAAAAATAATTACAAATACAAATATAGCGCTTTGGGTTTTTGGGATATAGGCCTACCCTAGCTATTTTTAATCATGGGGGGGAAAAAACTTTTTTTTTTGGGGGGGGGGGTAGGGTAGGTCTGGGCCCTAAGTTAGGCTAGATCTAGGGCCGGGCTAAACCAACCAAACAACATCACTTTCCAAAAAAAAATCAGGCAAACCTGAAGCAACATCAAATCAACTTAAAAATGTTTCTATGATTTTAAACTGTTATAAAAAAATGGGCCTTGGCCTAGGCCTACGCGTTTGGTAAGGTCGGCCTGGGCCTGCCTGGTTGGGGATACACTTGGCCCAAATACCCACATTTCCCGATAAAAAATCATTACAAGATCGATGAAATAAGGGGCAAGCCATTTTCATGCAAACCTGAGGACAATACATAAAAATCAACATTAGTAGGCCAGGCCTCCCGGGTTTTCGCCCTAGCCGGAAATAGCCTAGGCCCTGGGCCCAGCCGGGGCCTAGGCCTGTTTTCGGGATAGGACATTTGGACGTTACTGCCCGATAAAAAACCTTAGTAGATCGAAAAATTTTACGCGTGATGTCTTTAAAAAAGCTTTTCACCTGCAGAAAATCCACCAGCATCAACAATAAAAAACTTTTTCTTGCTATCTCAAGGCCCAAAAATACGCGTTCAAAAAAAAATCCCCCCATTTTAAGATTTTGCGGTTCTGGGAAAGTCGTTTTGCGAGAAATTTTCGACATCGCCCTTCGTTTAAAATTCTCCCGCGCGCGAAATTAAAAACAAAAAATCGGCATCGAAAATTTGATCCAAGACTCGGAATCGGCAATTTACCGATTCTAGAAGACTCGTCAAGCCCTCAAGACTCTGTATGGGAATCGGTCCAGTCAATTTATGATTTTTTGTATCCCTTTAATTTGGGTTGGTTGTAATTTTAAAATTTTTTTGTTAAGTTCAAGTTCGGTTTTTTTAACGGGGGAAAGTTTGATTTCGAAAAAAAATAGTGGGTTTTGCAATCCCTACTTCAAACCAATAAAGCAATTGTATGACAAATGGTGATGGCGGGAATTTTTGCAGAAGACAAGGTGGAAACACATCTCTATCGTGTCGTGGCATTTGATGGCCAAGCCACAAAGGAAAATCTACTCAACATCATAAATAAATGTTTTGAAGAGGACAACATATCCTGGAAGAAGTGTTTGAGTATGTCTTCAGATGGTGCCCGTGCAATGGTAGGTGAATTCAATTCAGTGCTTTCCCGTGTGAAGCAGTAAGAAGATGTGTCATGTTACCCACTTGGCAGCTTCACATGCTTGTAATGAACTTCCCGATATTTGTTAGCAGCTTACATGAATACACGTGATGTATATGCCTTTTTTAAATGTCAGGAAAGTGCCAAAGTGATTTCCCTAACATCCAAACAAGGCTTGTAAATTGTAATTCTTATGCACTGTTCGGCTCGGAAGAATGTTGTGGAATTCCAGCCGACAAACACAATGAGAGAAAGAGCAAAACATCAAGTGGTAAGTAGACCGTAGTTAAGGAACTTGTAAGTTAAGCCTAGTATGGACCTATTGTTTTTAGCTTTACATTGACTTCAATATTATTTTTACATCTGCTCAGATAGAGCCAAATGATAGAGGTCGACTTTTTTTTTTTTTTTTTGTGGAAATTTTTTGGCACAAACTTGTAAATAAGGAAATTTGAATTTTAAAATTTAAGGATTTTTACGGATTTTTCATGCGCTCCAAAAGGATTTTTACTTTATCTTGGCGGTAACCCTGGATGAGTCCAAGTTGTCTTGAACGCAGGCGATAGGTTGAGTGCACACGCGCGTACCGCGAGTCATCGGTGGAGAAAAATGAAGGTGTGGGCGGCAAGGCAAGGCCATATCGCGGGAGATGTGTTCCTCACGACTGCTGACAACAACTGAGCCGTACGGAGCCCGTGTCCACGGGACTCCCCAGAGACAGAGAATGAACTCGGCCCGGAGGCGCGCGCACATACTGACGCGGGCCACAGCTGTTGTATTGGGACATCTTTTGAAAAAGGTTTGAATTGCTATAAAATAAAATAATTCTTGCTATTTTCCAGTAACTCAAGCTCATAACTCACCAGTTCTAAATCACTTTCAGCTGTGTCTGGTACAGTTTGCCACTTGACTATAGGTGGTGACAGCGATACGGTGGTGTTTGAAGTATTCGTTGCCTTGTAAGCAACTATTTCACCCTCCTGAAACAATACACAAACACCATTGAAATTAGTGATGACATTGAGTATCTGGGGCCCCGATTCGATTCCTTTCCAATCCATATTAATACAAATACCATTTAAGTAATTTATTATCAATTTATGACTGAGGTGGGAAGAAGTAATAGAGATCAGATTGATGTGGAAAAAAAAATGCAGGGGGGAAAAGTTTGGGGGAAAAAAGGGAAAATTTTGGAAAAAAAAGGGTGGAAAGACCCAAGTCATGGCTACCCGACTTCGATAGGCCCCGGTGGTATTCTCCCACCCTCCTACCAGACTTCATTGTAACACAGGGTCAGATATTATTATCAGTACCTATCAGAAGCTCGGATATAACCCTTTTCTGTATATATGCTCCCAAAAAAGGCACAAGTGCATCTTGTGAAACAAATTACGACAGGTACATTTAAAAAGGAGCTACACATGCTGAAAAATAATCCTTCTGCAATATGACGCATATATAATGTAGGTTTTGCTCAGTGTACAGTCCCACTGCTTGGAAGTTTTTGAAAAGTCCCCATGTATTTGCCTAAGGCACTAGACTCATCTGCCATCTGCAAGCAGAGACTGTCTCTTGTATGCTTGCATCAAAAGTCAAAACCGTTTGAATTTACTTACGCCAATGTTCACGATATCTGCTTGAGGAAGCAGCTGCAGTTTCGCATTGGCCGCGTCAAGTTCGGAGGTTAAAGCTTCAATTCTCATGGACAGCTCGTCGATTTCATCACGTAACTTAGTGTTACTCGCTTGTAATTCCGAGACTTTTTTCTTCAATGGTGCAATCTAAGAATAAAGCATTCAATTAATAATAATAAGAGATTATGGTAACATTATGAGTTAGAGAGGAATACCCAATGATATTTAACATCTAATTAGGCAGATCGCCATCCCAATACGCCGTCGGGCGCAGCGTAAAAAAATTGAAGCATAAATTTAAACCCCTATTAAAGATGGCGTTTTGGGCGTTTAAATTTTATGCTTGATATTATTTTTTTAAATGCAATAAAGATTATTTGGATTTTTTAATAGGTTTTAGCTTGGCACATGGGAAGCCAAACGAAACAATAGAAGTTTTGGAAGTTATTGCATAAAAAAGGGAATTTAGTAATCTTTTGGTGTTAAGGGCAAATAAGATCCCTCCCTGTCAACCTGACAGAAGCTTGAAAAATTTTGGGGAAAAATCACTAAAACCTATTTTACTTAAAAAATACCTATCAAGAGGGGCTTCTAATTGAAACCCAGTAGACAATGACTGGGATCTAGCCTACTCTATAGATTTTAAAAATTCAGGGGGAATAACCTTACGGTTCCCAGCGTGGGCAACACCGGGCAACCTTTATGTAATTTGTCACCAAATCAAAGAAAGCAGCTACAGGGAAAATAATGGCCAACTTATTTCAACCTACAGCGAAGTTTATAGTGAACGCCCGATTTTTTGTTTTCATTAAAATTTGCTTCCTATATATAAAACTCTGTATCCGGAGATGTGTCATGGGATCGGGGTTTTTGGGAATTTTCTCTCTTTCTTTCCCCAAAAAGTCAGATCAATTTTAAACACAGAATTTGAAAGGGTTTCCCATTGTTCTTCGCCCTGAATTCGCCTTTCCGTGCCTGGTTGGCAGCCTGGAACTCGACTTGACCTTGATGGTTTTGGTTTTTGGCGAGGAGTTGGTAGCTAGCCAGCCATGGCCTGAGTAATGTGCCAGAGTTGTATTGCAGGCGTGGCGATTCAAATGCTAGACCGCGAAATCAGCGTGGTTGCACTATGAGCAATCTACAACTGTAAATTGTCCAACTCTCAAGCAACCAATTTTCACTAGCGGTAGCGAATTATGAGTGGAATTGTCAAGCGCTGTTTTGCCAGTAACTATAATCAAACGCAATTATTAAGTATTTGTAAGAACTTGATTTGTGGGATTCCCAACCACTCGAAAGTCAAAACGAGTTTTTCCGCTAGCGATCTATTTTTCAAACAGACATACACGCGTCTTACCCGTTCCCCTACTATTTGGGCCCGGGCCCCGTGATTTTGCAAAAAGGGGCATTAACAATTCTGTGTTGCCCTCGTCTTTGGCAGGTCTTTCGAGGCGTACTTGAGGAAGTCTTGGCTCTGGCCTATGTGCATGTGCTTGGGGGGTGTAGTTCAGATGTTTATCGTTTTCAATTGTTTTGTTCATTTACAGCATTATTCACGTGTCCAATATTTATTACGTGACAAAATGAAAGATATTCGGCACTTGGAGATGAAGATAACAAGAAATGGGCACAAACACCGTTGAATGAACTGATACCGAAGAAGGGCACAGAGGATGTAATGCGTGCATCGGAATAGAGGCAAAGCTTGACCTTGAGCGACCTACAATATGATTCATGTTTTCAGCTTGATGTTGCTCCCGCCCTACGCCTACATCGTATCGTTTGCCCGGCAAACACATGCAATGCAAGTTTTTAGACTAAAGGGGGGAAGCGTCGCCCCCCGTATTCGCGCGTACATGTAGTAGGTCCGAATGGATACGTTGAACAATGGGGAGACTTAGAATCTATTATTTAAAGAAAGAAAAATTAAAATTTTAAAAACGTGTCACCTAGTGTTTTTTGAAGACGTTTAATAGATAAATAGTTTTTGCGTAATTTTTTAATCTTTAACATGTAGCCCTGGCGGGATTTCATGTCTTCTTGGGATAAAATTAAATTTAAAAAAGTACAAAATTAAAAAATCAAAATAAAAACTACTAATCATTTCAGTAGGACTACTTCTGCAATACCATTAGTATTTTTCATTTTTCCCCTTTAAGCTTGCATGTAACATTCTTCAACATAACAACAAATCAAAACCTATAAAGTTAACCAGGGCCTATTTAGTCTTACAGTTACCGATAACTTAATTAATATAACAACAGATACATTTCAATATTAGGCCCCCCACTATATTAAAATCAAATTTTCATAAAGACACCTAATCCCGTAGGGGGTCCACCAAAAATTTCAACAGAGACTAAACACAATGAAATCAAGCCAAATTGTAAGTTTTCATTGCTTACACAACCTTATTTAATTTTGTTTTAGTTATGCTCCCGGTCTTTCCCCCTTTTTTAATTTGGCAATGAATAAAAGCATTTTTTTTTTAGTAAGAGGGCCCCGGCCTATGGGTGTTTGTTTCAGATTATCTGAAAAATTTATGCTCTTTTAGCTAAGATTTTCGGGCTATTTCGAGAGACTAGGGCCTGTAGGAGGGAAAACATATCAAGCCATGCAAGAGCTCGAAATGATCCCAAATTTTTTTTGAAGATTGACCAGAAACAAAATTGTACAATACATCTAGATCTATGGGAGTAATACATTGGAAACGTCTGAATTAAATAATAGCTAAGGGGTTTGGTAAGGGGGGAGTAAGGATTTTATCTACTATGTAGCTGGCATACTTACAACTAAATAAAAAATGGGGACCGGGAAATAAATAAAAAAAAATAAATAAAAAAATAAAAAAATAAATAAATAAATAAAAAATAAATAAAAAAAAAGTGAAATATATGAAAATAATAAATGGAAACTTTGCAATTAAAAAAGGCTAAGGGATTGGTAAGGGAAAAAGTATTGTATGAGCAATGTTTGCATAGAATTACCCGCTCAAATGCACAAACACGTTTGAGGCAATTTAATTTTTTCCTGGTTCAAAAATCGACAATTTCTCGTACTCCCTTTTTAAAACGTTGGTATCGCTGGAAACCTTGAAGGGCAGTATCTCTTTCTTTACCAACATTATATAGTTCAGCTTTTACTCCAGAGAGCTCAATAGTAAGATTAGCATTTTCCTTTTTAACTTCTTTACTCGGCCTCCTGGATTTTGTTGGCCAAGAGATCCCGGTTAGTCCTAGCTGTCCGCGAGGTTTTGCCTCCTGGAAGTTTTTCCTTTAAAAACTCTTTTAAAGACATCAAAGATTATTTAAATAGGCCTACTATGCTAAAAGACATGTAGTTTAATATGTGATAATATGGTGGAATTAAAAATATTCAACTGACTTTGGGCTGTACGTCTCACATTAATTCACTTGCGCTCTTCAAGACGGTGGGATACGACTCTTTAGGGTGGAAATGAAGTGTGAAGTGAAAAATGAAAGAATCCAATTCAATCAACGCACCAAAATTCAACTCGCTAGCTCGCGAGTAGCGAGTGCCTTTTTATAGGATGCGAGTAAACTTTTCTTACTTCAGAAAGTACATTTATACTCATCATCCCCCAAAAAAATTTAACAACAAAAAACCGGTGAATTACAGGGGGGCCCCTTTCAGGCAAAAAAAATCAGGATTTTTAAAATGCATTTCTACGTGTTTTTAGACGTTAAAAAAATGTCTGATCAAGGAGAAACGGCTTTGGCGACTGGGGCTTCACCCCACACCCCTAACTTACCCACACCAGCACGATTTCTGGTTTGTGAGTTACTTTCAATGTCATTCTTGGAGGAATGGATTCAATTACATTTAGTTATGGAAATGTTTTAAACTTATAAGTAATTTTTGAAAAATGGGGTGTCCCCTGATCCAATGATATTTTTCCTTACCCCGGGCTGGATTTTCCCGGGTAACGCGTTTTCGTCCAGTCCGCGCAGACGTAACCCGACATCTCCCCGGCCCGGGGTCGCTCGGCGCGTGATAAAAAACCCGCAATCGTAAACTAATTTCCCAAAAAACTATCATTGTCCGAACTAAAAACTTCTGCTTTTTGACTATGTAATACTGTTCAGAATTAGGGGTAATTTTTTTGTGGGCTTTTGTGTTTAAATTCTATAAGCCGTAATATGGCATAGGCCTTCACAAGTGTTACTGTGATCACTTTTTGGATATTATAGTGATATATAAATATAAAAAGTAAAGAAATCTGTGCGTGATTTTTTCGTTATTTAGTTTTTAAACCCTTCCCAACCCCAGATTTTAAAACAATTTTTATTTTTGGTAGTGCAGACGAATATCTATATGAAATATAGGATTACAAAAGTAAAAAAACCTTTTCCTCAAATTTTTATTGCGTAAAAGATTGCACATTTAGACTAATACAGACAATCGAAATAATAATCAAATAGTAATCGAAAAAGCTAGATCAAATGGACAAATAACACAACCGTTTTCCCAAATTTTATTAGAATGTAATTAGACGCGGGGAAAAAAGGGGCCTTGATTGTAAATTTAATTTCTAAACAACTTTACATTCCCCAGCTAAAAAAAAATTAGTAATAAAAACGCGTACTTCGAAATAATTAAATCAAAAATTTCAGCATTACAATGTGCATTCCTTTGGCAAAGTTCTTTGGTAGACTATATCTTCACTAGAATTTTTTATTTTATTCGGATGCAATTCGCGTGAGTGAAAAAATGTTTATATTTTTTTGTCAATGTAAAGGGTTTGATTGACTTTAAAAAAAAAATTAGCCGACTTGAAGCAAGGCCCCCGTTCCTAAAACCGTGTTTTTTTCTTTTTGAAATTGTTTTAGTTTTATTTGGGCGTAAGAAAATAAAAAATGGAATTATTAACGTCGATTGGTCCCTCATAAAAATTAGTTTTTTGTTATTTAACACGTAAGTTCTATCCCCTTATAAGAAAAATAATTAGTGGGAAAAGGCCCCAAAGTATCGTCGGGGTCATAATTAACCAAAAAATTACATTTGGACACGCAAAACAAAAAAGTAGGCCCAATTCAAAAAACTGACGCGTTTTAATCCCTTAAAAAAACCATACTCCGTACTAAACCCCCTAAAATAAATTTTCTAAAAAAAAAAAAGCGACATGAAGAGAATTTCTTTACGCAAAAAATGTTTGACACAAAAAATTTAGCAATTTTCACGAGCAAGATAATATCTGGACCAGGGCACGGACCTGTTCCACAAGACTACGATTTCACACTGCCGAGATATCTTGATGAGAGGGGCACTTTTAATCTGTTATGATTTGGAAGTTTAATGTATAGCAAAATTGAGATATCGCTCTAATAAAAACCATTCCAGTTAATTGCTAATGGAAAAATGTCGTAAGCTGTCACTACTCACTAGTACTAGCACAGTATCAATGGACAATAATGTTCGTATACTGAAAACCCAGTCGCGATCCATCAAATAACTTGAAAAATACAGAGTGGGGAGCAATGAACACGTGTGGCGTTATACGGCCGGGCGCTATCTGATTCACATGAACGAGATCGGGCTGACGTCACACTCGCGGCGGAGATGCGCAGTGTCATACCTAGCCACACAGAGATATCCTTGTACCATGGGTGCTGCCCATATGCAAAGCTATTAGTCAATAGTATGATACTTTTTAAAATATGATTTGCCAAAATAAAGGTGAGGCCATTGCTCACTAGCGGCCTATAAGTATAACCGAGTTAATTTATACGGTTGTTCCATCCACCACCACCGACCCTTGAGAGCGCCCTCCGTCATTGTACGGTAGGTAGGCCTACATTCATGCTAGCTTTAGTTTAATTTAGTACCTCTACTCATGTCGAGCGATAAAGACCAGAAAATGATCAAAATGTATCATGGTATCAGCAACTCGCCCTGTTCATTTACAGTCAAACTTAACAGGACACTTCTGAAGGGCCAAACAAAAAAGTATGTAGTAAAAGTGAAAACGTATAAACAAAAATAAATTTTAAAATTCTAAAATGAGCACGGTTACATAGGGGGGAAATTAAATATTTCAATACCATGGTTATTTATGTACCAGTATATATTAGTACTTTAGAGAGAAATTAAATAAGTGCCTACACCGGGGATCGAACCCGGGACCTTGGCTGTCCCGGGTTCAAACGCCGGTGTAGTCACTTTTTTAGTTTCTGTCTAAAGTACTAACATAACGTCATAGTTGCCTACTATAAAGCCAAGGTTAAACATATTACAAGACACTTTTAGGTATAGACCAGTGGGGTGCAATCTCCACGAAACGTCAAAATGTGTTATTATTTTAATTAATTATTAAGCAGGAGAAGACGAAGTAGAAGATGAGGAAGAAGAAGAAGAGATCTCAGAAGCGGAAGTTAAATTGGCACTGAAGGAAATGAAAAACGGGAAGGCACCCGGGGTAGATGAAGTAGTTGTAGACATAATTAAAGCAGCAGGAAAAGAAGGGGAGTACTGGATTTTCAGTGTTGACATCAGCTTGGAGAGAGAAAAAGATTCCAATGGATTGGGAAAAGGGTATTTTAGTACCAATATTTAAAAAAGGTGACAACAAACAGTGTAGTAATTATAGAGGTGTCACTCTACTTTGCCAATGTGCCAAGTTGTATGAAAAAGTACTAAAAAAGAGAATGAAAGAAAAGGTGGAAAGAGGCTTGAGGGAGCAGCTACATGGTTTCAGAAGTGGACGGTCAACCGTGGACCTGATTTTCTCAATAAGACAACTCATGGAAAGAGAAAGGGAAAAGAGGGAGGAAGTATGGATGGTTTTTCTGAATCTTACAAAGGCCTATGATCGAATGCCCAAAGAGAGAGTTTGGGAACGCCTCCGAAAAAAGAAGATTGATAGGCCTATAAGATTGGTGGAAAGAGTACAGAGTATGTATGTAAAGAATGTGAGTTGAGTGGAAACTAGGGAGGGCAGAACAGATTGGTTTGAAGTAAAGACAGGTCTCAGACAAGGAAGTGTATTGTCACCGATGCTCTTCAATATAGTACTTGACGAGATATTGAGGAAAGTGGAGAGAGATGGGCCGGAATCGTCCAGAACCTTAATATATGCTGACGATATACAGTAAGTACTCCATTATCCGATCTCCGATTATCCGATGTACCGTTTTAACCGAGCTCCATAAAAAAAAATAAAAAAATAAAAAATATTTATTTATTTTTATATATTATTTAAAGTAAATACTACTACGTAAATAAAACATAAAAATAAATTCAGACGCCGCGCCGCGCTTTTTTAAATGTACTCGCATACATTTGTAGGCCTAGCGGGAGTATTGCCCATGCCTACGAGTGAGTGCAAGAGAAGATAGATCGGCGATATATCTCGACTTTCGAGCAGTGTGCGTCAGTGTCACTGAGCATATAGAGCTCAGTGGTCAGTGTGCATCGCGCGCATCGCCGGTAAGCGTCAGTGTCACTAAGCATATAGAGCTCAGTGGTCAGTGTGCGCCTGCGCGTGCGCATACGATCCAACCATCTCACAATCACAGCTGATCAAATCATCAAAGATGGTCGTTGTGGAACTATGTGGAAGAAGAATTGCGATGCGATCATGTTTCAACCGATTCATGAAATTCGTAATCACGACGCATTGAATTGTTACTCCTGGGCTTATCTTATTTCTTTCCCAGACTTATTTTGCGACGAGAGCTTCAGCGCGGGCGATGAGAAAGAGAGCTAGGCCTCGGCCCTAGGCCTATGTCTGCATTCTAGGCCTACTGCGTCGAGTTTAGGCCTAGACATGCGTTTTTATTACGACATGTAGACCTAATTGTGTATGTGTGTTTGTGAGCTTGATTTACAAGCTATTAAATCATTTGGTATACCCTGTATGAATGTTTCGTGTGTATTTTATGTTCCTTTATCCATTGCATGTGTCATATATTATTTTACCATATCAGGCTATGCTAGGAGAGCAAATAAACAAAAAAAACGCATCATCCGAGTTTATTGGTAATCCGAGGTGCCCCCGGTCTCATCCAACTCGGATAATAGAGTTCTTACTGTACTTATATGGGGAAAGTCATGGGAAGAGGTACAGCAGAAAGTGGAGAAATGGAATGAACGTACGGAAGAATTTGGACTAGAGATAAGCATTGACAAGAGTGAAGTGATGGTTATGGGGAAGTAGAAGAGGTCTGGGAATAGGACAAAGATTCTACTTAGAGGAGAAGAACTAGTAGAGACACAGATATTTAAATATCTGGGCAGCATGATCTCCGCCAATGGTAAAATAGACGCGGAGATTGCAAGGCGTACTGGTATCGCAGAGAGTTTCTTCCAGTTAGTGAGGAAACTGCTTTGGAAAAAAGAGGTGCCAAGGCGATGCAAGCTTTTAATATACAAAGCATATTTTATAACGGTACTCACATATGGTGCAGTGACAAGGCCAGTTGGGGGTAAAGAAGAAAGACAAATTCAAGCTGCAGAAATTAAATTTTTAAGGAGTGTAATAGGAGTTATGAAGATTGATAAGATGAGGAGCACCAAGATAAGGAAAGAACTAGGAGTAGAGAGTTTATAAACTTTAAGCTAGGGAAAGAAAGGATGAGGTGGTTTGGACACATGAAGAGGATGCAGAAGGACAGGGTTCTGAAGATGCAATGAACAAGATGCAGGAAACCAACAGAGAAAAAGAGGGAGGCCCAGACTGAGATGGGAAGAAGTTATAGCAATGGATCTGAAAAGAAGAAATGCAGCTTGGGAAAGGATAAACCAGGAAAGATGTTGGGAAGAACAAAAAATATGGCAAAAACTGGTGGGGGTCCCTGAGGAAGAAGACAGTAGAGAGGAAGAAAGTGAAGTAGATGATGCAGAGGAAGGAAAAGATGATGTGGGAGAAGCGTCAGGCATGGCTAGCCGGCTTCAATAAGCTCAGGGAGCCAAGAATGTAGTGGGAACCTCCCACCCCCTACCCGACTTAGTTGGAAATAGGGATCGATATTAATTAATTATTATTTGTACGTGGTCTATACCTAAAAATGTCTTGTAATGTAATTAACTACTCGTTCTACAGAAATTTATAAAATATTTCTAATCAAGACATTAGTTTTGTTTGATTTACTTTTGTAACTCTGCACTTTCTGTGCTTAAAAAAGTTTTGGTTACAGGTGCAATTACAGATATAGCGTTTAATTTCAGAGTGTGTGTGTTTTTGATCATGTCGGCAAAAAAAAAGGCCCAAGAGTGATGTGTGTGGTCGTATCTCACCATAAAACCATCATATCGGACCAATTAGGCTAGCACGTTTTGCAAATGATATGACAAATGAAAATGTAGACTAGGCTTAGGTAAAATTAAGGTTGCTGAGAAGAGCCAAGGCCCTTTGAGCCAATATCAAGTGCAGGTAGGCTCCTACCAGATGCGCAAGCCTAGGCTTAGCAATGCAGTGGCGTGGCGAACTAATAAGAGTGATCGGTGCCTACAATATTTTAACTATACCCACCCCCTATACTTTCGTGGGCAACAAGGTGGTCTGGGGGCGTGCCCCCAGTTTAGCCCCGCAGGGAATTTTTTCAATTTTGATGATCCTAGAATGAATTTGGTGCGTTTTACCAGCAATTATTATGATTTTATAGATGTTGATAGCCTCATTTTTATGTAATGAAATTTTAATGAAATAGCTGAATTTTTTTTCTGTTGAACTCATAAAACCAACGGTTTTTCATTCTTTTTAGTCTTCCACAGTTTAGCCCCGCTGGGAATTTTTTCAATTTTGGTCATCCTAGAATGGATTTGGTGCGTTTTACCAGCAATTAATATGATTTTATAGATGTTGATAGCCTCATTTTTATGTAATGAAATTTTAATGAAATCGCTGAAAATATTATGTTTTTTTTGAACTCATAAAGCCAACGGTTTGTAATTCTTTTTTTTCTTCCCCAGATTAGCCCCACAGGGAATTTTTTTAATTTTGGTGATCCTAGAATGGATTTGGTGCTTTTTACCGGCAATTAATATGATTTATTAGACGAGTGAGCAAAGCGAATGAGGATTACTATTCAAGATAAACGGCGCTTATTCTGTGACTCTGAGCGTGTGTGTGCTAGTGTGTACTATAAAAATCAGCCGAATCGCTGAACAGATTGCGCTTATGTTTTAATTGTTGGACTCATAAAGCCAACGGTGTGGCCAGAATTTGGAAAAAAATACACATTATGAAAGTAATCAATGAAGAATTTAGTACCTACAAGAGGAATCCGGGGGCCTTCCCATTTGAAAAAAAATTTTATGTCCTAGATCGTTAGCTAATCTGTGCATTTTGGAAATAAATTTGGTTATTTTGTTCGTTTTCTCCGTTTATTGGCAGAGCCATTATTTGGGATTTAGAAAAACTACTGAAACGCATAATAGTGAAAACTAGGGGCTCCGTGGGCTTGCCCCCGGGAAAATGATTATTTAAGGTAATTTGGTACAAATCTGTGAGTTTTGAAGAAACACTTTGTTTGTAATCTAGAAATTGTACTGGAAATACTTCAATTCAAATATGTCCAAGAATGTTCTTCTTATTGCATTCACGACGTCGATAATCCTGCTTCATAAGACGGTAATTTAAAAATTAAAACAGAAAACTCGAAAATGTTCTAGACTTCCTCCATGCCACCAGCTGTTATTTAATTTATAAATTCCTCAAATCAATCTATTCAATCAAATGAAATAAGTAATAGTATAACGAACGTGTCTATTCATTTAGCAGAATTGTTGAATTGCTACCTTTTATTAGTTGAGTTGAGAACTACTGGATGAATATCCATCATGCATGTTGTCTGCACTAAACTACTAAAACACACTACTAAAAAATCAGGTTTCAAAAGTATGACAAACTTTTACAACAGTTCAGTAAAACTCTAAGGTAAGTGAAGAGCTGTAGCCATACAATTCAGGAGTGTGATCATAACAATTAAAATAGTAATATAAAGTAAATAAAATATTATGTTTCATTAAAAAGTAATGGGTGGGTGGGTCCTTGGGGACCACCCACCCACCCCTTTTGGTATCGGTGCCTGGGCTCCGATTTGGTATGCTCGCCACGCCACTGTAGCAATGACTGTCTACGCCAAATATGGTAGGTCTAAGGTCTAGGCCTAGGGTCGACCTGGAACCAATGAACCTAGCTAGCCCTACAGGTGTATCAGGGCCTAGAACAAGCCCTCCTAGTCCATACAGTAAGCGTAGTCCAGAGAGCACTTCTCCTGTCGGCATTGACCTAGGCAGCTACTTCCAACCTTTTTTGCAGGTATCGATAGGGCTGCCCAAATCCGTTTAATTCCCTAAACGTTTAAACTGCTCTACTAAACAGGTTTAAAAGTGTAAACGTTTACCCTTGTCCAACTCCCTCGAAAAAATCGAGTGGGGTGTCTAACTGACCGCTTAAAAACACTCTCCTCAATAATCGTAAAATCTTAGGCCCGCTAGGTGTCGTTTGTAATCACGAGAGCTATTTATAGACAGAAGGACGGAGATAAAACTCGTCGGGGAATCCAGACAGATCATTGCAGCTGCTTATCGTCACTTGTCAAGGACACATTTACTAGCGGCGGTCGGACGTGCGGAAAGAAAAGAGAGGGAGAGGGGGAGGGAGGTTCATAGATCGGAGTCGGAGTCCAGCAGCATGAACAAACAAAGGAAACTAACAAAGTGGCGTTCGACTGGCAACTTGGCGGAGCGGGCGTTTAAAATCATCATCAAAAGTGTAAACGCCCTAAGTATCGGTATTGGAATTGTTTTTTATGTATCGGAACTGGTAGCGGCCATTTTTAGGGGTTCGGCCTATCTCTATTTATGATAACCTGTGACTTACAAACTCCTATACATTAAACACTCACTTTAGATTCATGGTGGAAGTTCTCTCCAATTCTACAAAGTTCTCGTCTACCTCTTCTGCAAGAAGTGATGCCATTTCATTAGCTTCTATCACATTAGCTTGTAACTTGTCACGTTCCACCATCACTAGCTCCAGCGATGCCCTGGAAAAAACAAATAGTGCGATAAGTAATAACATCATAATAATATAATGCAGCATTTAAGAGTCTGATTAACATTTAACTATGTAATTAAAACTAGGCGCTAACCCATTGGTTTACACAGGTCTAAATAGAATAATTTTTAAGTTACAGCAAAGATGGTTCTAGCAATAGCTTTCAGTTACTTTGTGCAGAGCAATTCCTCTTGGGTGAGACTGAAAAGCGCCAGAAGGAGAGATTCCTTTATACGTTGCTCGGCTTCGTCAGTCTTCTTTATAACGGCTAGTTCCTCCTTGAGGACCGATGTCAGCTCTGGCACATTCACCTCCGGCAACGTGAAGCCCAGGTCGAGCAGGAGCGAGCCAGCGTTATGCACTCCCGCTCCATTCCACAACTCCACCACCGTTTCAGCATCTGCCGTGCTGCATCAAAGGAAACACGTTCATTAGAAGCATACCAAAACATTCATGTATAACTCTGATCAGAATAGGCATTCTTAAACTAGGCCGCTTCGCGAACGCTTTTTCTAGTCGCGTTGATGGATGAGTTTTTTTGGTTGAATTTTTCTGTCTAACGATTACAAGTTTTTTTGTATGCGTGGGTGCTCATTTCTTTTTCAAGTTCAAATGGAAATTATTTATTTTATTTTATTTGTAAAATTAGGTTAATTTTTATAAAGTAGTATTAACTGTTATTGACAATAGTATGTAAAATATCTTGAGGCCCAAAGACTTGCTTTTTGTAAGCATTGTAGGTGATTGTTGTTAAGTTTCTATAGTACTAACTTGTTACCCTATATACATCTGTATAAAATGCTATTGAAACATTTATTTTTATGAATTCTGGCTAACTTTTCCAACTTTTTCTTTCAAAAGGCAATACATCACCATAACCTTAATGTCCATGTGAAATATGAACGTTGTAGCCCCACCCATTTGGTAAGAATCGGCTCCAGTAACACACACACCTGTAAAATGCTTATATTAAAACCTTTGTTTCTATGAATTCTAGCTAACATTTTCAACTTTTTCTTTCAAAAGACAATACATAACCATAACCGTAATGTCCATGTGAAATATGAACGTTGTAGCCCCACCCGTTTGGTCAGAATCGATCCAAATATCACGAAAAAATCGCATTAAAAATCTGAAAAGTCGTAACAATACGATATTCATGAGAAATATTTCTTTGATTGTACCCAAAAACGTGGCAAGTCTAAATTCAGAGATTTTGAAGGTCCCCTCAAATTTTCATTAAGACGGGCGTCAACCGGGTCATCGTCACGCCACGTGCCCGGTAGAGCACGGAAAAAAAAACAGCTAATTTTTTTGGGAGGGTCAGTGAAATTGAAGTCTTCGCTTTGCTCATCCAATAAGCTCAGGTAAGATGGGCTACGGATTACACTCCAGTTATCTGGTATCTACACCCACCAGAAAAAGATTTACTTTGTATAGGTATGCTCCATCCAACAGCATTCTCTAGGACAACCTTGAAAATCCCACTCACACGCTCGCATTTTGCGAGTGAAAATTTGTTGCTTGCGAGTTGGAAAATTGACACTCGAAGATAACTTATCGTGCGACCGCGCTTTTTTTACGATCTAGCATTTGAATCACCGCGTCTGCAATACAACTACCAATCACTCGCCAAACACGATACATCAAAAAGTCAAGGTCAAGTTCCAGGCTACCCAACAACGCACGTAACAAAGAGACGCGACGCCTAAACTAGGCGTAAAATCGACGTGAACGACGAAACCAGACGAAACCATTCTTAATTATGTTTTTAATTTCATCTGACGTTATTGGAGAGAAATATGAGAATCCACCGACAGCCCTAAATCCCGTGCAACATCCTCCTGATAATAAGAGTAGGTAACTATGTTATAATGAAATCGTGAAGCTTGGTTAGCATCTCGCAGACTTGCAAACGTCAGCTGCTAGGCTAGGTTGAAATCACAATAGGGCCTAGGGCTAGGCCTACCGCGATCTTGGATTTAGTTTTATGAATCATAATAAAAGAAAGTAGTGTTTATTTTAATTATAAAATCAGTGACCTTGCCCATCCTAATGAAAACATAGACGTAAATACAGTAGGAGGTAGGCCTATTTGAACTCGCATTGTGCCGCGGTCCTAGACTAGGCCTACTTCACATTGACCGAGAATCGAACTCCTATGATGTGACGTAAGGAGTTGGTAATGCAATATTAGCTTTCTTTTAATCGTTCTTCTAAGATTAGATGACGCCTCAAATCGCGTTTTAGGCCACCAAATATAACACAGAATCCAAAAAAAATTCGCCTTTGCCAAATTTGCCTCCGGCGGCTGGGGCTTCGCCCCGGACCCCGGTTTGCCCGCGCTACCTCGTTGCGAGTGGATATTACATTTTGCGAGCATACTTCCCGTGGATTTGTCAAGGGTTGCTCTAGGAATGTGCAAAAAGTTAACAAAGCAGTAAACCAAGCAGAGTAGGCCTATGGGCATGGCTATAGTTATCAAATCATGGCAACTTGTGTTTGAAATTTGAATTTCCAAAAAAAGTTCGAACAAGTTCCTTACAACGATTTTTCGATTAAATTATAGGCCTATGCTGTTGAATGCATGTCATATTGGATTACTTTGCCTGTTACAAAACAATGAATTTCAGATATGTAAACTTCACATTACAGTAGGACCTCGTTCATCCGAGCTCCGATTAACCGAGATTCCGTGTTATCCGAGCTGGTTTCAGACGCCCTTTCTTTTTTTAATTAGGCCGAAATGTTATGTTCTTTACATCTGAATGTCATGCAGTATGCTGTTTACTACAATGACGTGTCACGTAAGAATTGCACAGCGTGTGAATTGTAAGAGGGTTTGGGGGTGGGGGTTTGGGGGTGGGGTGCCAGAGAAAGTTGAGCAGTGTCTTTGTGAGTGCTTGCCGCCGCCGCGACCTTGCTCAAAGACGGCGGACAAGAGAGAGAAGAGAGGGAGGGTGAGAGAGAAAGAGACAAAATATGGCCTTGAAGACGACATGATAGAGGCTGGCTATGATTCCTGTGTTTTAATCTGAATTTGTAAGCATTCAAAGGTTTTCAGATAGTGATTTTGCCGCAATAAGGTTATTTAGAGTTTCAGTGTGTGCGGTGAGCAAATACATTTCATTTAATTTAATATCTTTATAGGAATTTAAACATATTTAGATTTGTGTTAACGTCTTCATCATTGTGTACCTTGACGACAAGCTTTAGGCTTAAATACTCATTAAATAATTATATTTATTTAGTAATTTTTGAGTTCGTTGACATTAAAATCCTTCCCTTATTTTGAAGTATCATTGTGAAGCCAAATTTGTATCATAAAGTATTTTTTTATGAAGTAAATATTTAAAAAAGGATTTGACTTTTGATTTTCTGTCAAAAAATCAATTGGAACGTTCGCTTGTTATATAAACAAACTTCAAAATATTATTGTTTTCTTTTCTGACAGCAGAATTAGGCCTTTAGGGAATTTGATTTATATTCTTTCGATTATAACATTACAATTTCTTTCATTCATAATGGCTAAACCAGTAGTTAAACGTTGTACCGTATGTAATTTGAAAAAGAACAATAAAACTAAACGCCTAGAGTGCTCGGTATGTGAAGATATTTTCCATCGGGTATGTATAAATATGACCAATGAAATATTCGATTCAATACTTGGACCATGGGAATGTAATAAGTGTATAATCAGTTATAATAGCAGCAAGTGCCTTCAATGTGGCGTTCAAGATGTCTATGAACTGAAGAATCGAACAAGAAGAGTTTCGCCGAGATGGTATTGTATGAATTGTTTATTTCCCCCTCTAAGTGTACATGAAATTTACATGACAAATCTTTTTAATCATAATGTCGATAAAGAGCCTTAAAGTATGAATGATGATGTTGCTAAAGGTTTAGCTATATTGCCAAAAGGAATGAAGCTTGGACATCTCAATATACGTAAGTTGGATAAGTATAGATCAGTTGAGAGTTATTCTTGACACGTATAATTTTGATATATTTGCTTGCTGTGAAACATATCTAGATGAGTCTGTTCAAGACGGTTTTATTTCTGTTGACAATTATAAAATGCTAAGATTTGATCGTGAAAGGGTAGGGGGAGGGTTGGTTATTTATATTGCTGAGAAGTTCATGTCTAGTGTAATTGAGTGTAAAGTTAAATTTCCGATAGATGTTGAGTTGCAGTCAGTTAAATTCTGGCTTCCGAATGTAAAGCCAATGATTTTTACAGCAGTTTATAAAGCTCCACACGTAAAGTTAGAAGAATTTTCAGATTGTTTTGATAGTTTAGTAAATAATTTAAAATTGGAAGCTAATGAATTGTTTTTCCTAGGTGATTTCAACATAGATTTGAGTAAGAAGACATTACCAGTAAATAATTTCAAATTTCTCACTAGATCACATGGATTGGTACAATTGATAAAGTCTGTTACTAGGGTTAATAATAGGTCAGCTACTTTAATTGATCATGTTTATGCAAATCACAATGAAAATATTATTCAGTCAGGTATTATAAGTGTAGGATTAAGTGATCATGAATTAATTTATTGTGTTCGTAAGATTAATAAGCAAAAATTTCTTCCTAAATTTGTAAATACTAGAAATTATAAGAATGTTGATTGGAAGCAAGTAGATGAAGATATCTTAAGTGGTCCCATTAACCAAATTGGTATGGCGGTAAGTGCAGATGATAAATTAGAAATGTTTGTTAAAGTAGTCGTAGAACCTCTAAATGAGCATGCACACCCCTTGAAATTAAGAGTTAAAGGTAAGCCAGCCCCATGGTTAACAGCAGAGATTAGGAAATCCATGCATAGGAGAGACCACTTGCGCAAAGAATTCAGAATTTTTAGAAGGCATTCAACGTGGGAGGAATACAAGAAAGTTAGAAATAAGGTAAATAATCAGATTCGTTTTTCTAAGCGTGAGCATTTTAAGTCTTCTTTTGATAATGATATTTCTTCAAAATCTTTATGGTCAGTTTATAATAAGTTGACAGGTAACAAAGAGAAAAAAGAGTGTAGCATAGCCTCATTGACAGAGAATGGGGTATCCTACACGTCTAATCCAGACATTTGCTGTTTGTTACAAAAAAGTTTTGTTGTGAACGATGTAGATTTTTCCAGTGAAATTGGTAAGTTTAAAGATTTAAATAGAAGAGAAGCAGAGGATCTCCCGCATACAAATGTAACTAATGAAGAAGTCATTTCAGCAATTAAACGCCTTAAAATTAGAAGCTCCGCAACAATTCAAGAGATTCCATGCATAGTATTTAAGAAATGCGCATCAATAGTCGGATTATTAGCGTATCTAATTTCCCATTTCTTTCTTGAGGTGATTCCCAACACAGCTGAAATTGGCAAGGGTAACACCTATTTATAAGGGTAAAGGTAAAAAGAGTGATAGGAATTCTTATCGACCTATATCAACTCTTCCAATTGTAGGGAAAATTATTGAAAATATTTTACACAAGAGGTTATTACATGAAGTGTATGCATCTGAACTCTGATAGTCTGGTGGGTACAAGGAAAATAGTGCAAAAACGTGGCTATTTGTGATACAAGCAAGCCGTTTTGCACACGTGTTTTATCTGTAAATTAAAGCATTTTTTTCCGCAGTTCATTGTTTGCAGGTGATGTGGGGTGGCGTGTGGGGGGTAAATTCAAAAAGGGGGTGTAACTTTTTTTTAAATAAATTGGTGGTCTATTTTTACGGTTCGAATGTCAATTTCACATATTTTTGGAACGGCAAATCGAATAAAAAACATTTCAAATTCGTTAGTCCAACCATTTGGGTTCCATGGGCGCCATATTGGAAATTGCCCCCAAATACCATGTTGATACCTAAAGCATGTAAATATGGCATGCTTGGTATCAATTTCCACTAAATCGTACTCCCCAAACACGTTGGTAACACTTAAATTGTAATAGAACAAACGAAACTCTCAGAACCCCGCCATTTTGGTTATTGCGGGTACCGGTATAGGCACCAATTTGACCCTAAGCACGTAAATATGGCATGCTTGGTATCAATTTCCACTAAATCGTACTCCCTGAACACGCAGGTAACACTAAAATTGTGATAAAACAAACTTAACTCTCAGAATCCCGCCATTTTGATTATTGTGGGTACCGGTAGGCACCAATTTGTGAGGTAAATAGACACATATGCATGTTTGGTGTCATTTTCGTGTATTTTTTGGTCAAGGATTATAAATTTTGTGTCAAAAAATGTATAATAGGTAATATATTCGTCCATTCTTTATAATTTTTCAATAATGTGTGCTTCCCGATATATCATCAAATCAAATACTGAATAACAAACCTTCAGCAGGCCTAGACAATGTTCCTGGATCTGTGCTTACAAAAGTGGCAGCATCATCTCTCACACACTAGCATTTATCATAAATGCCTTGTTTGCACAGGGACCCCTCCAAACTCAAAAGTGGCCAAAGTTATACCCCTCAACAAGCAAACAACCGAGATCCTAACACTTATTCGAAAAAATCATGTACATCCGTCTGTCATCCTTCCTCTCTAAACAAAATATTCTCGAAGCAATCAACACGGTTAACAGAAGGGAAAATCCACCATAACTGCCATCTTCTCATTCCTATCTGCACTATACAAGGCACTTGGATCATGGTGACCTGGCTATTGGAATATTCGATACGACTTGAGTAAGGCGTTTGAAACAATTGATTATGTTATACTTCTCTCAAAACTGGAATCTCTAGGCTTAAGAGGTATACCCAAATAGATGGATTCCCATCATTCCTATATCAGACTGCAGGCCCTGGAACTTATCAATACCGACGAAAATGATACAATTACTAATTCCACTAACATCCCTTTGACTCCTTGAGCCCTGTCTGTGAAGTTGACTAAAACTGTAATGTCGACTTCATCAAGGATATGGCTCTAAACGCATCTACTGTCTTCTCGTTTTTCCACACGTTCCTGGCTGTGCGTTTTTTCTTGGAAGCAAAAAACAACACTGTGTCACAGCCTTTAAACATGTGAAAACCAATAAGGGCACCGTATTTAGCCGTGCAATGGTATGTACACCCTATGTGGTGACGATGAGGGCCGCAGCCAAAAAGTATCCATAGTTCGCTTTGGCCTAAGGACTCCAAGGTGTGGTATGAAGGAGACCGAGAACACAACAACATCTGTGTCAGAGGCTCCAGATCAACACTGACTTAGCTCCGTGTCCATATCTTTGACGTGTAGTAACATGCGACCATGGGCTTCCTCCATAAGGCCGCACGAAACCCGGTCAAGTTTAGAAGGACACCCAGTGGTTGTTAAATCACCGCGTCCAGGTTAGTAACTATCTGCAAGCCACATAAAATTTGGGCAAGGGAGCGTAACAGTTTTCTTCCTTATTCCTAGCGTTTCTTAAGTAATTGGCCCAATCTTTGAGCACTTATCCTGTAAAACAAACAGTAAGATTTAGTTGGCAAAAAAAAACTTTGAACTCCGGACCTTAGCCCGGCTAAAGTGACTGCCCGGAGCGTCGACATGAATAATTTTTGGACTGATGCTCTTTATCTTAATCTTTATATTTTGTCTTTTTTTTTTTTCTTTTTTAATTTTTCAAGTATCTCACTAAATGAGATTTCCCACCAACACGCATTTCACCATTGAGACAAATAGAAGAAGGGTAATGCTCATTTTCATATTCAAAGAACGTCTATTTGAATATCACGGGACAAAACAATAATAAAAAAGTCTTGTGCTCAATTGTAGTGGCTCCCGCAACACTTGAATCTTCTTGCCTTGGGTTGGTTTCTTTTGAGACACAACATTTTTGGTCTGACATCTTTGGATATGATCAAAAAAGGATTTTTACTTCTCCTGCCTTCTCTTTGACGGTCCTTGAACAACTTTGCCCTTTTCCTCAGCCACGTAAAGTTTGCGACGCTTTCGTCCACCATGACTTGTCGTTACTAGTTTGATAAGTTCATGCACTTGTGCAGAGATAGATTATCACATTGCAAGAAACTGTCCTTTAATGCAGCGCATTTTTACATTTTAAAAGTATGATGGAAGCTTGAATATTGTTCGTGGTGTGTGTCACCATAACTGACCCGTGCCATCGTCAGTCCTCATCCCTTTAAAATCAGAGAGCAGCCTGATCACTTCAGGGCCCCCTAAAGTGTCCAGCGTCGAAGAGGCAGGATTTTGAGTGAGTCCAATAGCATCAAATTTTGCTTTTACTTCGGGGTTATTTTGTTCGTGACTTTATGTGACCCTGTAAGATTGTAAGACGCGTCGGTGCTGTTGCCGGAAAAAAGATTTTTGATGCACACTTAATTGCAAGAATTGCAAAGATTTAAAAATTTTCAGCAATAAGAGTTACCCGCGTTTCCCAAAATTTTATTATTGACTGGAGAGAAGTGAAACCATTTCCTACTCATACAATAACTTTTTTTCATTTTCAGCTCGAGGCATAAGAGTATTGGTATCACCGGGAGAAGATTGTATTGTATTGTTTTATTTAATTAAGAGCTCTTTTGATCGGAAAAAGAATATTTAACAGTATTTTAAATTAACTATTATTATACTCCAGCAGTAAAACACACAAACTTACTTGACGAGCTACAAGACACCTGCAATGATGATTAGAATTAAACTAGATGATTATTTAATGAATATACTAGCAACGGTAATAGTAACTATAGCAAATGGTGTTTGGTGTTAAATGTCTGGGGTATGTTGTTTTACATTTTATAGACACACTTCACAAAATAAGCACACAATATTGACAAATTATAGAAAAATTGGACGATGATCTTTCCTCTTATACATTTTTCCCCCAACACAACATTCATAATCCTTGACCGGAAAATACACGAAAAAAGACACCAAACATGCATATGTGTCTATTCACCTCACAAATTGGTGCCTACCGGTACCCACAATAATCAAAAATGCGGGATTCTGAGAGTTTAGTTTGTTTTATCACAATTTTAGTGTTACCTGCGTGTCAGGGAGAACGATTTAGTGGAAATTGATACCAAGCATGCCATATTTACATGCTTTAGGTATCAACATTGTATTTGGGGGCAATTTCCAATATGGCGCCCATGGAACCCAAATGGTTGGACTAACGAATTTGAAATGTTTTTTATTCGATTTGCCGTTCCAAAAATATGTGAAAATGACATTCGAACCGTGAAAATAGACCACCAATTTATTTAAAAAAAAAATGTTACACCCCCTTTTTGAATTTACCCCCCACACGCCCCCCACATCACCTGCAAACAATGAACTGCGGAAAAAAATGCTTTAATTTACAAATAAAACACGTCTGCAAAACGGCTTGCTTGTATCACAAATAGCCACGTTTTTACTCCTACCCACCGGACTATGAAGGTTTAAGTGAAAACCAGCATGGTTTCAGGAAAGGTAGGTCAACGCAAAGTGCCCTTCTAGCATTTACAGATTTTATCTATAAAGGGATTGATAAACGTAATGGTAAGGTTGGAGCTGTCTTTGTTGATCTTAGGAAAGCATTTGATTCAGTACCTTTTTTACCTCTTTTAATAAAATTAAAAAGCCAGGTATAACGTAAGTCCTTAGTTTGTATCAATTTTGGCGGATTATTTTTTAAATAGAAAAATGTTTATAAATCTTGCAAATATAGTTCAAAAGTATTCAATATATTTTGTGGAGTACCCCAAGGATCAATATTAGGACCCCTGTTATTTATTCTTTATATAGATGATATATCTACTATAATGGGAGGCATCAATTATATCTTATATGCTGATGACTTGGTCTTTTATTTAGAAGGTGTGGATGTCGAAGAGATCGTAAGACGTCTTCAAGAAGTTCTAAAGAGGATGGATGATTGGTTTAAAACTCAGGAACTTGATATTAATTATAGCAAAACAAATTTTATGATTTTTCATAAGGCTAATGATAGAAGCATGAATGATATTCATTTGACGTTAAATTGTAATGGTAAATTAATTTCTAGAGTGTATGAATTAAAATATCTTGGGAGTTTTCTTAGATTGTAGTTTAAATTTTAAGAAACATTATGAATATGTGTGTAATAAAGTATCATCAGTAATTGGAATTATAAGTAGAATGAAGAGGTTTGTAACTGAGAGAATGTTGAGGTTACTTGTAGATTCTTATATTCACTCTGTTATTGATTATTGCTTAGTGGTTTGGGCAGTAAGACCTTCTACTGAGTATGTTGTACTCCAGAAGAGAATTGACCATCTGTTTGATTCATTTCCCTTGAGCCAAGATTTGCAGTCTGATTGTTTCACAATTGAGGAGAGCATGAAGTATAGCGTGCTGGTAAATACATACAAAGTATTGAAAGGTATGTTTTTAGGTATTCTACCAAATATTTTTAAAATTGTTGATCGTGATAGAAAATCTACTTTAATAAACTCATTGGAAGTTCCTAGATTAAATTCTGAAGCATTTAGAAAGTCATTTATGTACAGAGGCGTATCCTATTGGAATTCAATTTCTTATGATATTAGAAGCCAGTTTACTGATCTAGGAATTGTACAATTTAAAGGTAAAATTGAAGCAATGATAATGAATCAAAGAGCAAAGAATTGATTTTTACTATTTATTTGTAGGTTATTGTCTGTGTATTTGTGTAATGTTAATTTACCTTCATAAGTTCTTATAAATGATTTTGCTTTTCTCTTTTTTTGTTCATTATTGCTTTGATTTATGATATAAACAATGTATTTTCAATTATATTTTTCTGCCTAGATTGTCTGGTTGCCGCCCACTGATGGAGCTTGCAACTTGAGTTAGGTGTCCTGTATCATTGCTGTGATCAGTTTGACATGAACAATTTTAAATAATTATATATCTGATATAATTATATATATGAGTCAAGATTTTTAGGACTAAAATGTTATCAAGATTTGAACGCAAAAATGAAGATTGATCACAAGAATAAAGATTTCGCGTTCGGTGGTTTCTTCCGCGAAAGTTTTTGATTATACTCCCTGATTTGCTGTTCCTGATTTTTGGCAAACCTCATATTCGTTTGAGTGGGATCGTCTAATAAATCAGTTTTTTTCTTTTCGTTTTTCTTTTTTAATGTTTTTTTTTCTTTCTTTCTTTGTCTTTTTCTTTCTTTTATAATTTTTTTTCCCCCTTTCTTTTCTTTTCTTTTCATTCTACACCCTTTTTTATATTTGATTCATTCATTAAATGCATATAATATATATATTTTTTATTTGTTACCAAAATTGTTGTGTTTAAATGCATTGTTGTTGTAATGCTACTATTTCAAATATTTACGAAAATGTAGTTTATTGTTGTTTCTGCATAGCTATGTAATTAGATTTATTTAGTTGTCCTCCTTTGTAAATCAGTTTTTATAACTGAATAGGATAGACGTTAAATAAATAAATAAAATAAATAAATAAAATAAATAAAAGATTATGAAGAAATAAACATTGCATCGGAACATCCAGTCAATGACAGACGCGCTACTGGGCAGCTAGACGCTATAAAGTAGATGCGGGCATAAGATAACAACATTATACCCTACCTTTACCCAAATTTTTTTTTTTTTTATTTCATACCATTTGAATTTTGCAGGCTAAAAGTAGAACTGTAAACCAATGCTCCAAACAGGTAAGTAAAGACATTACATGGCAGCAGCGACACAAACACACTGTTAAGTTATTTCCTCCAGTGTCATAACAAGTACTGTTCTAAACACGCTTGGTGATTGGAAGCCATTGTTTAACTGGAGTTTAAGTGCCAAGGTTATAGTCGGGCCTAGTCAACTTACAAAGTATGACACGACTTTCTAACTACCGGAAAAGTAATTAAATTTGCAATAGAAAATACTTATCATAGGCCTAGTGCTGCTTGCCAGTAAGTGTCAATGAACGATGCGTGCAAGGGGTGACATTTTGAAAATAATATTTTACTAACCTGGTGTTTAGAAGTGGCAATGACTTAAGGCCTATTGTATCATCAAAAATCCACGCGTGTGAATCACTTGCACTGGAATTCCGGCATTGCCTGTCAGAGTTTTCTGAAGACATAGCGCATGGATTGTTTATGCCCCTGTCATCAATATTGCTCTCATATTCCGAAGGAACAAACACATCGTCGGCAAGCTCTTGAGAATCTAGATCCGGAATAGATTTCCTCTTCTTTGGGTTAAGTGCAGAACTCTTGTCCAAGAGAATAGCGTCATCACTTCCCGATGAAGACTGCCTACTTGCCATCTCTGGGGATGAGTCCAGATGTGAGCTGGGGAGCGATTTACGGCCATACTTTTTCCTTCCAAACATTACTTTTGGAGTAGCTTCAGCCGTTAATGTGTCTGTTGATATTGGTTCTTGCTCCATTCCATGACCTGAATATAAATTAAATCCTTAACAATAAAGAAAACAAGGTATCCATGCCAATAGCACTACAGCTAAGCCTGAACTAAACTGAACGTAAAATAGGAATAGGTAGACAAAACTTTTGTGATCCGAGCTCAAAGTATTAGTTGGCTTCTAGAACAGTTGGCTGAAGGACTGTAGGTCTACATTTTCTTTTTAGGTTTGCTCAAAGCACGAAAAAAGTACCTACTTTTAGAAAATTGTCACCGGAACAACCTGGAGGAAACCTGGAGGAAACCTTGAGTAAAGATTGCCAGTGTTCAGTAGCCTAATAAGTGGCAAGTATCCAAATAAGAGCCACACAAGTGCTGCCGAGTCCTAGTGTTAAGCTATCTTTACACGCAAAACATCTAAAAAATTATACAATTTAGAAAATACGAAGAAAAAATATCCCATTCAAACACTTGCAGTTTAGCAGGCCAGGATTATAGACATTTAAATACGACCAGGCATCTCAATAAAATAAAGGCATAATTTGCATCTTACCTTGTCCTAAAAGAGCAATTAACTTTTCACGAAACTCGAAAAAAGTCACTCGATCTTCAACACTACCTCCTCCAATGAGGTTATTTATCAACTCTGATCCCTTTTCTTCAAGTTGCAGTTTTTTACATAAATTAATTAATCCTTCAGCATTCAAACTACCCTTTCTCTCTTGATCGCAGCTCTTGAAAAACGACAGAAGCTGCTGCTCGTAGGGGTCAGTAATAACACCTTCCATTTCATGTCCGGGCGACAATTCCTGGAAAATTAAAACAATAAACCTACCATTGAATTATAAGAATTGTCGTAAAAGTTAACAATGTCCAGTAACTTGTCACATACCTAGTCCTTCATTTAAGGTTGATCTATCAGACTAATTAAAATTTTCCTAAATATTATTTTATCAAAACAACAGGCATAGTTAATCAATTATCATTATTTGACATTAACAAAACTATTTTTGACTTTTTTTTGGGTTGAACGGTACACCCAATATAGACGATTATAGTGAAATTTATGACATATACCCCGGACATATTCCTGATCATAATTTTTTGATTGGAAGGCTCTTTTTTGTTTCTATTTGTAACACAAACTTCTGTCTACAAACTGACATACTTGTAAAAATGTTCTCGTTAATATCTTGCACGGTATGATTTTTTCTTATCCCGGTACAAAGTTAGTATTTGTACCGGCGGAAGAAAAAATTTGTACCGTGCAAGATATCAACGAGGGAAAAATTCCAAGTATGTTAGTTTGTAGGCAAGTACGTTTTACAAATAGGAACAAAAATGAGCCTTCCAACCAAAAAATTATGATCAGGAATATGTCCAGTGTATACGTCATAAATTTCACTATAATCGACTATATTAGGCGTACCGCTCAACCTAAAAATAAATTACCTATACAAAATAGTTTTGGCAATGTCAGATGATTACAATGGATAAACTATTTCCATTGTTTTGTTAAACTAATTTATTTTTTCAATTAATTAGGCCGATAGATCAACCTAAGTTCTGACACAAATAAAATACGTAGGGACCTATGAGTTTACTTGGATTTGTTTAGGCCTAGTTACAAAGTGGGTGAAATATAGAAACTAAAAAACAAATGGGGAGGTATAAGTTATGTCCATCTTGCGTGGCATGAATACTAAAGGTTAAAACTTGGCCCTACATAAATATTTTAAGAAATTGTGAAACATTTTAAAGTTACCAGCTTGATTTTGTGAACTTTTAGGGATTTTTAGGATTACTGATTAGACTAATTCAGTTATAAATTGGTAAGGTGGGGTGCGGGTTCATTCATGGGACAAGATCCACAACAACAACAACAACAACTGTGGTACATCCAATGTCATCTACCAACTGAAATACACACGCTGTCTAGCGGAGCACATCAGGTTGACCAACAACACTCGGCACAAGGATGAACGAACACAGGCCGGATGAGCAAGAAGAGAACCTGGAGAAACCTGTGGCACTACATGCGAATGGAGAAGGCCTAGCCTGTGTCATAAGGGCCCCACCCACAATTCACAATGGCGATTTTGAAGATAGGAAAGTTCGTAAAACCTCTTTTCAATACTTTATTTAGAGTTGGACTTGGGCGACACAGGCACGAGCGTAGCAACTTGAAGCGTCGAAAATCCAGTTCAAGATGGCGGTTTGGCGTTTTAATTTATGCTTTTTCAAAGCAATAAAGTATTATACTGCATTGTTTGATATGGTTTTAGCTTGTGCAGCATGGGAATGCACAAACAGAAACAATACGAAGTTATTGCATAAGTGAATTTAGAAATCATTTAATGTTAAAGGCTAGTATGCTCAGCTGTCAAACTTGCGGCCATCTTTAAAAATATTCGGTCTACAAATCACTCCCATTTGATTAACATGTACGCTGTCATTTCAAGATGGCTTCTAATTGTAACGGAAGTGGACCACCGACTGCTAATCTAGCCTAACAGTAGTTAAATATCAATGGGAAGAACAGAACTTTTTTTGGCAAAAATAATAAAAATACGTCACTTTCGTCTAGAATAGCCAAGTGCATTAATATAAGACGTTAAGCAATATCCAATCAACCAACAACATCTTCATGTAATACCACTTAGGCCTACTACTGAATTATGTCATAGCCTAGTCCAAACAACATAATTTTGTGCTTGATCATTAAAATGATAGAGAGATTACATTTTAAATCAATTAGATGTTACCCTTTCACTGTTGGAGCTAACATATAGACATACCAATAAATAAAATTAATATTGAACATAATTGTAAAAAAAAAAAAAAAAAATGGTTAAAGAGTAATAGTTAAAAAATCAAGACTTGCACAACCCTAATTTTGTTTAGGCCTATAAGTAATGAAAAATCAAAATGTAATAATCATGCAACTGAACTACGTTTTTTATATATTACATACCTAGGCCTACACTAATTATTTTGTAGTGAAGACAAAATGTATTGAAAGTTAAAACATATATATTATAGGCCTACTAGGAAAACGCATAAGTCCCGCCGCGTTGATGGATGAGCGTAATTTTTTAAAAACAAAAAAAGCGTAAAATTGCGATTTTTGTAACAAATAATTTTTTGATTACGCTCAAATTTCACACGAATATATTAATTCATAAAATTAAAGTTCTGTGAAAAAATCATTCCAATCGGATAAAGCATGTTGGTGTTAAAAGTCAAAGAAATGTTTAAAATTGAAAAAAATCGTAAAATTGCGATATCATGAGAAATGATTTTTCAATTGCGCTCAAATTTCACACGAATATATTAATTCATAAAATTAAGGTTCTGTGAAAAAATCATTACAATTGGATAAAGCATGTAGGTGTTACAAGTCGAAGAAATTTAACAAATCAAAAAAATCGTAAAATTGCGATTTTCATGAGAAATAATTTTTCGATTACGCTCAGATTTCACAAGAATATATAAATTCATAAAATAAAGGTTTTGTGAAAAACTCATTACAATCGGATAAAGCATGTAGGTGTTATAAGTCGAAGAAATTTTTAAAAAATAAAAAAAAAAAAAAAATCGTAAAATTGCGATTTTTACGAGAAATAATTTTTCGATTGCGCTCAAAAACGTGGCAGTTCTAAGGTCAGAGATTTCGAAGACCTCCATAAAATTTCATCGCAATTGGAGTATCGGTTTAGCCGGAATCGTGTTAACAGACACACAAAAATACATACAGAAAAAAAAGAAAAAAAAACATTCCGGATTTTTTTCTCCAGTGTAGTTAAATGGAATCTTCGCTTCGCTCGCTACGCTCATCCAACAAATTCAATGCATTTTCAATTATCTTTATTATTATTGATTAGAACTTCATGGAACTCTACTAGTTTGACGAAATTGCCAGTTTTTGTTTTTTTAGGCCTACTTTATTTTCTTTGCCAAATCACTGATATTTCAAAGTAAATTAAAAATAAATGTGCGGAAACCAATTAAAAATAATTTTCCGCTTCTGTTTTATAAACAAAAGTAAGTTAAGTAGTGAGGAGCGACGCGGCCTAGGCCTATTCCTACCGTGCTGAGATGTTGTACTCACTGCAAGTAACCTTACAAGAACATAATTTAAAAAAATCCAAAATAGAATCATCACGTTTTTACTGTTAGGCTATAGGCCTAGTAACAAAAAAAACGGTACTTGTTCATTAACGGGACCCCCTCTAAAAAATGTAAAAATTCAGTAAAAACATTCATTAGACAATCATAACTACTACATCTACTCCATCTGAGTTTCAGGAGGTCAGGAAAACACAATTATTTCAAACAAAGCCTCGAAAACATCCTTTCCGGCTACATACTTTGTGCCAGGAGTGACACGGCCTACGCCAACGTACTCCACCTGCAAAACCTTTAACGTCGCTATTTTAAATATAAAGGACTGTCAATGGAAAAGTACTTTCGTTTAAAATAGCAACGTTAAAGGTTTTGAAGGTTCATTTAGTGTCCGTGAATGTCAATGTCAGTTGCACGGCGACGACTGCTCTCATGTAGGCCTACGCGTTCCAATGGACTGTACTCGCCTAAGTCATGTTAAACGTGTGAGTCAAGTTCACTGTCAGAGTCATATTCAACTCCTCGCAAGTTGTAATTATTTATTGTAAACAGAAATAAGTAAAAAAAAAAAACGACGATGGGGGGACCAATCAACAAAATATTGAGGGGGGTCCCGTTAATGAACAAGTACCAAAAAAACTTCAAACCCTTTAACGTCGCTATTTTAAACGAAAATCCTTTTGTAATAAAAGTCCTTTATATTTAAAATAACGACGTTAAAGGTTTTTTAGGTGGAGTATTTTAGCGGAAAAGGATGGTAGGCCTAGTAAGTAGGCTAAAATCAAGACGTAGGCCTAAATACCAAACATGGTGAATCAATGACAGTGAAATGAGCGAGTGTTTGTATTCAATCTGTGTTATTCTATATAGGCCTAATTGGTATATTTTCAGAGTGATTTGTATAAATAAATCATTAATAATGAGTTCTTCTTCATTTGTTTCTAATTTGAAGTTGTTTTTTTATTCTATTCCTTTGAAAAAAACTGTGTTGAAAAGTTGGACCGCACCAACTGAACTAGGCCTACCTAGTACCAAAACGACCGACTCAACAACTAAAAGTGATTAAAGTAAGTGCAGAAACTACTTTCCGCGGCCAAAAACCAAGTAAATACATAATAATATTCAGTTAGAAAAAGGAAAATCATAAATTTAATGCAAAATAACACTTCCCTCAAATTAAGGTTATAGGTACCGAACGGAACTTCATTAGTAGGCCTATGAGGCTATGATGCCCTCATCAATACATTACACGCATTGTTTTCTGCCGAGTGCTTGTATTTTATTTTGTACGGACTAGGCCTACTATCATTTTTAAACCACTAGATAAACATTTTACGACTACAAAAATGGGTACCTACTTGTGTAGTTGGTGTGACCCAACTTTTCAATACCGTTTTTTCAACTAAAATCAACATTAACACTCACCATTGATGAAATAAGTCAAGAACAACTCATTGTGTACTATTTTATTTTATTACATTCCAGCACCAAAAATCTAAAATAGAATCATCACGTTTTTGGTGTAACAGTAACAAAAAAAACTTCAAAACCTTTAACCTCGCTATTTTAAACGAAAGTAGGCCTACTTTTCCATTAAAAGTCATTTTCTGTTTTAAATAGGCCTAGCGACGTTAAAGGTTTTGTAGGTTGAGTAAAAAAAAAAAAAAAAAATTGAAAAGTTGGGTCACACCAACTACACAAGTAGGCCTACCCAAAAAGGTACACAATAAAACCATTTTTAATTCATATTTTCATGTCAGAAAGCTATTTTCTGGGCATTTGACCAAATATATCTCGAAATAAAATTTGCCTCCAGCGGCTGGGGCTCTGCCCCAGATCCCGAAATGGTCCGGAAGTACAAAGTACATATTCTTACACTTTAGTTGTCCCGGTTTGTAACATTCAAAATATGGTCACCTTACATTAAGATGAAAACTAGGTATGTGCATAGTCTGGTAATTATATAGTATACGGTTGGCCGAGAAAAATGACTTAAAATTTTGTCACCTAGTTTTTAGAGGTATTATCAAAGTTCTATAATTAATTTTCAGTTGGCGCAACACAAACTTTCAACCATAAATGATGTTATTCATGTAATTATCTACGTAGGTAGTGTAGCCGCAATGTCAATGTTGTCCACCATGTTGGCAATGACAGTAGTGACGCAATGGAGCTCATATGCCGCCGTGACGTCATACACTTCTTACCTTGAACTCGACCGCTATGTTTTGAAATTGGTGGTGGGTGGTTCCGCTTCTTCATCATCATCGCCAACTTGTTCTTCGTCAACGACTACACTCGCCGGGTTATATAAAATGCCTAATTCTTTAAAGAATGCACAAATGCGTTTGGTATGTTGTGGATGGGTACGCTTCCATAAAAATTCACCCAAATACCCCACGAAATGATCCTCCCTACGCCCATACCGTGGTATGTTGGCGCGCACCTCCCTCCATGACCTTTCAATGTTTTGGGTGTGCGCACCTGTCTTTGGATCAACAAAATTTTCAGAGTGGTTGACACTTAAATGTTCAAAATCCTCATTTTTCAGGCTATGATATGACTTCCTCAGATATAATTGTTGTTTTAGGCAAAATCCACTCCTTTATTACGCGCAATAATGTGGTTTTATCTCTTTCGCCAACGGGAACTATAAATAATTTTTTGGATTCTCTCTCGAACCGCCAAATACCCATTGGCCTTCAATGATTCGCCCTCGATTATATTTTCGTTTGCCCATTTTCGCTTCATCTATTTCTACTATTTTTCCCGGACCACCCAATGGTTCATTATGCCTCACGCACCACTCGACGCACACTTCTCTACAATAATTACACCAATCAACAACGGTATTTGCACTACATTTCAATTCATTTTGAATCAACTCTTGCCTTGGTGGTTTTAAAATTAGCCAAAACATCGTCATTAAACAAATATTTGCCAGTCCTAAATTAGAGTTACCGAACCACGTATTTTTAAATAATGTTTGCTTAAAGTTACATTTCACATGCTTCACTTTCTTGTTTTCCCTAATTACCACACTTTTTGCACAAAACCAATAAAATGCACTATTCAGATTGCAATCGGCGTTGCACTTGGGGCATTTCAACTTGTCCAACAATACCTCGTGTTTACGCAAAAACCCAATTAACTTCTCAATATCCCTACACATTACAATAAAATCACACAGGGTGACCTAACAACCGTCGCACACCATGGCGAAGCACGTTATCAGTTATCACTGACACTGACATTGATAGCGGGTAAACTCCATGTGTACAGGCCGCTGCGTACGCAGCGGTTGTGACGTAGCGGTGTAGATAGAGCTTCCCTTACGCAAACCAGCATGGCGGTCTCGCGCACAAACATACACAGTGACAGAACTACCGTAGTTAAAACGACGAATAACAATACTAATAGGTAACAAAAAGTTTATAGTGCGCCAACTGGAAATTAATTAGGAATCATTAATAATACCTCTAAAAACAAGGTGACAAAATTTTAAGTCATTTTTCTCGGCCAACCGTATACTATATAATTACCCATAGTCTATGTATTTCATATATGTGGTATTAATAAGGTTGAATTAGCTAGGGCTAGGGCTAGTCCAATATAATTTGAGTGGGGCTCTAGCCTAGGCCTAGGCCCTAGCTCTAGGGGCTAGGTTGTTAACTGAAATCTCTTCTCGGGTTCATGTATATACGGACCATTGGGTAAAAACGGTTGGAATAGTGCCCCAAAAATAAGGGCACTTATTCGGCTAGGGGGGTCCAACTTTTATACACCTTGTTAACACTGCTATATTGCCTTGTTACTACGAATGTTAAAGGTGTAGGCCTAGGCCTAGGCCTACTTTCGTTAGGTTAGCCGAACTTTCCGCTGGCTACAGTGCGCCGCGCTAGTTCTAGGATACAATCAATAAGAGCGCACCCGAAATCCTTTACGTTACAGTGTATATAAAAGTTGGACCCTCCTAGCCGAATAAGTACCAAAATAAGGCACAAAGGCCTTTCTGTATTAAATAAGCTAGGGCTGGGCCTAGGCTAGGCCTATGCAAAACGCTGTTGTTTATGGCGTTTTAGCTTACACCTAGACCTAGGCCCTAAGCAAGCATTACATTATTAACATTTAGGCTAGGGCTACATTTACTTTTCTAGCTTATAGATCAACTCACGTTTGGTGTAAACCTCTAGATAGGACTTTGCTAACAAATTTAGGCCTCGTTTAGGCCTAGCCCTAGGCCTACTTGGGTTTCGTTGCAGTTGCACGCCGACGACCGAAGAACGCTTCCCGTAAGTGTAGCCAACAGCAAAACAAAATTTGATCTATAAAAATAAACGATAGTTGTCTTTAGACCAGTTTTGGCAATCTTAAGTAGGTCATAATAACTTTTGCAATGAAATTAGAGTTTAAACCAGGGTCATTGATTTTTTTAAAAAGGCAAGTCTGAAAACAAATCTCAGATCAGTTAACTAGTTTCGTATGTTGGTGATGCCGCTCAGCGGTGAATTTAAAGCAGTAGAACGGCGACGGCACAACCTCTTCACTGTGGCGTTTGAAACATTGTACTGCACCTGCTGTGTGGGATATTTTTGTCAGAAGTCTATTTTTTGTATGAAAAAAAAACAGTGTTAAAAAGTTGGCCAACACCAACCGAAAGAGTACCACATAAATTATCTGTTTATATTTTGTATGCACATTCGTTGTGTAGTTGAGTACTTGGCATATTTTCTATATTATCATTGAGTACCATAGATTGTAGTTGTAGTGGTATTAGGCCTATGATTGAATGACAGCATTAAAATTATGCAATTTTAAATAATATAATGGTGTTTCTTTTAGAAAACAGCGCATGAGTGTAATTCAGCGTTACAAGGTGTAAAAACTGTACGCCAGTGATAAAACACATTTTTTTTTAAATTTAATGAAATAATTAAAATCAAATTTGGAGCATGAAGACCACCTTAGTAGGTACTAAATATTTTTACAATTTAACGAAATTCTGTGTTGACACCAGTCTAGTTTCTTAAACGTCTTGTAGTGTTGGATTGTAATTTGTACTACAGTACCGTAGGGCCTACTGTGATTCAAACAAAACTGAACTATTAGCGTAGGAAAAGCATGTGCAATGCCGATAAAGTACAAATACGCACTGTTCTCTATTACTCTAAATACCATTCGCAAAACTTTTGAAGGTCTTTATTAATTATTGTTTTCTGTAATCAATATGCACAAGGCAAAAACTCACAGAATGAAACAGGAAATCAGCAGGTTGGATTACCCAAAAATAGTAACTTTTAAAGTTAAGATACTTTAAAGTAATAGTTAAAGTAAAGTAGCAAAAATAAGTAACTGAATGTTAATTCCATAAAAGTAACATTTTTAAAGTTGTTTACGCATTTTCTGGTGAAAGCTAATGTACAGAAATAAAAACTGCACACTATAATACCTATAAATTAAAATTAAAATTTGCGGGTTAAAACTTTAATTCACTTTCGCCTTCAGCCATATAACTGTACGTAATTACGTCTTCGGTACGTATAAATCCATCTAACACAGACAGAACCTACACACTACAGGACTGCAGACTACACTAACACTAACAGTGATGAGTGAAAGGAAAAAAATATAATTAATAATGTAAGATAACAAGAAAAAAAGACACTGAATGGACGTCACAACACTTTATGCCCTAGAGGAAAACGGCTGCAAATTGCGATTGAAAGTGAAAAAAAATGTCCACAAGTAAGCAATCTGCTGCCACACGTGAGTAGATGACGTAATGAATTGAAATGCCAAAATATGCACATATCAAACCACAATAAGTAGGCGGAGGCGGTTGTGGGGGGGGGGGAAGTGGTTGCCATCCCTACCGGATGGCTGATGCGAGAATTTCTCCTCGGAAACAAGGCTTTGACAAGAATTCCTCTTATAAAAACATTTCATTATTGGGAAAACCGGATTCGAGATATATCCTCATGAATGCAATGGTCATTTCTATGAAGTACAGGCTGCAAAACAAAAGTAACTTTCAACTTAAAAGTTTATTGAAAGTTACTAAAAATAAATATCAGTTACTTTAAAAAGTTACCCATTTTGAATAAATAACGCGTTACCCTAAAAGTTACTAAAAAACTAACGCGTTAGCGCTAACGCGTTACTTTCGTTAAGTTACTCCCCAACTCTGGAAATCAGGCCTTTGATCCTGTCCCATTTTCATGCTCCATAAATTAAAAAAAATTTGCTAGCAATTCATTCATACATTAATTCGATCCTTTCTTGTGGTATACTTTTCTGGGGATCGTCAGTCAAAATGCCCACAGTATATTCATAATCCAAAAACGTGCTGTTAGAATAACTGTTGGTCTCCAGGCCTTCATCTTGTAGGACTTTTCCCAATTACGTATCCCCACCCTTCCTTCTACTTTAATTGACACAACACAACAGTGACTTTTTTCACTCCAACCCTAAATTTTTCTCCGACCAATCACACTCATCACACTAGAAATTTACTGTAACTAATATTTTCATTCTGTCCTTTTCACTCATTTAACAAAAATAGTCCACATGGTATACGTGCAATATTCTCCATTATAATCTCCCACAAGAAATACAAAATTCCAAACCAATAAGTTTGACCTTAAAAACTTAAAAGTACCGGTTCTCTCTTGAGAAAACCTTTTATTCCCTTGACGAATTTCTAAACCCCTCCGCTTGAGTTTTGAGACATATGTTATTATAACTAGGAAGCTTCGCAAATGCTTTTTTTAGTCGCGTTGATGGATGAGCTTTTTAATTATGAAATGTTAACATTAATTTAAAATAATAAAAACATATTATTAACACGGCCCATACAAAGCAATCATTAGGTTTGTTGGATCTTTGATTGTTTGTAACAAGGCTGTGAGTAAGGTATAAAATCTCCTGTGAAGTTTTCATACCAGCCGTCCGCGGTGGCGTATTCGGTTAGGGCGTAGGTCCGAGGAATACGGCACCAAGGGGACGTGGGTTCGAGTCCCGCATAAGGCATGGGTTTTTTGTAATTGTCCTTCACCCTTCATCTATCACCATGCAATCATCTCTCAAATATGAAAATCGCAATTATAGCATCTTAACTGGCCGAAATGAACCTAGATATCAAGGCCATTACACCTAATTTAAAAAAAAAAAAGTTTTCATACAAGGCTGTGAGAAAGATCTAAAATCTATATTTTCGTGCTATTTGGGCGGATTCTGACCAAACGGGTGGGGCTACAACGTTCATATTTCACATGGACATTAAGGTAAGGGTGATGTACCGGTATTGACTTTTGAAAGAAAAAGTTGAAAAAGTTAGCCAGAATCAATAGAAATAAAGGTTTTAAATATTTAACACCTCAAAAAACTCAAATTAAAACCTTTATTTCTATAGATTCTGGCTAACTTTTTCAACTTTTTCTTTCAAACGTCAATACATCACCACTACCTTAATGTGCATGTGAAATATGAACGTTGTAGCCCCACCCGTTTGGTCAGAATCGGCCCAAATGTCACGAAAATATCGCACTAAAAATCGAAAAAAATCGTAAAAGTATGATATTCATGAGAAATATTTCTTCGATTGTACCCAAAAACGTAGCAAGTCTAAGTTCAGAGATTTCTAAGGTCCCCTTAAATTTTCATTAAGATCGCATATGCCGTTTGCCCGGTAGAGAGCACAAACAAACAGACAGAAATACAAAAAAAAAAAAAAAACACCCGAGCTAAATTTTTTGGGGGGTCGGTAAAATTGAAGTCTTCGCTTCGCTCATCCAAAAATAATTTTTATGCATTTGTATTAAAATGTATTCTTTGTTGCCTAGTTCTTATTATCACTTATGTATTTTGTATTTGTAGATTCCTATATGTGTACTATGTACTAGTACACGTTAAAAAATTTTTTTTAAAATTAATAAAAATAATAGTAACTGTATAATATGACATTAGCAGGTATTGTGATCTAATTATTAGCCTTTAAAACGGTTTAAATATGGCTTTCATTCAATGATGAGCAAGTGAATGGATTTTGTTCCCATTTTTACAATCGACACAATAAGTTACTGTGTAGGCCTACATTAGGCAGGGGGAATCTACTGCAGAAAGATGTTTTCCAAAAATGTCTTAACCAGTCATGGTAGTTAGAAAGTAAGAACATCAGTCAGTCTCATGAGACAAAAATATTAAAATAGTATTGTAATGTATTCACGGTTTTGTTGATGCATACTCCCAATATGAAAACTATAATGAAGAATATTGGCCCCAACTCCCTGCTAACAGCATGCAACTTGGGTGGATGATTTTAAATTAATGTTTACAAATTATGTTTGAAAATGCAATGATTCATGTTGTTATATGTATCTTGCAAATCTTGCGTTTTATGTGTTTTACGTTTTGACGGTTCGGGCGTAGTATTTGTACTGTCGTACGATGCCTATACGTGTACAATGTACGGATCAAACGGCAAATAAATACACTACTCTACTCTACAATATAATAAAAATAAATACTATTTCAAAATACAACTCACTGCATTGTCAAAAGTAAGAGTAGGGGTAAACAAGAATTAAAAAAATCAGCCATACAAATTCTTCTTCTTCTTTTCATATGCCCCCAATAGGCCTACTCGGCCATCATGTGTTGTCATATTATCCAATAGAGACAGGATTCCCTTTGTACATGCGTCATGCCATCTGGCATCGCGTCAAGTTCAGACTTAGGCCTAGTCCTTTCACAACTGAAAAGAAAAGAAAAAAATTATTAAACTCCTTGCAGAAAGTTATCAACAGTATATTCTGTTAAAATGGGTGAGTCTCCATGGAGAAGGAATCCAAGAGCTTACCTGGTCGTTGACTGCAGGAATCTCGTAGACTATAATATGATAGAGACAAAAAAACATACATACGTTAACACATCAAAAACCGGCGAAACTGTTTCAACCAAACAGGGCCATGCTCACTCAACGAGTGAGCAGCTAAAAAATGTTTTTGAAACAAAAACAATGGAAATGTCTGCTAAATCAAAATAAATACCGTACCTATTTTAAAAAATATGAATGTACAAAAAATTATCTGATTACTTTTGACAGTTGAACATCCATTGTATCTTGATGTACCATATTTTGTATTTACTATGAAATTAGCAATTTGTGCTAATGAATAAAGAACATGACTACTAAATTACTGAAGGTATTTGGCAATCACATTTTGCAATTGGAAATAAACGCAACCATAAACATTGATAAGTAAAGGCTTATAATTAGGGACCGGATTTATATTCCCTTAAAAACACTGAAATATGAGCATATTCCCATAAATATATGCAAATATCCTCAAATATTCCCTAAAAGCCCAAATTTTCCTTTTTATTCCACAACTTTTGCAGGCCAGTACCTATTGATATTTAACTGTAAAAATTTCAGCAGTTTATTTTTGCTTAGAAATTATTAAATATGTCATCAAATGATTGTTTACCCAACATCAGAGGTTGGTAACCTTTTATGTCTTAGAAGCCAAATTCATAGAAAATTTGAATATGATTGCTAGTTGGAGCCATAGAAGAAAATTGGAAAATATTCCATCTTATTACATATAATGTAAGTTTAATTTTTATAGGGTACAATTATGTACAACATAATGTTTTAAGTTTTAATGTATAGCAAGGTGTTCAAGCAATGTTAATTTTGTGGTTGAATTTTTCATATGATGATTTGAAAATGTGGTCTGTATGTGCCAATGTGGACAGTTTTAATTTTATACATGATTGTTAAAAAAACTAATGCTTTAAAACACGTGTGCACACAAACAGGTAGGACCTGCACAGTTTGTGGCTTCTTCCGCAGTTCAGCACAGTATTTTAGGATATTTCACAGGAAATCTCTTCTGTGACTCTTCAAAAAATATCACTCAATGTTACTTTATTATTGGAAGTAAACTTTTCACATATTACACAAGTGGAAAACCACTACATTCAGCAATCAATAACACAGAATTTGTCAGTCTGTTAATACGAACGATTTTCATCAGATATTTCGCGTTTATTTGTGTCGTTCATGTTGACAGCTGCAAGTTGACTTAGTTGACTTAGGATTTTAGAGAATTTTCTTAACAAACCTACAGTCAGGCTAAACCCACTCAGGAGCCACAGGTTCCCGACCCCTGCCCTAGATATAACAAGTTTGGCAAAACACTCCCACAGTAGGGCCTATCTTAAACAAAATAAAACGATGTTCATCTCTTTTCTAAACAGCAAAAGTGGGAAGAAGTAAATTTTTAACTATGTATTCCAGGTAGTATTCTCTCCAAATACGCAAAATATTTCAAAATATTATCCAGTCTCCAAAATATTCTGTAACATACCAAATATAGCTAAATATTCTTCACAAGTTTGCATTTTTGGTATCACAAGGTCATGAAACGCATACATATACAATTTCACTCAGTTGCATGGTATACATCAATACAGCAAATGCATAAAAATCCGTTCTCTAGTCATAACTAGGCCGCTTCGCGAACGTTTTTTTTAGTCGCGTTGATGGATGAGCTTTTTTAATAAGTTTTTGTTTGCGTGGGATCTCTTTAATTTTGCAAGTTCTTTTTGAACGCATTGTAGGTGATTGTTGTCAAGTTTCTATTGTTACTTGTTAATTGTTATTATATACCTGAAAAAACTTATATTAAAACCATTATTTCTAAGAATTCAGGCTAACTTTTTCAATTTTTTCTTTCAAAAGGTACTTCATAACCATAACCTTAATGTCCATGTAAAATATGAACGTTGTAGCCCCACCCGTTTGGTCAGAATCGGACCAAATGTCACGAAAATATCGCACTAAAAATCGTAAACGTACGATATTCATGAGAAATATTTCTTCGACTGTACCCAAAAACGTGGCAGGTCAAAGTTCATCAAGATCGCATATGCCATTTGCCCGGTTTTCATCAAGATCGCATATGCCATTTGCCCGGTAGAGAGCAAACAAACAGACAAAAAAAAAACAAAAAAAAAAACATCCAAGCTAATTTTTTGGGGGGTCAGTGAAATTGAAGTCTTTGCTTCGCTCATCCAATAAATAAGCTAGTGTTCATTGACGGTGTAGTTGTTCCTAATCAAAACCTTTCAATGACCTGCTTACTACACCAATGCAAAACGAAGGTGTATCATGGAGATTTTTGTCTTGAATTCTTAAAATTTGTTCCCAAGCAAATTCCATGGAGTGTGTTACACTTTTGCTCCCGGATACTCAAGGCAAGGAGTCCACACTAATGAACAGGTATAAGCGTTACTGCTCCAATCATTATCCCCATTGTAGATCATTGATTGATAAAATTATCATTAAGACTACAGCAGTCATCCACAGTGCGGACGCATGCATATTAGTTTGTCGGCCGTCACACATGTGACATGGCTTATCAAGTAAACACACTTTCAAATTTTTGGTTTATCAAAATGCAAGGAACAAAACGTGGGGTTTTATCAAGTGATTAATGACAGCAGGAAGGAAGATTATTAAAATATTGAAATTGCAAATTTCTTTATTCATTATTTTTTTATTAATTTATCAAGAAAATAGATACATTTTACACTAAACAGTACGTTATGGAAATCACCTTTATAATAAAATTTATGCTCTTGAAATAGCAATTTGGTTACACCTCTAGTCAACATTTATATGCAGATCAACAGATCTTCATACAATTGAAATTTGAGGTTAACATTGGAACTGTCGGGCACCTTTACTTTAGCATTCACCAAAGTAGGTAAAGAGGAGGTAATGACCTTTTTAATTGCTAAGAAGGTTTGAGGAATTATATCTTATCTTTAGAGACTTAGGTAGGCCCATATTGGTTTTTCCTTTTCAGTAAAATGAAATAGTACAAAATATAAATAACCCATACTTATATAAAGATATGCTAAAGAAAGAGCCACTACAAAACCCAAAATAGTCCTTATTTTTTGTAAATAGTTAAGGAAATATTTTTTGTAAATATTTAAGGAACTAAATTTTTTTCACAAAATTATAAAACTAACTGTTACAAAACCCAAAATAGTCCTTATTTTTTGTAAATGCTTAAGGAGTTCTAAACTACTACATATAGGACATTAATCACAAAATGGTAGACCTAATATACACTTTTTCACAAAATCATAAAAAAATCAATATAACCCAAAATATAATCCTTATTTTTTGTAAATATAATATAATTAAACTAAGGAGCAAATATATACATATTTATTTTCTATTAACATCCATCAAGCACTGCACCGGTAGATCCCAAACAATACAAACTGCAATAAAAACAACTAAAATTTATTATGACAAAGTTGCAGAATTTGTTACATATAGTACATAATTAAGTTCTAAATATTGAACCCTTCATCAGACTATTGCACAACAGCATCAAAGTTAACCTTTGAGGCTATGATATGGTTTGAAGAATCCCACACTTGTGACGAGAGGGTAAATACAAGAATTAAAAACAATGTCATCATATCATCTATTATTAGTACCACGACTAGGCCTACTACCCATTGTAAACACATACTTGGTTAATGGAAGAACTGCAAAACGACATTCCTTGTTAGGGGGGGGGGGGGGCATCGGGGCTCGGAGTAGAATTTGACCCAGAGCACAAGTTTGGTAATCGTAAAAGGCAAAAAAAGAGACTTAAGTCCATCTTGCAAATATCAGTAAGTAGGGGAACATATTATAACTCCCCGAAACTAGAGGTAAGCTCTGGCAGTAGTCGTCGGGGACCCCTCCCCTTGACCACCTCAACGTAAGAACCCCCCCTCTCTTTCCTCCCTCTGTCCATGGCTGGTTCTGACCAGCATAAGCCTTTTCTCCCGTACATCCTCTAGGCTTTAGTGGCACATATTGACCTAATGGTTGATGCGCCCTTAATCCAAATAAATAAACAAACAAACACACAAGCAACCCAATAAGCATTATAGAGGCCTGAGAAATTAATAGACTTAATTATAGGGTGTTTTTGTAAATTTCTTGAATTATAATAACTGTACGTATCAGAATTTCAGAGAAGTGTAAACATTTTTTAAGAGACTACAATTACAGAAAACAGCGCCGATTATATGATTTGTCAGAGACTCCAAAAAAATCGTATAACTGGAAAATTGTTTATAAAAAATGTTTAAACAAGTAAAATATGTAAAAAAAATAATTGTTTTTTCTTTCATCATAAATCATAATGTATGAATAAGTACAACCTGGATAAATAAATAAATAAAATAAATTTGTATTTAGAGTACCCATTCAGTCACATAACTGACTGTCAGTGGGAGACATAAAATTTAATGCTAACCAAACCACCCCTGTAGGGGCCAACACCATCGACAAGCGAACAATGACCAACTAAAGACAGACACAACACAACATTCAGGGGATACAGGTTGTGTATATATATCACGATCATCGTGCTATCAAAACGTTAATAATTAGTAATTAGTATGTACATTGGTTTATAAATTACTCAAATTAAACAATACTACAAAATTAAATTAAAAATGCATAAAACTCTGTACAAATGCCACAAATAATGATCTTCACAAGAATCTATGTCCAAGAACTAAGAAGTATAGTTTTATCAAATGAAAAAAAAATGTAAAGAGATAAAAACAAACAATGAAGATCAAGACAAGTTTGACACCATTGTCCGTCTGCGGCATGTGAGAGTTCGCACGTTTAGAAGTACGAGAAAGACAGTCGCGGGGATATGACTTGCGGAAGAGTGTCACAAGTTCGATCCAACTCGCAGCTGTCGGTAAAGAATTTCTTATGTATCTTACTACTCGCTGACTGTGCACTTCTATTGTTTCTTAGTCTGATAGGTTTGATTTGCACTTTTCCCAGATATTGATTAATTTGCAGTGCATAAGCATCATAAACCTCTTCATTGGCCTTGTGAAAATTGACATTATCTTTCAACGATTTCAAATGATGACATTAAGTCAACAAACTTGCTATTATCTGTGTAACAACAACACTGTTATAATTGTTATTATTTACTACAATTCAGAAATTAAAAAAGTCCGCCCCAACCGAGATTCAAACCACGGGTCTCCCGCATTCCAGGCAGGCGTCCCAACCACTAGACCATCAGGACGGATACATTTTAATCTCGGAATTGTAGTTGCATTATACATCTGAATGGATGGAACATACTTTTATAATGTCACATGAAAATGGGATGGCTCGTAATTTATGTATAATGTCTAAAAAGAAAAGGCAGGAAAAGGAAAGTTTGCTGGAAATAGGAGACAAGGCCAAACAAGCCGTATTCCCACATGAATACAGATCAATCATCTCTGAAACCAATTTTTGAAACATATGCAGGATTGGAATCTGTTTCTTTGGTACAATATTGGCATCCACCACTTTAGGGGAATTGTCCCTTCTCTAACTTATATCAAACATAAGAGAGAAACGAACACAAACCCTTGCGGCACCCAGATCTAAATAAAATAAATAAATTGTATTTAGTCTACCCACTCAGTTATATAACTGATTTTCAGTGGGGGACAGCTTGCAAGAACGACGTGGCTATCAAGCCTTAAAACATAGATGGTGTAGAACCGCTAGATGCCATGTAGTCAATACCCATGGAGGCATGCGAAGATTGGCGCGAGCCTATCTTGTCTTGTAACATGTCATACAGCCTGTGGACAGACTCATGATTCTGACTGGTTGGTTTCAGAGTGGTGACAAGAGTTTGGAGGCGATTCGGGGGAAGTTTGGGGTAAATATACCAAAGCAATTTTAATAAATGTTTGGGAACATTGTCTTTCGTCAACCCAGCAAAGAAGAACTCGTCAAACATGACGGTACAAAAATCTTCGGCGACAAACTCGTCCGCCATCTGAATGAGAAGCGAAACCAGGGTGTGTAGGAAGGGATCTTCAAAAGCTCGGTCATCCTTGCAGTTGGCCAGAGTCCCCAGCACGCGCATCAAGCCCACCCGATCCTTCTGCCTGGCCGTGTGAAGGGTGTAGTACATGGCTATGATACTGGCCACGTTGCTTTCTAGTATGTATGCTTGGCAGGCATCAGGGGGAGGACCTGCAGCACATCAAAACACAAGCTTACTTATCAGTCATGCACAAGATTAAGACGGGAATAGTGCGGAAACGAGAGATAGGGTTATCCGAATCCAAACATTACCCGAATTCTTCATATGGATTTGAATCTTGTTTGGGTATGTTATTTTTAAAGAGAACAACATCAACAAACTAAAACATTGAAAATTTATAGGAATATAAACAGGGTGACCATGGAAACCACCCAACAGTTTGATTTGTGGCTGGGAGCATTAACCTTTTCTGTGCGGCCGTCGAGTATACTCGATGCCGCCATCTTGTTTCCCCAGTGCGGCCGTCGAGTATACTCGAGCTGAGGTTGTTTCGAAACGCGCGCGCTTGTTGCTTCTGATAGGTATAATGGATTGTAAAAAGTTGATTTTTTCAACTGTGCTGCACTCTATGTGCAAGCTGTTCAACCATCTTCTAGTTTGGTAATTTGACCACAGATGGCTCAGTCAGTAATTTCAGTAGTGCAAATTGACAGAACATCAAGTAAAGATAATAATGGCGTCTGGAAAAGTTTATGATGATAAAATGACACAGTTATTATGCAAAATGGGTTGTAATGAAGAGGTTTATGATCCATATTCGGACTTGTTTAGCGATCATAGACTTTGAAGTAAAGATTGAAATAATAGAGAAGTAGAGGACGTTGCCAGTAGGCCTAGGTGACGAAAACCAGCTCACACTTACATAGGCCTATGCTAGGGCAATTGTCACATGTAAATAATAGTCTTGACAGTATAAAAGCAAGACAATCTACTCAAGGTGTATAGTGTAATGAAATCTACTTCATTTCAAGGATGAGGAAACATTTTGATAAGTTAACTATTACTTTCAAATACAAGTGAGAGAAATTGACTTTTTGTTCAAAATAACCCAGCACTGGGGTGTTGGGTGCTCCGTTCATAGCCCAGCATTGAAAAGGTTAAAACTGACCAATAGTTCAAATTTTACAGGATCTCACAGATTGAACTGTTGGATAATTTTCATGGAAACCATGTTTTTATTTCTATTAATTTTAAACATTTTAGTTTGTTGAGGGCCCATAAACAGCCAGTGGCTTCGTTTATTTGTCCTTACGTTCACTTATTGTTTCATTGTTGTAGTAATGTTGCTACTTGCTAGTAGCCAAAGAAAATAAAACTAGTGTTTAAACTTTGGCAGATTCGAGTATCCGGGAGAGGCTGGAACCATTCATATTTTACTATCCGTTGTCATCTCTAGTGGGGACAAATCTAGACAGTATTACAGTTGTTCCGAAGCAAGTAAGGAGATGCTGACCTCACCGGCAGGAGGATTGCAGCCAATCAGCGGTCCCCAATTTAAAATACTGATCGCTCATAGGCCCGCCGAAACCACGTGCATCGGCCTACTTGCTGAGGAACAACTATATTTTATCATTACGGTACTACCAGCACAGATGGCTCATACTTAACGCGTGAAACTCTTGATTCGGGAGGACAAAGGTTCGAATCCACCTACCAGCAATCGGTTCCTTACTGAAAGTTATTTTAAATTTTTTTTTCAATTGTTAGGGCAAAGGTGGGATTAAGTCCCCCTAAACAGCCCTTGCACATTTCCTTCAATATTATAACACCCTAATTGCATAAGTTAGTTTGCATAGTTATAGATGAGGCCTAAATAGCTAGGATACTTAAACTGAGAACATGAATAAACATGTTTCAGTGGGGGGAAAGATACAGAAGAACGACAGCTTACCTTAAAAACGTTAGGTACCTAGGTCGCACAGACACAAATAGATGAGTAGACAAGTTGATCCTGATGAGTGTCAAACCAAATGAAACTGATATGTACCTTACATTGGCCATCCTTACAAGGAAGTTATATTTTTGTGTCATCACTGGGGATGTAGAATGACATAAGGGACCAAGGGTACTGGGAACTTTACAGCTGTGCTGTTTTGTTCAAAAGGTGTGCACTTACATGAAAGACAGAATAGCACATTTTCAAATACACATCAGCAATGTATCACATCCAAGGGCTGCCCAATTTAGTTTAATTCTTAATTCACTAAATGCTTCATTAAGCAAATTGCTATTGCCATGTTGAATAAACCGGTTCTCAATTTATCACCAAAGTTAACACATTCAATGCCATACACTTTTAAACCTGGGCAAATCCCCCTGTGCCAGGCATTTTGGCTCTATCGGGGATGTTTTACGCTCTTTGAACAAGTAAGCCTATAGTAGGTTTAGGCCTAGGAGGTTTAGGCCTAGGAGGTTCTTGGCTTACAGGCACAGGTATAGCTGTTTTAGGCCTAGGCCTACTACGACCTGCTTCTTGAATATTATGAATAGCCCTACCTTCAGCAGCTTTCAGCAAAAACATATCCATTGAGCACGAACCCCCTTGTTGCAGGCCTAGTAGATTTCGTCGAAATCCATCTCCACTTGCTACCTCATCAATTCCGTCATTATCACTATCTTCAAACTCACTACATTCATTGCCACTAATATCAGAGTTGTCTGACTTATCACTACACAAATTAAATTCACTTTCTGAGTCCTGATCCATGTATATTTCCCACAAAATGTCATTGTTTGATAGACGTTTCTCACGCGCGGAAGCCATTATTGAGCGAGCGTCTCCACTTGACTCTTATGGCTCGAATGTCTGTTTTTTCTGTTACTGCTTCGGTACAGGTCACACCGTTTCTCTGATCGACCTGAAATTTTGCACACATGTACATACCACCTATGCGGGTTGCTGTATAGTTTTTGAACAAAATCCGATCGTTGGTTATAAAAAATAAAATAAAAAAATAAAAATGTTCCGATCGTTAGAAAATTTTGCAGGGTCAATAAGTACAACATTCTCTCCTATTTTTCAAATTTTCAGCTCAATCGGTCAAGACCTTAAAGACTTATTGGTATGTAACATTATGGGAATGTCGTACTCGGGTCGTGTTGCACGTACCGGTGCTCGCTCAACAACGCGACGGGACTTAAGCGTTTTCCTAGTGAATAACAAAAACACAGAAACAAAATTCCACATTCACACACGTGTTTCTCGTAGATAAATAGTCATCCCGGCCGAAAATGCGCTGAATATACATAGTGCTGCTATCTGTTGGTCATATTGGGAACTTACAAGGCTTTGCACTAATCGCAGTCGATGATACAGACCGATTCTACGACGACGAGCTAAAAACGTCAATCGACGTTCTTGGCAATAGTGCTACTATGCTCGCTAAAACCGTCAATCGACGTTTTTGGCACGCAATGTGTTAAGCAACAATGGGTGCGATCAGTACTTGGATGGGTGACCGCTTGGGAACACCACGTGTCATTGGTAGCCGGAGAAACAAGTTCTGGTTTTGGATAAAATAAATAAAAATAAAAATGTTGAAACAAACGTAAACCCCTCTCCAAATACCAACCCATTACGAATCATTCGTGGTTGACCTACAGATGAAGTCCATTCACAAACATAGGATGCCACATGCACATTGAATAGGTAAAATAAAACTGAGACATACATTCTCTTGGTATTACACCTGTGTTTTGATCTCGAGAGAGAAAGGAGAAATCCCAGGTTAATTCAAGAGTGTCTTGCAAAGCGGGCATTTAATTTTTGGATGAGCGTAGTGAGCAAAGCGAAGATTCCATTTCACTACACTGGAGAAAAAAATCCGGAATGTTTTTTTTTTTCTTTCTTTCTGTTTGTATTATTGTGTGTCTGTTAGCACGATTCCGGCTAAACCGATACTCCAATTGCGATGAAATTTTATGGAGGCCTTCGAAATCTCTGAACCAAGAACTGCCACGTTTTTTAGCGCAATCGAAAAATTATTTCTCATGAAAATCGCAATTTTACGATTTTTTTCGATTTTTAAAAAAATTCTTCGACTTATAACACCTACATGCTTTATCCGAATGTAATGATTTTTTCACAGAACCTTAATTTTATGAATTTATATATTCGTGTGAAATTTGAGCGCAATCAAAAAATAATTTTTCATGAAAATCGCAATTTTACGTTTTTTAATTTTTTAATTTTACATTTCTTTGACTTATAACACCTACATGCTTTATCCGATTGTAACGATTTTTATGCAGAACCTTTATTTTATAAATTAATATATTGGTGTGAAATTTGAGCGCAATCGTAAAATAATTTCTCATGAAATCGCAATTTTACATTTTTTTTTGTTTAAAAAAAATTACGTTCATCCAACAACGCGCCTGAAAAAGCGTTTGCGAAGCTTCCTAGTAGATATCAATAATTATTAATTAGGCCTACTATAGGTTTAAAAGCATCCAAAGGATGATTGCGCCATGCATGCACAGTGCACACATACTTAATCTCTTTCTCCTACCACAGTCGGTTGGTCAATGCTGTCGGGCCTCTCTTTCACCTTTACCAACCACTTTTCTTGACTGTCCAATGTATTCAGTTTTGAGCAAAATGTTACTATAATATGTTTACTATTAAGTAATGCTAGCTGAAAACAATGTGACTGTACAGCCCTGGGCGGCCATATTGGTCCCTATTTTTCAGTTTTTGAAACCTAAAAGTTACATATTTTTCAAATTTGCATAATTAATAATTTTCAAGTTTTACATAATTTTTGCATAATTTACATGTCTATGTAAATTAAGCTTGTCCTCATAGGAAAGCTAGTGATCATGGCTAAGGTCATATGGAAATAGCCTAGGCTTGTGCGATAAGTCTAAAGTGGCTAATGGTCAGCAATGTTATTTGCTGTACCAACGGGGTGAGTTTTGTGTGTCTAAATCTGTGCAAAACGAGGTAGGCTTCATCGGAATGCGGGCTGGCAGCCTGAGTTGGCCAAGTGCGATAGTTGGTTTCTCCAAGCGGCGACCAATCAGCGATCAGAACGGGGTAGATGTAGTCAAGGACAATGGCCTACGTCACCGCCTAGGCCAGCAGAACAGGGAGATTTTGCAACGAAACACGAGCAGTGCCTCGTTCACTGAGATACAAGCCTTCAGACGAGCAAGTTGCTTCCAAGGTATCTTCCGAGTGCGGGCCTATCAAGCAGGCGAAGCCAAGCATTTAGTGCAATGGAACCACACGTCTCTCCACGTGTAAGAGAGCGGTTTCATATGCTAGGGTTTCGGCATTGATTTAAACATTACTTAACTTAACACCAATTCGGGAAATCGGGAGTGTTTTTGGCGACCCACCAGTATGTGGTAGCTACAATACGACCGACGCCACCGGGCAGTCGACGACACCAGCGAAACAATGGACATTCTAATTAAAAGTTCACAGTTTTCATTAGTTCGGGAGTGGCAATCTAAATGCAACTAATTGAATATCCCTAAGTTGAGGGCATTTTTCACGTGGAACTATAATTCATACACCACGTGGTCCAGTCGTGGTTAGGCATCGGATCAACCAAATCAATATTTATTAGTACGGATTCAACGCCGATTCTATCTTGCCTACCCTGTCTACATGCTGAGTAAGTACCATTGCTACAATTACACTTCGAGGTCCACTCGGGACGTCAAGAGGGAAGGAGGTCAAACCGCCACTGCGGAATTCGCCCTGAGGGTCCGAGGCGCCTACAGCGCGCACCCGCTACCTTCGAACGTGCCAAGTAGAGGGCATTGTCCCACCCCGTATTACTACAGCATCGTACCTCAAGATATCGTTGAGTACTAAATTTGGTTTGATCTAGAGTAAGACTTATTGTATTGTTTTATGTAATGTTCACGGTAATTTCATATTCAATTTTGTTTTGGATCCAAACTTCAATGCTAACTTCATTTTTCTATTCACTTGTTTGCATAAATTAGCGTCATTAAAGCAACCTTTTGATATCCGAATTAATCACTTTCAATTCATCAGGTGCATGCACAAAACCTTCAATCCCAAGTCATTTCATTACTTCAGTATTTCAATTAATGCACAGCCTTCAGCTCGTCACATATTTCTGACGCACAAGCGTACTGCTTAGTCATAGTGGTAATTTTAAGAACGTGTGGACCGCCCGGCTGATCCGAGGACTTGGAGCTCCAGCGGCGAGGCTCAACGCTAGTGCACTGGGTAAGGTTGGGTGCACTTCTAAACGGGGAGTTGTACTCAACAGGTCACTGGTTCATAGTCATCACCACCTATGTCTACCATGTTCTGCTAGGGTACTGTGTTTGTTTGAGTTTTCCCGCCGAATGAGAGGGCCTCCCCCTGAGCTAGTTAGGAGAGCTTGTCTTTGTGTAAATTGCATAAGTGTAGCCGTGGAGCAACATAGGCCTAACCCCGAGAGGGCCTATGCGTTCGTAAATAACAATAATCCGGTCGATCTTTCGAAGGCTAGGATGAAAGTACAGTCTGTTCAGAGACACCAGTACGTAGGACACTAGTCGAGTGAAGTTGGTTTGAGCTTTACGTTTCAGTGACGGACCAACGTGGGTCTGTTACGTTTCAGTGGGAACCAACGTGGGGGTTTTATTTAGTTACCGGGTTTGCATTACGTTTCAGAGGCGTAGGACGTGGGGCCTCAGTAGTGTAGTCAGAATTTGTGTGTTCCGTCTCAACAAATACAGACTACCGTATTGGTAAAAGCAGCTTCCAACAATGATAATTGTGGTTATGTAATGAAGAATTGATTTAAATATTAGTTTGGGACTGAAAACACAATACTAGGCTATATGATCAGTCACATAACACTACAGAAGCTATTAATCTATAATTAACATGTAAAATAGCATAGCCTATGACTATATTTGTCAAATAAATAAATTATAAAAAAACAATTGTTTACATACAACTATCGCAGAAACTTTGTTCGTAAAGATCACAAGTTTGCACAAATAAATCCACCCGTGTAGTGGCGTTGTAGCCACGCCAAGTTTACTACTCAAAATTAAGTCTCCCGCGCAGTGCACTTCGTGAGTAGAGAGAGCGCATGCACATTGGATTCGCTTCAAGACACTGCACGAATAACGTTGCACAACTATGTCTTGCCTGTCAGTGTGCATACTTGGATCTTTGACAAAGAAAGATGCTGGTGGGCATGGTTATCATAGAGGAGAGGGAGGCTTCACGTGTCAAAAACAACGGATCCACCCTCCATCTGGCCGGACCATATTTTTCTTTCATTTTCGATTAACCCAATTTATAAACTGGCCGATAATCCATTCTTTCGTAGGGGCGACGGATCATACATTAGTAAAATGCTCAAGTTGATCGTTGATGCACTAATGTCTACGATAGTTTGGCTTCGATTTTGTCATAAAGTTGATATGTGACTAAACGTGAAAAAATAGAATTAGGTATATATTAATTTATTTACATTCTGCTGTTATATAACAACACATCCCAGGACTAAGCCTAGGCAAAATTTGATGTACTACATTAGCCTAGCCTAGTAGGAATTCTGAAATTTTTGCTCTATTCTCTCTTGTATGCTTAGTACGATCGTATAACCTACCGACGGTTTTGTAGAGCCCTGTTACATAGGAGAGGTAGCTTCACTGAAAACATACACAACCACTGCGGATATTATTTGTATTTGGTACACAATAAAGCTACCACAGATCACCATTTTTATGCTATGGCGCACGGATATTATCGATACAGAAAAAATAGCTCAATTTTCCCCTATGCCCTATCGTCTATCGATATTAAATGAGAGCGACATTGTTGTGCATAACCAGTATTGTACAAAATCATTGAAAACACTTCAAGTATGCATTCAGGCTTACTTATTACTATTTTGTTGTCATTCTCTCATTAGCAATGACGAAACTACGACTATGCGGGTAGACAACATTTCTGTTTACTTCACAATTGCTCGCTCGATAGGATGTACCTGAAATTTTTAGTCTATTTTTGTTGCTTAGCGACTCTAACCTACCGAGCTTATTAAGAGTTTACTTGGAGAAGTTTTATGTTTGCAGCGTGAAAAATACAACCATGCGTGATAATGCTACTTGTTAACGTATCACCGATGGACTGAAAAGCGCTTGCGAAATCAGCTTGGACCAGCTGCGAGTCGGTCGAGTGAAGTATGCGGCCGCGCTCGATGCCCGCATGGTGTCAATGTTATCTGTACGGGCTCCAGGTCGTTGTAGGGTACATTGGTTATCAGTGGTAGGTTTTAATGAAAACCTAATCAAAAGCGGTTTGTGGTTAGCCGAAGTTATCCCCAATTGTATTAAAGCAGTTTTGATGGGTAAAATTATCAATTGATGAGTTAAAAATATGAAAATACTTGCCTGAATGCTCTATGATGGTTATAGCAGACTCTCGCTCGTCTGTGGGCAATTTGCAGTTGAGGAAGCGGACTTGATCATCCACCATCAATGACATCAAAGCAGGCAGAAACTTTGTCACAATCTGGCTATCCAATTTTGGTTCTTTGAAATCCTATAAACAAAAACAGTACCAAATACAGTTAATCAGTAGGCCTGCCATTCTTACACCTCAGACATAGGCTTATATTCAGTCACACAAGCAAACATGAGTAGCCTATAGCCAGTGGCTGTATTTTAAGTGGTTTTATTTAAGAAGGCACTTTCCGCTGCTCTTTAGCCCTACCTTGCCCATGTTGTTTGTCTTAAAACATGAACGATTAAAGACAGTGCGTTATACTTTAAGAAGGTTCTTTATTAAGCTTAGATCTGTGCTACTATGCCCTTTAGAAGTTGATTTGTAAACGATTAGTTTTCTAAAAAATACACCAAACATACATAAAGTATTGTCAAAACTGCCATTTTGTAAAAATACGCATTTAAAAGTAGTACTGAAAATTGAATAGCATTTAAGCATAGATGTAGCTTTTCTTTACAATCCAGTCTTTACTGAAGTCTTCTGGCTCTAATAGTTCAGCAATCAGACCGTGTTCTGTGAATAATGTTTTGTGACCAATTCTGGCCGGGAAGTGCCCACTTAAGTGAGTTGAATGTGAATAAATAAATCAAACTTATTATCATGAGTTATGATTAATTTGTGAATTTATTATTATTTGTTACAAATTTTATTATCTTTTTTTTTCCTGTGCAGAGGAGCTTCTTCAGCCATTCTTCTTCCTTGCTATCCAGTACTAAACGTCTTTTTTCTGACCTGCTCATATCATCGGGCAGGGAGTCAATGTAACTCTAGAGTGCGGTGCACCTGAAAAGGTGTGCTCCGTCTTGGGATTCAAAATTAGAAATAACATAATTGGATGAGCAAAGCGAAGACTTCAATTTCACTGACCCCTCAAAAAAATTAGCTCGGGTATTTTTTTTTGTCTTTTTGTCTTGTTTGTTCGGCTGTCCTATACCGGGCAAACGGCATCTATGCGATTTTGATGAAAATTGAAGAGGACCTTCCAAATCTCTGAACTTACCTTACCTTAACTTACCTTTAACTTGTCAAGTTTTTGGGTACAATCGCAGCAATATTTCTCATGAATATGGTACTTTTAAGATTTTTAATTGGATATTTTCGTGATATTTGGGCCGATTCTGACCAAACGGGTGGCACTACAACGTTCATATTTTACATGAACATTAAGGTAAAATGGTGATGTATTGCCTTTTGAAAGAAAAAGTCGAAAATGTAAGCCAGAATCCATAGAAATAAAGCTTTTAATGAGTGTTTTTTTAGGTGTATAATAATTAACTAACTATAGAAACTTGACAACAATCACCTACAATGCGTTCAAAAAGCAAATCTTCGAGCCTCTAGATATTTTCCATTCTATTAATTGGTATTACCATAGCAATTAATACTACTATATAATAAATAACCTAATTTAACAAAAATGATTTTGCAATGGGACTTGAAAAAGTAAAGAGATCCCAGGCATACTAAAAACTTACAAAAAAAGCTCATCCATCAACGCGACTAGAAAAAGCATTGGCAAAGCGGCCTAGTTTACAAGTGGCCAGTTCGGTGGTGATGTTGAATCTGTTCAGATGGTGTTGCAAAACGTCGTGGCCAGTTGCCAGGCGGAACTGGTCTGTGGCAGTTTTATGAGACCAGTTTTTGTCTGGCCCTTTTTTTATCTCATCCCACCAAGATTTCATTATTGCAGCCTCTTCTACACAGTTTCTGAAGACCTTTTCCATGACCGAACCGATCTTCATATTATTTACATGGTTGGAAGACATAGAGAGAGCTGCACCGCGATTCTCTAAGTTCCGCGTTAACGTTAAATTTAACGCCACAACGTTAAACATTTACCGCACGTTAGGTTAACGCGCGATTCCTTAAAACAAAACTGTAAGGTGCGTTAACCGTCTCAAAAGCGCGTTACCGGTGCAGCAGACCGGCGCCTGTTATATATTAGTTTGGACAAGTTCTCGAGAAGGCTGTGTGATCTCGATCACTCGGCCAATGAAAACGCTGGAATGAAGAGGACTAAAAAGCAAAGATGTTAGAATAGAAAGACAAAACCACTTCTATATTCGGCATTGCACTCTTTGCATAATTGAGGTTATGTTATTACATGTCTAATCTTTGTTATTACTATTTGTGTTTGTTATAAATGCAGGAAAGATGTTACTTTACTACACTTGAACATATATATTAACCTGAAAATTGATTATTTAGATAGCCATCACAACAAAATACGATTATTCAATGCTTCTAAAATTTGAAGTGGAGGTGACAAAACGTAAACAAACAGTCCATCTTTTTTTAACGCAGGCCTAAAGGCAGGGGTTGGATCGCGTTAAAAATGACGTCACTTTTAACGTCCGCTGACGATAAAATTCGTTAGTGAATCACAAACTCGCAATGTTATCGTTAATTAACGCCGAATTGATATTTAACGTTAACGCGGACCTTAGAGAATCGCCGTGCTGGTGGGGGATCTTTCTAGGTGCCGCTTTTGGCTAAAAGTCTGCTTTTTCACTCCCCAGAATTTGGCAGTGGCAGTGGCTGACCGAGGCTGGTGAGAGTTTTTGAAGAGCAGCACATCAGGGTGGTAAAATATATTATTACTTTTTTATGTTCATTAAAATATGATTTAACTCATTCCACTCAAATTTTAATGTTTATTATTTAGAAGGCTATGGAACTGTTTACTATAGAAAGTAGGCCTACATTGATATTTTTATTTTATTGGAGCAAAGTGTAGGCCTAGTATGCAGAAACACCCAAGTCAGCTGATAACCGACATTACAACTGGAAAGAGCTACCGGTCACAGTGAAATATCCCATTATTTGTATTTAAACACGGTAGGCCTACATACTAAATTACACAAAGCAAATTTGCAAATTTTGCACTTGGGGTACAGGAAATGAAAAATTGTGTTGGAAATTTAAGTAAATAGGGCCTACTAATAGAAAAGGAAATATGTTCAAGCAATGTAGGCTAATAAACAAATCCGTAGTCGAACATACCTGCGAGTCGATCATAACCCACGCACTAAGTCCGAGAGCTAACATCCGTAACAACAAAACTAAGACGGTGTTGTCCTGAAATACAAACAAAAGAGCATAAAAATAATATTTAAAAATTAGGTATGTATCTACTGTACCAAGAAAGTTTACAAAGCAGACGTACCCTAGCCATTTGCTCATTGTAGATTATATGCTGTAGGATTTTGATGGCTGAAGTGGCAAGGAAGTTAATGGCATAAGGATCACACAAGGTCATTGAGAGATCTCCAAGAACTTGTTCCTGACCCCTCTTGATACTGTCCAAGAATCCCTGAAGTTCACGCGATCGCTTGACGTCTACATTCTTCTCCCTGATACAAGCGTCCAGGCACCACGTGAACTTATGGCACGGGTCTACGGAAATTATGTCCTGAATCTCCAAGTCATGTAGGGCCATAAGCAACTCGGCACGGAGCGTACAATAATGGATGTTTTTAGTGCGAAGAAACAAAGTACGAAGAAACTGAAGTACCATGTCGTAGAGCTTGACACTAGTACCAATCATGTATGCTAGCTTCTGAACCACTTTACCTTGGCGTCGTACCTACAAAGAAAGAGTAGGTTTGAGTTTAATGTAAATTGAAATTAGTCAACAACTAATCTGACAATGTTTCTAAAAGAAAAGAAAAGAACAATAGTAGGCCCTACTAGAAAGCAATGTTTGTGCTTCCACAATGGTTAGGCATGAACATAGTAAAAATACACAATAAATAATAAATGTCAATGTCATTATAACAAAATAAACATAAAAACCAAGCAATATTTTAGTGCTTTGAAGCTGGTTCTGGATGACATTGAACTGTAAGAGTATTAAGCTTAGACACTTGCCAACCATTAAAATGAGAAGTGCGTGATCTGATGACAATTTTATAAATTGAAGTCCTTTCTAACACACACAGTTTCCTACTTCTACTACAAACAAACAAAAGCTGGTCTCGAACAATAATGATGAATGTGTGAATGTGAACTATTTAGTATCAACACTGTCGGAGAAAAATTCTTGAAGGGAAAAGTAGTTTTTTAGAGTTAATAAATGTGATTTGAGCTTAATTTTGAAATTAGGAATAGCTAATAATTGCATTGTTTATTTAAAAATTAAATTAGGAAGAACAAACTCTAGCAAGTATTTGTACACGCACATTATAGACAGGACTGTAGTTTGGACCTTCAATTTTTAAAGTCATTTATCTAATTCTAATAGGGCCTATAGTAGTGTGCATGCTTAAGTATGATTGCATGAATTAAGCCCAAGTCTACTTTAATTAGTGAATACATATTTAGGGTAAAGAAAGAAAAGTGCAAATTGAACATAATTACTTTTGGAGATGGCGAGAAAAACAAGTTTGTAGTGTTCAAATGATCAAAGAGAATGTTTTCTTTTTCCTTGGTATACTGGCTAAGAAATGGTGACACCTCATCCCCGAAAAGGGACTGATTATCTTTCCATATTTGTTGCTTCACTTCTGTGTCTGTATCATTATAAAGCTCTCGGTCACGAAGCTGAAAAAACAAAAACAAACAAATAATTAATTAATGATACCAAGATGGCAGTGTTTGTTTTGATGCATCGATCTTGGTTAGGAGACGGAATTTTCATCCTATCAATCATGAGGCACAGAATCTGTAGTTTACATACCCGTCTAATTTCGGGTTCTACTTCCTACCTATTTGCAACCAATGGCAGTCTTGGAGTCCGATACAATAACAACTTTCCGAGTTTCAAGTTTCAACAGTGTTTCATCAATTGCTCGGATTTCTCATCGTAATTGCTTCCATTGGCACTAGCTGGGTAGGAAGTTTCTACTCACTCAATGAATATCTCTCTGCATGAAATGTAATGTAACATAAATAGAAATACCTAGGCCCCACCAATCTATTCATCAATCAATTATTATATTACAGAGTTTGAGGCCTAGCTCAGTTATATTTCATTTTTTGTACGTTCATCCTAGATATAAATATTATTAGTTATTAGAATTAAAATTAAAATTATTCATTGCACTATCCCTCTTTACAGAGAATTGTGTTAATATACTGATACCATGTATTTGTCCAATGAATAAAAATGCTTGCTGCTTACTAACTCTATACTGTATATCCCTGCAACTGCATTTCCTTCCCCTGGGGTCACAGATCCATCTGTATTCGGATTTAAAAGCAAAGTGGCTGACATCTGGTGAGCGAAGCGCGAACCCGCCGGAGTAGCATTGCGTTGCGATATGGCCGCTTATAAGTATGTTTTCCTATGGCACTTGCAATGGATCATGACTGCAATAAACACTCAATAAAGACAAAACCACACCACCTATTTATGAAATTGAGTTTGTTAGTCTAGTGGAATATTTGTAGCCACATCGTATACAGCCTAGATAGAAAAATGTTAATGAAAATAAGCGTGAAAGTTGAACTTAGGTGACGATAACATTAGAAGTAACCCTGAGTAGGGTAGGATGTTTTCGTCAGTTTAATCGGGGGGAAAATATTGTAGGGGACGTTTAAATAGTGTAAGATTATATTAAAACTAGGCTTATCTATGAATGAAATAAACTGGTAAGATTGTTAAAAACATGTGATGATGGAGCGTCAGCTTGTCATGAGTTCGTTCATTTCTAGGCCTAGAAGTGGGCGTGTATGGCCTATACACACAGCTCTCAATGTAGGATGTTTTCGTCAGTTAAATCGGGGGAAATATTGTAGGCGACATTTAAATAGTATAAGATGATATTAAAACTATCTATGAATGAAATAAAATTGCAAGATTGTTAAAAACATGCGATGATCAAGCATCAGCTTATCATAAGGTCGTTCAAGTGGGCGCGCACACACACACACCATATCAATCATTTGTTTGATATTTTCGAGCCTGCTCGGCAACTTGTTTAATATAAACTAACGCTGGTCAATACTAATAATATAACGCCCATGGAGAAATAATTCTGGTAGTAATAATTTATAGCACGAAATTGTTTCCCGGACAGATCTAGGAGTTCTGTAGGGGGCCCTAGGCCCTAGCTGCGAGTTTCCGAGTTTAGCACCACCAACGACGTACGTTAGGTTACGGGAAACAGCTTTTTCCGAAAACATGGGTTTACGAAATGGCTGTAGGTCTAGTCTTTTAGAAATTACACGGATGCAAGTAAAATAATTTCCTATAATTTTGCCCGGAACTATCTGGTTTTGTAGGAAATCAAATCGGGACCGATCGGAAAAAGTAGGCCTAAATTGACTCTTCGGAAAAGTGAATTTAATATATTTCAATGAGTTGCAGGATGATTCTGAACATGACAACAGGCTAACTAATGTCATAACATTAATTTACAACAAAATCACATATCACAACATTCACCAACGATTGATTATTGAGCATTCAAATCGTCAGTTTATACACTGCTGCTTAGGGAAGGACTACTTCTAATGCTACTCCGGCCGGCCATGATGCAAGTTACGCCCACCGACAGTGCTGCCCCTGGATTTCACTTTAAACGCGTATACTAAAGATGTAGGCTTACCTAGACGTTCATTTTTGGGGTACCGTATTTAAGGCAAATTTATGCAAATGATAATTTTGTTAATTGATCTAATGTGTGACCATTTATGTAGGTACCTGGTATTGTCAATGTATGTGGGATTTCTAGCAATGCAACATTTATGTTAGGTGGTAGGAGATCTTATCTATTGCTATATGCTCATTGATTTGTCATGCCTTTGTTATGATTGTTAAGTGAGTTTTCAATATTTCACACGGTTCTCTTTTACCAGTAGGCCTACCCTAGGTAGTTCTGATCCAGTAATACAATTTTTTAGATAGGATTCCCTCTGCTTCATTTTGTCTGGCTTCTAGGGGTGGAATATTAAGCCTTTACTTCTATACGGTTGTTTTAGTTGGCGCCATGAAAGTGCTGCTATGCCACGACAGTGATGTCATGGTAGGCGGCCGCCATGAAGGTGATAATGTGTGCTGCATGGGGGAAACGAGTTTCTAGCAGCACTTCAGTGATGTCACAGCCAAGATGGCAGCGCCCACAAATCTCTACTAAAACTACTGTATAGCTAGTAGCTACTCACGCAGAGTGATAAAGACCACGAGTTGGTCGAAACGTATCAGCAACTTGGTCTACTCATCTATTTGTGTCTGTGCGACCTACCTAACGTTTTTCAAGGTAAGCTGTCGTCCTTCTGTACCTTTCCCCCACTGAAACACGTTTATTCATGTTCCCAGTTTAAGTTAGTAGCTACTATAGGTAAGTATGGTTTGACACTCTCAGAACGTACTTGCATAAGAGTATTTGGTATAGGGCAATTCCATGGGTAACTGACTGACATTTAGACACACTTTGCATTAAGAATGGACATTGATATCAATAATCCATCATTATTTTTTTGGAAAATTAGGTATCAAAATTTACAGAATCAAATAAGCTTTAAAAGTAAACAAGTTACAACTAGATGAACAGTGAATAGAAATTAAAACGAGTGCATACAATGCAGCAGTAACTGACTGACGTTTTGGCAACCTGATGTTTCACTCGGAACATATGTCTTCGAAAATGCTCTGAAAGTTAAACAGTTAGGAACATTGCTATATTTTATTTTTTAGCATTAAACATTGATGTTTTAAATAACCCCAGAGTTTTTTTTTTTTTTTTTTGAAGTAAATAGGCACTTGGTTACTGACTGACTTTCTGTGAAATTGCTAGTCAGAGGTGACATAAAACATAATTATAAGTAATAAAATAATGTTGACCATAATATCAGTTGAATCGGTTCTCGATTTATGTAATAATGCAAAGATTGTTAGACCCAAGAAAATAAACCACTTGCGAATTGAAGTTCCGTATGCCTAGGCCTAGTTAATTGGTTAACCACGATTACTACTTCAACAATTTGGCTATATTTGTGTTAGCTACTTCATGTAGCTTATCAGTGATCATTGATCAACTTGGAGAGGCCCTGTTCCCTTCAGAACAAGTGACCCATAGAATAAGAACTTTGGGTTTTCATTGTAGGCCTATGCCGGATTTTCTTAGAATTCTAGGAATGATGATGTTTTATCGTCATTGTTAAAGTTGCCCGGAGCATTTTTAACATTGTTTTATTTGAATCAACTCTGGTAGGTATTTTTATTAAGCCACTCTCTGAAGCATTTAATCACTAATTGAGTAACAATCTTCTGGTTGGAGAACTTAATATAATTAGTTTATCCGTTTACATTTTACGAATTTCGGCAGATTCACCGATTCAGCGGGAACTTGTAAGCTACTGACTATATCCAATTACAAGGGTTGTAAATTGAAATTCCATTAAGTCTAACCATTGGCAGTATTGCCCGGCTGTAGTTTCTTTGTGAGCCTAGCTTTAACAAACCAATAAAGCGTAATAATGGATACTGCACAGTGGCTTGGCGACGGGTTTTGCGACACATTATAAATAATAGACATGTCAATCACTGTTTACTGGTGATTTTTGCATCTATTTCCCGATGAACCAAAGAAAGATGATCTTTTCAAAAGGTGTGAACAAATCATGTCTTGTGTGCCTTTGAGGAAATAAAAATTCGTTTACAGTTAGCGGACACACCATCACCATTATGAGAACGCTTAAATGAGCCTTATGAGCTTTTCTAAGGGATAAATTTGGAGGGTGCTAAGATGGTTGATTCTGTAGAGGTACAAGAAACAGGAATAATAATTGGTAATTGTAAGCTGTTCTTCACTGATACGTAGGCCCAACAGCTTTTTTGACAAACCTTTAAATCTTGAAAACGGTTGAATTCTTGCCGCTCTGATTTTTCTTCAAATAATAATTCTAGTTTTCACTCTATTTTAACTTTTCCTAATAGCCCCTATATCTTATGTTTTCCTGCAGCTGTGAGAGACATTTTTAAGTAAAAAGCTCGCTTCACTACTTCTACGTACTTAGCCAAACTTGCGAATGAGTTGCGACTACTCACGTTTTCCTCCAATTCGGTACTTTGCACCAAAATATCAATTCATTTAAAACAAAAGTATTTCACAGCCTGCCACATACTATATACAAATAATTGTTATAGTTCTTGTTATTATTTGCAATAATTAGTAGCACTTGACCAACATTTAAATGATATGTCAGTCAGTTACGTCAGTCAGTTACCAATAATGTCAGTCAGTTACCATGCAAAATTTATTGATTACAAGTTAAAAATTACAAAAACAAGAATTACATTATAAAGATAATATAAAACTAAAAGAAAATCTGGAGTAGCAAGTTTGGGAAAATAATTTTGAGTCTCCTAGACAAACTTTTGTAATTTTGTGGTAACTGACTGACATGCTTCGCAGCCATTTAATAACGTTGAAAGATAAGTAATGTAACATATTGTATTTTATCCTTTGAATTTATTAAAATAATTCTAGGTACATAAATGATGTATTTTATCAGTTTCAGTCAGATTTGAGCTAAACCCATTTTAATTTGGGATATTTTCTCTTAGTAACTAAGTAAAACGAAAAGTTGCGTAAAACGCGCAACATTGTTCGTAAGTGCACAAATAATCAACATATTTTTTTTATCTTAAAACTCCATACAGATTTGGAATGTACAAACCCCCAGCTTTCAAATGGTACCAAATTTGACCTATTTGTGATAATTTGAAAAAATGTTATGTAGGTTGACATTTCCATGGAATTGCCCTCTAGCAAGATAATCCATTTGACGATTTGCTACATTGACAGCTAATGCTATTGGACTTAAAGCCATATTATCACATAGCGTTGTGCATAGCATATATGTTAAACCTTAAATTATTTTATGTGTTTGAAAGGAATGCCAAAAGGCTGGATCATGTGAATGACATAAAGAGATAGGGTGCCAACAGCTTACCTTAAATGGTGTAGGCGCGCCGCGAAAGATAACATAAACACAAATAAACTACATAATTAAAACGTTTTCGGTCCACGTGATTTTCCTCAGTGAGTGTAGAGAGAGAGACTGAGTTGAAAACTAAAACTAGGCTAGCTGTTGGCTAGGGGTGAGGGGTGAGTGAATGAGTGTGGATTGGGTGACAGGGAGGGGTGTGGGAGAAGAGGGAGGAGAATCACCGTAGGTTTAAATTTGTTTTTGGCGGGATTTGCAGATCCACTGGTAGGCCAGTTCCCACCTTCTCAGTTCACCGGCTTGTATGGTGGGTGGGACAGACCTTATGACACAGGCTGTGAAACAGGTCATAAAGGGTAGGCCATGCCCATAAGCGTGCAGTGCCACTGGTTTCTCCAAATTCTCTTCTCGCACGTCCTGCCTGTGCCCATTCATCCTAGTGCGTAGAGTGTTGGTGGTCAACCCAATATATTCGGCAGGACATCGCGTACACTTAAGTTGATACACCACGTTGCTGGTACCACAGGTTGTTGTGTATCTTGTAGGTCTTGCTGGTGAGGTGGACAGTGAACGTCCTAACAGGCTCGTGCATGGGGCAAGTCTTGCACCTGGGTCGGTCGCAAGGGGAGGACCCATGCACCACAGCTTCCACTTGTTGGGCTTTCTGCGGATCTCTTCTCACCAGCAAGTCCCCCAAGTTCGGGAGGTCATCTGAATGCAACCCTGGGAATGTTCTGGCTCAGATCTTGGGTCAAGGCTGCGCTCAAAGCTGCGTCACGCAGCCACAATATGACTTCCCCCTGTATGTTAGCATTCAGATGGTGGAGCCCTGGGTACCAGGGTGTGACAAGTGGAACGATGTCTGTGTTGGTAGTATTGGGTTGGGTTGGGTTGGGGGCGGGGTGCCCGTCTGTCTGACCAGATGTTGGTGGACCTGATCTTCTGGATATCCCCTGGTGACAAAGGCACCGAGTATTTTCTGTAAGTAGCACTCTAGATCCCGCTCAGTGGAGCAGATTCTGCGACCTCGAGTAGCTAGTGAGGAGGGGAGGGAACGTTTGGTGTGCGGTCTTTCGCGGCGCGCCTACTCCATTTAAGATAAGCTGTTGGCACCCTATCTCTTTATATCATTCACTTAAATTATTTTAGGAATTTAGGGAAAAAAATCAAAGAAATCAGTCAATAATTGGACAAGTTTTGAGCAATATTATGGAAATTGTACAGTGCGTGACGTCACCACTCGTGACATAGTTGGATACTACTGAGCATCGCTACGGACCGACTATACGATGAATGCGGCCGCTTCGCGGCCCGTCCATTGAATACCATCGGGCACGGGACGGGGAGTTGAAAAGTGTTTGTTCTCATCTCTACTACCGGTACCTCTCAATTTTATAGTTGGTATTGTAATTTTTTTAAATTTGAGTTTTAGTTTAATGTTTTCCACCAGTTTCATTTCATACCAAATCGTAATTTCGTATAACTTTCCATCAAGTGTTTGGTACCTAACATACTGTACATAGGCCTACACGAGTAAATTTTCTGGTTTCAAAGATAAAGTTCCTAGGGTTAATTTTCAATAGCCAGTTTTTATATCGCACTGGCGACTTCTCCCAGTTTGGGAAACGGTGGAAAGATAACTCGATCGAACAGACCAATTTGGTGTTATCCAAACGCACAACATTTTAAACACCGTCAATAAAGCAACGACACAAAACATTAATTGTTTACGCAAAAATTATTATTTAGATAGGTAATGTTTGACGTCCCTTTGTATGACACGAGTATATAATAATTTCCTATTCCAATAAATAGAACCTAGAAGAAGCAAGTCATTATCCACACCTAAATTAACAACGTTTGTGGTCTGCAGACACACATCATTGCCGTGCTCTTCACCGAGTTGACAAACCATGCATATTTTATCACTAACATTAATACGATTAATACAAAATAACACTTATTGGGCTGTCACTGTGCTATTATAGTAACAAATTCGAGAAGGCTCCATTTACACAGTGCCAACTGCCAACCCCTTACTACAATACAACACGTGTTCTAACCGAATGTCGCCTCGCACAGCTCGGTCAGCAGGTGTCCACCACCGTCACATGCCCCCAGGCGCGCGTCGAAACAAATCGTTGTAGAGGGTGTAGGCCCTGTCCAAGGTTGCCATAATTTTTGTCTTTCTTATTTTTTGAACATCTAAGCCCTACTTGTAAAAAAGAAAATACTTCATCTAATGTGATAATATGCCTTTAAGAACGTGCTAATTTTGGTTACATTTGCCAGTGCCACACTACTTACCAGTATTCGAAGAAACTTGTCGTCAATGTGTGATATATTGCGAAGAATGCACATCACCACTGGGCGCAGTGCTTTGACACGGACGACTGGAAAGCTCTTCATAAGGAGCTCTTTAAGTTTGCGATCCCTCTCTTTGCCCTCTTTTTTCCCGATTTCAGTGATGTGTTGGATAAGTCGTTCTCTCAATTCCTGTAATATTTGCAATTTATAGTCAAAACATTTAAATGATTGCCAGGCAAAGTGCAGCTCCCAGCTAGGCATGTTGGAGATAATGTTACATGCCCAGACAGAACACTTATATGACAATTTTTATTATGTTGTAAAATAGGTAGGCCTATCAGGACTTATATCCTAAGTGAAACCTTGCTAAAATATTTCTTTCATAGGCGTTTTCCTGCACATAACGTCGAAATGTATTGTTTTTTATGTTTAGGTAGGCCTATGTTAACCTACAGGTATACAATTGTCTACCTAAAATGTTCCTATACAATACGTTACACCCGCCTAGTACGCTCGAAAAGGTTAAAAAGTGTAGGTACTTCCTACCAATGAGATACGTTTTCCGCCATCCGCGCTTTTGCATTTTGAACTTTAAAGTGTAGTACTTTCGCTACGTAAGATACGTTAAATTACCAGGCTGCACTCGTACGTTTGTATCAGCCTTCAGTCTGTCCACCCACGAGCATTAGTGAGAGAATTTACTTGCCCGACTGCTTTTTTTACATGCCCCGGGCATCCTGGACATGGTATTATTTAGCCCTGGAGTGTATAGCTGAGACTTAATGAATAGACCTCCTTAGTAATACAGTAGCCCTTACCATAATAATAATCCTTGGTCTCCTGGGTAACTAGGTAACACTGACAAGAGTAGAAAGGCCTATACATACCTCTAGAACTGATGTATGGAAATCCAGGCGGCGCACGCCGTGTAAATCCAAAAGAGGCAATAACGGACGCAAGGACGGCAGCAAAATCCCATTTTCCAACTAGTAAAAGAAAGGAGAAAGACAATGTAAATGACCTGCAAATATTGTATTTTATATTCACACTCAATACTTATTATTACTTGATGTTCATTGGCTTAGGCTAACATTTTTTGCGGAAAAAACATAGCCTTCCTTTTTTGTTTATTAATTTCCCACAGTCCATAGGAAGACTTTGGAAAATAGTTAAAAATAAAAATATACGTATTTCATCCGTATTATTTGTTGGTGAACTTAGAATACGAGTAGCAAATGACAAAACGATAATGTTTTGTAACTTTTGATTTGTTGGTAGGCCTATTGATCTTAAAAGTATTGAAACGAGTGTAAAACAGTGAGAAACTGCTGTAGCACCCATTCTCAATGGTAAAATTTGTACCCTCCCTCTACGTCCACTCGGCTGACATTGACGCGCGTTACTAGAGCGATCAAGCGGTTCCTAGTGACCTAACCGCCTGCGACGTAGATATTCTATCTAGCCCTAGCCTAGGCCAGAGGTCGGGAACCTGCGGCTCCGGAGACTCTACAGTAGGCCTAGCCTGGCTAGATAGTTTTGTTAAGAAAGTCTCTAAAATCCAAAGTCAACTAAGTCAACCTGCTTGACGTAAAGAAACACGAAATATCCGATGAAAATTGTTCGTATTAACAGTGATTGGACTGATAAATTCGGTGTTATTGATTGTAGAATGAAGAGGTTTTCCACCTTGTGTAGGCCAAATATGTGAAGTTTACTTCCATTAATAAAGTAACATTGAGTGACATTTTTTAAGAGTCATACTCATAGAACAGTTTTTCCATGAAATACCCTAAAATACTGTAGGCCTACTGAACTGCGGAAGAAGCCACGACTGTGCAGGTTCTACCTGTGTTTGTGCATACACGCGTTTTAAAGCATAAAGTAATTGTATAACAACTAGGAAGCTTCGCAAACGCTTTTTTTAGTCGCGTTGATGGATGAGCTTTTTAAATAAGTTTTTAGTTTGCGTGGGATCTCATTACTTTTGCAAGTCCTTTTTGAACGAATTGTAGGTGATTGTTGTCAAGTTTCTATTGTTGCTTGTTAATTGTTAATATACCTCAATAAACTCATATTAAAACCTTTATTCTAGGTATGGATTGAATTCTGGCTAACTTTTTTAACTTTTTCTTTCAAACGTTCTACATCACCATATAACCTTAATGTCCATGTAAAATACTAGGAAAACGCTTAAGTCCCGCCGCGTTGTTGGATGAGCGTAATTGGTGCATTGAGCTGCCATGTGTTACGCGGATTTTCTGTTGTTCCGTGAAAAATCATTACGTAGTCGAAGATTTTTTTTTAATTAAATTAAATTAAATAAAAAATTAACTTAATTTTTTTAATTCATCGTAATTTTTAAAAAAGAAAAAAATCGTAAAATTGCAATTTTCATAAGAAATAATTATTCGATTGCGCTCAAATTGATCACGACTATATTAATTCATGAAATTAAGGTTCAGTGAAAAAATCATTACAATAGGATAAAGCATGTAGGTGTTATAAGTCAAAGAATTGTTTTAAACTAGGAAAACGCTAAAGTCCCGCCGCGTTGATGGATGAGCTTTTTAAAGGTTTTAGTTTGCGTGGGATATCTTTACTTTTGCAAGTGCTTTGTTTTGCTGCCTACGCATTGTAAGTGATTGTTGTCAAATTTCTTTTGTTACCTGGGTCATTCTTGAAAAACTTGCCCAAACCCTGTCACATCACTTTCATATTTTTTATTTTTTTAAATATTCATGCAAGTTTTAAATCCTTGATAGCTTATTTTTGCTGCATTAATTCTGAACTCGAAAATCATATTCACATACACCTGTATAAAAAATTAGTACCAAAAATAAAAATAAACTTGTTGACAAAGTGTGATAAAAGCTGTGTACTAGAAAAGAATATAAACTTTTTGGTTTCATTTTGTACTAGAAATAGTTATTTAATAAAGGTATGCTTAATTTTAAGACATCAATATTACCTTAACCTATCTTTTAGGTAAATTGAATGAAGTATCATTCCATTAATTTCATTGTTAGGACATATTTTATGTGTGTCTCTATTGTTACCTCACTCTTGTTACCTCACTCTTGTTACCAAGTTTGCATTTGAAAATTTCCGCCCTAAACAGAACCTCACAGTGCAAGCATGACAAGGCTGTGGTTTCCTGTCTAACAAGATGGCTGGTATGAATGCATCATGTAAATGAAGAAAATTATCATCTTTCTACTGTTAATTTGATGGGAGTATTTTAATTCAATCTCACTTTTGTTACCTAGATAATTTGAGGTAATGTTTTAGGTACATTATTTACTATAAATTACTTAACAGGGCAATCAATACCATAACACATTGATAATACTGACAAGGAAAACAAGCATGGCTGACATTAATTATGAATATTATTAGGTTAAAATCTCACTTTTGTTACCCTCACTCTTGTTACTAAAAAGTAACACGGGTGAGATTCTGAGTAACATAGGTGAGTATTTATATGAAATTTCAGTACATTAGGGTTGCCAAGACCACTTCGAAGAGATGAGTTTACATTTGATGTAGAATTTCAAGGCTTTTGTGTTAAATAGGAAAATATATTTCTCACCTACGTTACTAAATCTCACCTTTGTTACCATATCTCACCTATGTTACCGCATATAATTTCAAGTTTCAGGAATAATTGTGATAAAAGTGACCATTGTTAAGCATGTATGCTGTTTGCCTAGTTAAAGTACTGTAATACATCTAATACAATCAATACAAACAATTTTTTTCTCAATAAAAAGTAAAAAAATGAGTTGAAAAATTGATCATTAGTAACAAAGGTGAGTAAAAACACATTTTTTGTGTAGCAAATACTTCTTGAATGAATCAATATATTCTTAAACTATACTATCAACATTTTCTATAATTTATCTCTTCAAGAAAATCTAGGAACTGCTTGTCACTAAAAACATTGAACAAAAAAAGTAACACAGGTGAGTTTTTTTGTATGCTGTCCTACCTATCTTTTTTTTCCCGTGCCATTTATAAAAAATCTTACAAGTCAATACTGTTTATGTATCAACAGATGGTTTCTGCTTAATATCATGTAGTTGAGGCAGTCAACAAAGCAAAATTATATTTGAAAAAAATAAATTCCAAAAAGGCAAGTTTTTCAAGAATGACCCACCTGTCAATTGGTATTATTTACCGTAAAAAATTATATTAAAAGCTTTATTTCTATGGATTCTGGCTAACTTTTTCAACTTTTTCTTTTAAAAGGTACTACATCACCATAACCTTAATGTCCATGTATAATATGAACGTTGAAGGCCCACCCGTTTGGTCAGAATTGGCCAAATGGCACGAAAATATCGCACAAAAAGTCAAAAAACTTATATTAAAAGCTTTATTTCTATAGATTCAAACTAACTTTTCCAACTTTTTCTTGCAGAAAGCAATATATCACCATTACCTTAATGTCCATGTGAAATATGAACGTTGTAGCCTCACCCGTTTGGTCAGAATTGACCCAAATGGCACGAAAATATCGCACAAAAAGTCAAAAAACTTATATTAAAAGCTTTATTTCTATAGATTCTGGCTAACTTTTTCAACTTTTTCTTTCAGAAAGCAATACATCACCATTACCTTAATGTCCATGTGAAATATGAACGTTGTAGCCCTACCCGTTTGGTCAGAATCGGCCCAAATGTCTCGAAAATATCGCACTAAAAATCGAAAAAAAATCGTAAAAGTGCGATATTCATGAGAAATATTTCTTCGATTGTACCCAAAAACGTGGCACGTCTAAGTTCAGAGATTTCGAAGGTCCCCTTCAATTTTCATCAAGATCGCATATGCCGTTTGCCCGGAATCGTGCGAACAAACAGACAAAGAAACAAAAAAAAAAACAAAAAAAACAAAAAAAAAAAAACAACCGAGCTAAATTTTTTGGGGGGTCAGTGAAATTGAAGTCTTCGCTTCGCTCATCCAATGAACTTTGTAGCCTCAACCGTTTGGTCAGAATCGGCACAAATGTCACAAAAATATCACACTAAAAATCGAAAAAAATCGTAAAAGTACGATATTCATGAGAAATATTTCTTCGATTGTATCCAAAAACGTGGCCGGTCTAAGTTTAGAGATTTCGAAGATCCCCTCCAATTTTCATCAAGATAGCATATGCCGTTTGCCCGGTAGAGAGCGAACAAACAGACAGAAAAAAAAGAGAAAAACATTGGAGCTAAATTTTTTGAGGGGTCAGTGAAATTGAAGTCTTCACTTCGCTCATCCAATAATCAAGTATAAAGTTAGAACTATCCACATACAAACCACATCTTCAAATTATCGTCATAAATTCAACCACAAAATTAACATTGCTTGTGCTTGAACAGCTCATAGGCTATATATAAAAATGTTTAAATTATTATATTGTATATTTGTACCTTAGTAGGCTACCCCGTATGGCTCCAACCAACTAGCAATCACTTTAAAATTTTCTGTAAAATTGGCTCCTAAGACAAAAAAAGGTCTGCACCCCCAGGGGTCTGTCAACCCCTGGCCTAGGCCTACCCATCATTCTCCTCATTGGAGCAAATGGCCTCTACTTTTTCTCTTTTCTAGTCAGGACTCAGGATAAACCTTTGGAACTTCATCGGTTGCGGGGGGGGGGGGGGGGGGGGCAAAATAAAATCATCATGTGTTTGCTGTTTTATTAACAGCAAACATACAAACACAATAAAATAATAAAAACAATAAACATAAAATAAAAAAAACAATAAAACATACAAAACCTTAACGATTCTATTTATGGCTAAACTCCTTTTCGGTTGCAATTCTTTTATGGGCATCGTGCTTGGCCATTGAGCATGCGGGCTAGTGAGATCGAGTAAAGCGCTCTTATGTGGCAAAGCCGCGCAACTGTTGAATGTAGCCTGAGATTCGCGGGCGCTCTGTCGGTGGGAAATTTATCTATCGTCAAGGGCGTAGGAATAGGGGTGCAAGGGGTGCGGTCGCGCCCAGGTCCCGAGCATTGAGGGCCCCGGAGGGCGCGAGGGTGTCCTAAATGTGGAAGACAATATTATAACAAATAATTTAAAAATATAAAATGTCTTTATTTACATTGGAAATTAAATCGTCGATATGACAAAGATGGCACTTAATTATTGTTGCTTGCATTGTAGGCCTATGCATCGTTATAAACATTGGGTCATTGGGTAACCAGACGTCTCGGTTTTACCGAGAGCATCCCCTTTTTGTGTGATATGTCCCGGTATTCCAAAAATAGTTGTCGGGACAGTTTCTGTCTCAGATCGCTCTACAGGCTATCTTGAGCAAAAAAAAAGGAATCTCCTCTGGAAATGGGCACTGGTGTTTTCTCAGAATAATTATTAAATGTGGCAGATATTATTGTGCCAAAATTACAATTATTGTTATATTTCACGCATTGCAGCATATAATTTGTGTAGCTGTGTGCTGTGCTGTGTGAGTGTTTATTTATTTATTTATAATTGAACCGATAGGGGAGAGAAAACAGCTTCCAAAAGGATATATTTTCTCAAAAACGAGAAACGTGTATGTGTGTATGTGTGCGGCTGTGAAGTCCAGGGTTTGTATTCCTGCTACCGATACAGAAGGTCCCTGGATCAAAATATTGCGATTCAGTCTAGATTTTTTAATCATCTATAATGTAGGCCTAATATTAATGTTCAACAATATAATAATTATAATATGCAAAGCAAATGGCGACTTTAGAACTGCCCTTGCAAGATAATTATAAATCACTAGACATTTATAAGAATTAATGAGTTTCAAATAAACAAGGAATAGGCTAATGTAGATTCATGCGACTTAGTCGTTTTCAGAAGGAAGGATGCTCAGAAATCACTTTCACCAGAAAGGAATCTGCCTGTATTTGCAATCATTATGATTGTTTGTTATTGTTTTATAGAAAACTCAAAGAAACAAACAAAAATAAATAAAACATTTGAAAATGTTGCGATAACCTGCCAAATTCGAACTGGTAAAATTATAAAACTGAGTTCCTGGGCCAACTTGTCTCTTTCCAGTTAGCCTCTAAATTCTATGGTAATTATGTCGTAACACACAAAAACCACAATTTATTACAGGTGTGGTCAACCTCGTCAAATTTTTGCGATGAAAAGTAGGTGAGTGGGTGCGAAGCGCCGTGACAAGGTTGATACATCTACAGTTTTTGTGTGTTACTTTTCACACGGCGGTATATGATAGTTGGTAATGAATGTCGGGTCCAAGAGCTATTTATTTAACAGGTGTCGACTCGTTATTCAACCTTGGAATCGAAGAGATGACGTTCCGAAAGTAGTCTCCCAGTATCAGTATTAGTAGGTAGGCCTAGTAGTTTTAGGGCGCTTTAACAGCAAAGATTATTTGCGCCCCCAAGATATTAGTTTATTAGGCTTAAGAGTTAACAACCATATATATACTTTTTTCCAAGAGGGGGAACCTAAGGGGAGACGCTGGGTGGACAGGCCTGTGCTGGTCAGAACCAGCCACAAGCGTATGGGAAGGGCAGGGGTTCCCCCACGTTGTGGTCGTCTTCGTCTGTGTTATCGTCCGTCCGTGTTGTCATTGTCGTCGCCGTCGGGGAGGTAGTCAAAGGGAAGGGGAAAGTTCCCCGACGACGACAAGTCTCCCCGTGAAACGCATGAGTCAGCATTATTAGTTGCAGGACACTTTCAATCATTGTAACGTCAAATACTGATAATCAGCGAATATAGGCCTACCGGTGAACATCAATAATGTGATATGATGCCTAGGCTAAGCCCTACGCCGTATGATGACAGCTAGTGTGAGCGAGTTGGTGCATTTCCGAATAGCAAAGAGTGGCCGCTGCGAGCGCTGCTTGTACGAACGCACGGTGTTTAGGGTATATTTTAAGGAAGTGGCTATTTAACCGTAGCTACGGGAAAATTACGATTCTCAATTCGTCCGTAGCATGAACGAAGATCAGCGGAAATAATCGAAGGTATCCGAATCGTCCGCGGGATACCACGTAACTAGGCCAATAGCTTTGAATATAACAGTGCATTGTGGCAGAGTGGTAGCGCGTTCGAATTCTATGCGAGAGGTCGGCGGTTCAAATTTTCGTTTGGTCGTTTTTTTTTTACCATTCTCTTTGGGTCCATGTTTTTTCTGCAAATGATTTCACTGCATTCAGCCCCGTCGCAAACACAATTCTAGATGATAAAAGCGTTTAAAAAGTGCTGCGCCGCGCTAGTTCTAGGATACAATCGATAAGAGCGCACCCGAAATCCTTTCCGTTAAAAACGAGTTTAGATTAAAAATAGCAACGTTAAAGGTTTGGTAAGTAGAGTATTTTATTAAAAAACGAGTTAAGATTTAAAATAGCAACGTTAAAGGTTTGGTAAGTAGAGTATTTTATTGAAAAGGTTGGTAGGGCCTAGGCCTACTAAGTAAATGTCATAATAAACATGGCGCGCCGGCAACAGTGAAATGGTAGGCCTAGTGTTTGTGTTCAATCTTTATTAATTATAAGTATAACATAATTCGTATATTTTCAGAGTGGTTATTATTGAATTAACGTAATTTATGGCGTTTTCCACTGGACCGCACCGAGTGCGACGTCAGTGCGCACTGAAACGTCACGGTCACGTGATGCACGGCACCAGTGCTGCCCTGAGTGCAACTGTCAGTGGAATACGATTATTTTTTCAGTGCATAATATTGATTGGCAATCCTCACTATCACTGCCTTCGTACGCAATTGTAGTTGATGAGAATGGGGAAAAAGTCGAAAGCAATGGCCAATGCATATTATAGCCGTTCCCAACTGGACTGAACAGTAAACAATAAACATAACCTCAAACTAAAATGTTATGCAAATCTATCTCTATGTCAGAATACATGTGGACAACCTCTTCTACGTAGTTTGTGATTTCTCTGAGAAAATTCTGATAGTGAATTGATCAACTCATCGTCGCTGCTATCCAACGAAAAGTCGATGAAATGTAACAACACAACCAAATTTCGCGGGTCTACGGTTGCACTGGAAAGATTGCCCTGACCCTCGGAGTCAGTGCGGCTCAGTGCGCACTGCGAGTGCACGGAGCGAGTGCAGTTCACCCAGTGGAATACGATATTTTTGCACGAGTGCGATTTTCAGCTAGGCCTACCAGTGGAATATGCTACTTGCACTCAGTGCGCATCAGTGCGGCCAGTGGAAAACGCCATTACTTTTAAATTAGCAGGCCTAATTTTTCCGTACCCACAGTTCGAGTACCTTCGGTGATTTCCGCCGATGTTCGTTCATGCTACGGACGAATTGAGAAACGTAATTTTCCCGTAGCTACGGTCGAATAGCCTCAGCGATATTTTAAATAGAAATGTTTAAGGTTATGTAAGTTTTTTGTTTTGTATTTTGGACCCTCCCCCAACTGAAGAAGTTCCTTTTGGGGCCTAGGCCCTAGTAGGCCTAGACATTGTAATTTTATTTTGGACCCTCCCCCAATGAACATACCATTGTTTATAGAATCCTTTACATAGCTAGGGCCTAGGCCTACCCTACTCCAAAATCAAATCTAAAAGCTGTAATTTAAAATAGATGTAACCTAGCCGGCACTGTTTCGGTTAAGAAGGGCCAACTTTTAAACACTTGTTTACTGTGTTGTGTGTGTTAAAGGTTTTGAAGGTTTTTTGTTTAAAATAGCGACGTTAAAGGTTTTGAAGGTTTTTTTTGTTTAAAATAGCGACGTTAGGTTTTGTAAAAGGTTACTTCCAGTGAGTGTACGGCTCCTCGGTGGAAGTGCTGGTGAAAAGTTGGCCATTCTTAACCGAAACAGTACCACTTAGCCTAGGTACTTACTTGAAACTCTTCGATTGCTTTGAGAGGATCTGTGCAGCTGGTGAGAGCATCACGCAAAAATTTTTGGCCAGGAATCCCCACATCGTCTAGCCCCGTACCAGAAGGCTTCGGCGTATTCATTATTACGCCGACTCCCTTTATTTCTCTAGGCCTAGGCCTAGGCCTACCTACTAAAACCAACTCGTGCAACCTTTGTGCAACTTGGTAGTGATGCTAGGACTAGGTAGGCCTAGGGCCTAGGCCTTTGTGTATTTAATAGCCCTGCCTACGCCCTACCAAGCCTCCTAGGGCTAGGCCTAGGCGAGCTTAAGATACAGGTGATCACCACAAATATTGGACATTACAATACATTATTAAGCTAGGCCTAGCCTAGTAAATTAATAAACACAATACGAATGAGGCTACATCTATCTATCTATCTATTTAGGGATTATTATTCTACGCGAGGGCAGGGCGGGATATGAAAAACACAAACGCAGGGATTTAGGTTTAGAAGACCCTGGCCTAGAGGCGGCCACTAGGTGACTAGAGGCCTTTGCTGGAGGCCCTCTAGAGGCCATCAAAACAACTCCCAGCATGCAATGCAACTGTACCGGCCCGCTAGCCGAGGTGTTGGCAGTGCTGTAACTGGAAAACAGGGAGGCCAACGACAACATGAAAAAGCAGGTGGCACATAACCTGTTTTCGTTCAGGCAGGCCGCTTATTGGGTATTGACTTTGACTTTGGCGATCGGACCAATCAGCGAACACACGTCCACTTCCAGGCAGCAGCCGCTTGTCCCACTACTTTGTTAACTCTGATCTCGCTAGATAGCAGTAGTTGCCAGAATCTAGCCCACTGCCTTACAACTTCTTGGATTCAAGTCGAGTCGAGTGAACTTCCGTATCCGACTCCTGCAGTATTTAGAGGTCAGTGAGTTGATCATCGATCGGTGGCAATAAGCATAGTTTTCAAAATGTTAGAAAAAACAATTAACTCAACAAAATGTCACAGAAAAATACTAGTTATCATTATTACACAAAGTTGTACCAAAAAGTACATTCTTAGCAATGACCATTAGTCCATTATAGTGTGTGCCACCAACCCGACGATCAAACTATTCCCACAAAGAACGTATTATTTGACAAAAGGAGCGGCATATAAAACACTTGTAACCCCTTTTTTTCATTTGAATTCTCTAGTTCTTCATTTTGCCCATATTCGGACACAAAGACGCACCCACTTATTTCGCCTGAGTGCCAGGAGATTAGATGTCCCGTAGAAGGCACCTATGGGCCTATGGTATGAATATTTCTTTCTTTTTGGACCAAAGTTGTTTTTGTAAACAAATCCCCATTCCTGTTATAAACCAAACTTTAATTCATTTCTGAGTGAACTTGTTTAATACAAAGACCCTGAATATTGGCATACACTTTTATATTCCAAAAGACTAAAGAGATAATTCTTTGTATGACAATGCTCTAAATGCCTTTTAGAACAATCATGATTAAATGAAGAAGAATAAGATAAAAATTGCACTTATAGAATGAAACAAATATTTAGCTACAGCTCCTCTTCAACCCTTTTTCACAATGCGGGCCTGCTAAAAACTAAATATTAAAAATACAAAATTCGTGGGAAGCCTGCCCAGGGTGCAATTTATGCCTCACTTCAGGTGTCTAACTAGGTATTTTTTGGACTTTGGATAATTATGAAGGGATGTCCGAGGGCTGTTTAAGAGGACTCAATTCCTTGAATTCAAATTAACGACTGAGGAAAACCTCGGAAAAAATCTTCAGTCAGGATCGCCGGGATTTGAAACGCTGGCCCTCCCGAATCAGAGTCACACTCTTAATTAACGCTCGAGCCAGCACTTTCGGTGGTAAAGAGTAGAACTAAACAAACAAAATAAAACAACAAAAAAATCAAAAAATTAAACTACAGTAAAATAGGTACATAACGATCCCTATTTTCATTTTTTTTTCAAACAACTTGTTAGCAAAAATCTGTTTTTTTATCTAGGTTTTTAGCACAAAATATTTATAAAAGTTTTATTTCGATTTCCAGGAAAATAAAAAGAATACAAATTAAGGATTTGTATCAAACAAGTCCAAATATGGTTGGTCAATGCCTCAATGGTCACTGCTTCAAAACTTCACTGCATGTGGTATAAAAAAATCATGAGATATTTACTTACGTACCAATGATATGACAACATGCCATTCCCTTGTTTCCTCTAGAATGAGACACGTACGATGGCTGAACGCTTAAAATTCTGATCTGCAACCAAACTTTTTTTGAAGTTTGGTTTTGTTTGGGTTTATTAAAATTTCTTAGCTTAGCTTAGAATTATGCAATGAACGAGCTTATAGAGAATGTGTTCTTGCTTTTAAAAAAACGCGTTTTTACCATGTTAGAAGAGTGGGTTGTGGAGCATTGAGAATGTAGAGTTGTCAGTAATGACAGCTACATTGCGTCTTCTGTTCGATTCATATCATGGATATATCAACAGTCAACAAAAAATAGCAATTAATGAAAGTATGTCTTATGTCCCGGTAGTTCAATTATTGGTAGAGCTATGGCGCGTTAGGTCAGAGGTTCTGGGTTCGATCCCCAGTCGGGGCATACTTTTATTACAATTGCTATCATTGACTAATAATGTCCTAAAAGCGGGCTTATGCTTAAAAACCTTATATTCATACTACCCAACTCATGGGAGATGAGAAGTGATATTATTATTATTATTATTATTATTATTATTATTATTATTATTATTATTATTATTATTATTATTATTATTATTATTATTATTATGGTTTACAAGTCCGAATTTGGTTCGAAACTCAGAAATCAAGGTTTGCCCATTCCAAGACACAAATAGTTTAATTAAATTAACAACAAGAAAGTGTCACCTTGTTTTGTAAGTGCCACCAGCATAGAAGGCTATTTATTTTAGCCTCATAGACTAGTTTTCTCCCGGCATTTTGCTCGCTTGGTGAAACATGCCCAGCCGGGAGTAGGCTACATACTCGGATTGGATATACGCGAATATGGAGGAGCCAAAACAAAAGATTCAACCAGGTAACTTAATTGAAAAGAAATTAGCAATTTACGTTTCCATCGATCTATGTGTATTAAAGCGATAACTTACAACATATGTTACAATTATCAAAAAATCTTACCAACTGAGCTCAGTTTTACTGTAATTAATTACCCGCAAAATTTGATTTGATTAATCGAATTGTTGAAGCTATGAATGTCTTTAGTTTACAAAAGAAATGAATAGTTCAAATGATACTCATCGGTTGATGATCGTCTTGTAAAGAATAGTCCAGTTGTCTTCAGGTGATGAAAACTTTGAATGATGTAAACGGTAGAAGTTAAATCAGGTGAATAAAGTTGAGGCGAATAATCCATTCCAGGTGACGTATGAATATCTCAGCACATACGAGGGATATGTATGACGTATGACAGTGGTGACGTCATTGATCTTTGCTACTGACTGTACTGTCCAATGGATAGTAGCGACCTTCTCTTCATGATGGCTATTTCTTCATTCAACTAGCGGACGATGAAATATTATGTTTTGTGGAGAGAAACACTTCACTCACAAAGTGGTCTGAAGTGTCACAGTTGTAGATTGTTATTGTAGTTAGTAGAACTTTATAGGTAAGGTACCGGTACTTGATTGACGAAAATAATCCGAACTCGGCTAACGAAAATAATCCGAACACATAGCTTTTGAACACAAATTGACTTTGCCCGAACCATTAAATTGGAGTAGCGGGTACACTTGAAGCCAAGGATACTAATATATTTACATTTACGTTGTACTTGAAGCTATCTCATGAATACACTTTCACAAACAGGACTTGATCTCTTCCTTGCGACAGGGACAACTACCACATGGCACAGCCAGTCCACACCCTGGACTCCTACCGACTGCTCTGAGAAACGTGCTCGCTCTCCCAGATTCTGACTATTACATCACCATTACCCATGATCCTGTGTGTTTGCAAATTTTATGTATGGTTCACCTAACTTAAGAAAAATACCACCAAGATGGCCTCTTTACATGTGTATGAATGAAACTTTAAATAGAACAATAGCTATACTTAAACGTACTATGTATGACTTTGTCCGAACTTGCTACTGACAGCCTCATAAAAATCAAAGTTTATGTCTTGCTGTACGTGACAAAACAGTGTTTTACAGCCGGCAGGGTGGCACTGACCTTTCATGGCTCATTAACACTCAATCGCTGTGGACCATATTTGCTTTGATGAGAAAGAAATATTGCAGGGGCTCTCATGAAAGTTATGAGTGACCACTTAATGACTATAATAATCGTAGAACTTGATTGGTCTAGGTACATTTGAATATTGATTAACTTATGACAGGTATATAAACTATAGAAAAGGAATGGTGTGGTGTCATTTTGTTACAGCTATATCGTAAGGGATATTTCGAAACTTAAACGGAGGTTATTTTAACAATCTGAATATCTCCACAATAATATTATAAGGACTGCAAAATAGGCCTACATATAAATATATCGCTACCGGTATACACTGTTAGCCAAGTTGCATAAAAAATATGAGACGTTAAGCAATATCCAATCAATTTCTAAACATCATACACCCGGTAGTTGGGTAAAGACTAAAGGGGTGTTTCCACCATTATCCAAAATAATTGGATGAGCGAAGCGAAGACTTCAAGTTCACTGACCCCTCAAAAAATTTCCAATGTTTTTTTTTGTTTGGTTTTCTGTCTGTTTGTTCGCGCTCTACCGGGCAAACGGCTTCTGCGATCTTGATGAAAATTATAGGGGACCTTCGAAATCTCTAAACTTAGACTTGCCACGTTTTTGGGTACAATCGAAGAAATATTTCTCATGAATATCGTACTTTTACGATTTTTTTTCGATTTTTAATGCGATATTTGGTCCGAGTCCAGGTCAACGGCTAATCCGATCTTGATGAAACTTTATGGGAACGTTTGAAATCACTAAAGTTAGATATGATATGATTTTGGTGGCAATCGAATAAATATTTTTAATGAATATCGTACTTTTACGATTTTTTTCGATTTTGTGCGATATTTTTGTGACATTTGGGCCGATTCTGACCAAACGGGTGGGGCTACAACGTTCATATTTTACATCGACTAATGGTGATGTCAGATGTATTGCTTTCTATAAGAAAAAGTTGAAAAAGTTAGCCAGAATCCATAGAATAAAAGTTTTAATATGAGTTTTTTGAGGTTTATAATAACAATTAACAATAGAAACTTGACAACAATCACCTATACAATGCATTCAAAAAGCACTTGCAAAGAAAAAGTGGTCCTACGCAAACTAAAAACTTACAAAAAAGCTCATCCATCAACGCGGCGGGACTTAAGCGTTTTCTAGTTATAAATAAAATATAAAATAAATGAATACCGGTAATTTATTGTTAAAGGGATACAAGTGAGTAAAAGTTAGTTCTGAGATAGGTACATAACTAAAAATAACTGTGCAGATATTCATGAATCCAAATTGTCACATACCAGTATTATTTAACTGCCATATTTTGAAAGTAATGGTATAACTGATTTCCTGAATAAGTTTTCACAACAAAAAACATACGGGTGGTCAAACACAGTTGACTTATACCCTTTCTCAAATAAACAGAAATTAATTGATTTGATTTGTTATGTTTTTTGGTATTCTAAAGGCATAATTTATTAAATAAATTTATTTTAATCGTAACTGTCTGTGGGAAAGTGAACCGTCACTGCAGCTCGACATTTTCCCAATGTTTTAAATTCTAGTAAATAGTCCTTTTTGTTTTACCCTTTCAACAACAAACGGACCATATTTATAGCTATATTCAACCCAGGGACAAATCTGACGTAAACAATTTCTTCATTAAACCATGGGGTGTCCCTCGTTTAGTAATATTCAATCAAATTGGACCTAAATCTCTTTCACAATAAAATATGGTTCAAATGTTTTCAATAATCCTTGTCCTGCTTCCCAATTTGCTCCGTATTAGCGTGCCTTTACATTTGAATAAACAAAATAAATTAGTATCATAGGGTACAATATTAACATGTATCGTAATTCATAACCTGACAAAACACAAAATTTTAGAATGTTAAATAACATAATACCCTTTTATGCCTATTGCTTAAGCAAACTCAAAATTTAAGCCTTTGGCCAAAAACCAAATTTAAAAATTGATAGCAAAAACTAAGCCCTGCGACTAAAACACAAATACGTACTGTACCTTATCTCCCTGAAACATTGGCCATGTTGGCCTTCTACTCAATCAAAGCCAGACATTTAAAATCTATGAGCTAAAGTTGTATAACCCAATTGCTTGCTCTTCACCTACAGGTTGCAGCCAGAGCTAGCAAATTGACGACTCGAAATGGGCGGAGCTTAAAACGATCGATAGGTCACGTGACTAGTATTGGGTATAAATCCTCATTTCGCAAGCTGGCGCCTGCAGAACGGCGCATCACTTATCACGCTCTAACTTTTATTCTATTCATTATTTGGACAACACTTAAATGAATAATATTTAGCAAACATATCATTCCTTGTAGTTGTAATAGCGATTATTCCGATTGTTTTGACAAAGTCGTTAGCTTGTTATAACAATGTACGCATCACACAAGTGAAAATTATCAATGACTTAAGTTTTCTCTTTAATTAATTTGACAAAAAACTACTGATCGGATTTCGACAAGGATTCTTTGTAAGAATGCATCAGACTGTTTAGACAAGAAATATACTAACTTTCTAGATAGAAAGTGCACTGAACGAAAATTTACAGCATAGAGTAATATGCAGCGTGCACTTTTTCACGGCTCATCCGCACGTCAAGAGTGCGTATTTTAGATAAAAACACATACCCTGCATATTACTCTATGCTGCAAAGTTTCGTTCAGTGCACTTTCTATCTAGAAAATTAGTTTATTTCTTGTCTAAACAGTCTGATGCATATTTTTAAAGAGGTCTTGTCGAAATCCGATCAGTAGTTTTTTGTCAAATAAATGATTGAGAAAACTTTAGTCATTGATAATTTTCACATGTATGATGCGTACATTGTTATAACAAGCTAACGACTGTGTCAAAAAAATAGAAATAATCGCTATTACAAAGAATGATATATTTGCTAAATATTATTCATTTAACTATTGTCCAAATAATGAATAGAATAAAAGTTAGAGCGTGATAAGTGTTGCGCCGTGAAGCAGGCGTCAACTTGCGAAATGAGGATTTATACCAACTAATTCCGCCATGTTGCCTCGTGACGTCAGGAGGCGGGTACAATTCAAGTCGTCAATTGGGTCTGTCAATTCCTATTGTTTTTGCATCAAACTTGCAACACTCTTAAATAAATATGTATTTAGGTTTGTGTAGTCTAATCAATTACTATGTCCTCAAAGCGGGCTTATGATGTAAAAAAAACTTTTAATAATAATATATTAAGGGTATTTCATTCAGTCTGAATGAAATGGAAGAAAGTGGTGGGGATTACATAGGGTGGTTTAAATGACAACAATTTGAAAGGTATTCGTAAATTTAATATAAAATAATGAATGTTGAAAAATACAGTCGCCCATTTTTAGATCACCATTCTCAGATATTAAAAAACTGATTTTCAATAAAAATGCAAATTGATGTAGAATCTTTGTTTGTTCCCAATTTATTTAGCTTGGTGATGTTTATATTTGAAATATCACTTCATAAACCACTTTTTAATTAGCCTGAAGCCAAGAAGGACAAAATACATTGTTGATTAAGAGCAATCATCAGCAGGTGACAATGATTTTTTTTGCCCCAACCTGTCAACTAGGTATCCTAGCAGGACTAATTTTAGTAATTACTAATTTGTATTGTTCCCTAGTAATATGGAAACTAGCAATCTCGACAACCACTTGAGACACCTAGCAGATGCGGGAACAAAGAGTAGCTATGCGAGTCTGCAAGTGCTCAAGACCTATATATATTATTTTACTTACTTATTTTAAAATAATTTGCTTTGTGGTTTATGCCACTTCTTGAGCTTATTAAACAATCAAGGTTTCAGAACTACACTGGAGTTCGTTTTTCGAGAAATTAACATAAAAACTGAAAATATAAATAAAAACAAAAACAAACACATAAACAAAAAAGAAAATAACAATACGGATCATTTTTCTATCTGCATTCTATTTATTTTTATTAATCTGCTATTGTTATTTCCTTTGGTGTTGGTGTGTTAGTTTTTGTTTATATTTTCAGTTTTTATGATAATCTCTTGAAAAAGTACCGTAGTAGTAGTAGTAGTAGTGAGTGTAGTTCTGAAACGTTGAGTGTTTAATAAACTCAAGACGTGGCAAAAACCGCAAAACAAATTATTTTAAAATAAGTAGGTAAGTAAAAGTATGTCTGGCCACGAAAACATTCGTCAACATATATAATGTTGTACATACCGGGGAACCACGTCATGAAAAAAGAGATTCAGTAATTAAAAAACTCCAATAGATAGTTAATTTATTTATAGGTCTTTGCCTAGTGACAACTGTAGCATTTAATAAAGGTAAGAAATTAAAAAATATGGTGTATACAACAAACGCGTTCCCGGTAACACGTTGACTTCTTTTAACTTTTCTCAACTAAAGTTATTATTATGTGTTAACTTGTCAAAAGTAATTGACGTTACTTTGAACCTGACAGGCAGGTAGGAAATATTAATAAACGGAACTTCAGTGAACTTCCTATGGTAAACAAAAGTATAATTCCCATTCAAATGACACTTGTCTTGATGCGTACGGTTTTACTTACGGCCACATCACATGCACTTGAGAACAACAAAACTTCGCCGCCTACTCCTTCCTACCTGATGCTATTTTATATTGATGCCATGTTTTGTTTGTAGCTTATGCAATGATGTGCGTTCAAGTGCAAATTGGCTGCGAGCCAATGAATTTGCAATTGGGTGGTGAATGTCAACAAAAATCCTAAACCTGGGACTTGGGATATCGAGTTATTTGAGATTTTTCTTGGCACAAGCAGAGCATCTGTTTCTCAGTACGTACATTAATCTTCAAAATAGAACAATAATTCTCTGATATACAAAGATGGGGTTTTAAAATGATCATTAATGTCAATCTGGATTTTCTTACAGAATGGTGATCCCTAATTTAAGGCAAATTTGTTTTACAAGGTTTTATTTTGTACAATAGACCTATCACTCTAGTATACTAGGTATTTACAAATTAAATGTAGACATAAAAAATATGCAGACATTTGTTAAGGCAACAACTGCAGATTTCAGTTCAATGATGAGCAATTAAAAAAATATGGTATATACAATGTAATGTAATGTCTAACAAAACTAATGAAACAAATGTACCAGATGAAATAAAAAATACATATTCGTAACAAAATGGAATGTACAGTGAACGTTTTGGGCCCATACAAGCAACTTACAAGATTTACACTAAGCTTATCGACTTTGAGCAAAATCCATTAGGAAGTTCCACGTGCCATCGACGGAAATATTTACAAAAACACGTTATCAGGTAAACTTGTCAAGATACTGGTACTTCTGTGACACAATGGAAGGGAAATGTCACTCTTTGTCACATTTGCAGTCTAAATTAATGGTGACATACATACATATATACATACTTACTTACACACACACACATACACGCATGCATAACAATAGGATCACATTGCAGTCTCCAGCGGCTGACTCTTGCTTCGATTGAAGTTGGGTGTTCCATACGTGGAGGGTTCATTGAGATCTAAGTTGGTTTCCAAGATGACTTCACTCTTGGAACGAGTGGGAACCGTTGGCTCATCGAAATCGGTCTGAAGTAACATGTGACTTTTTGGCCTTTCTACTGTGTCGTCAATGTCCGTCTCCAATAGGTTTCCGTTGAAACTACTTTCCGTGGTAGTGTACGGCAGATAGCCATCGGACGGCTGGGACTCGGGGGTAGGAAGACCTACAGAATTGAAGTTATCTAAAGGGGGTGGGGGATGGGGGTACCGGTAAGGTTCGGCCGGTTTGAGAGAGTAGTCTTTCTGTGGCTTGTGATTCTCGTAGTCTAAACCCCGCTTCATGTCTAGAGTAGAGTCTGTCATGGCCAGACTTGTGTCCAAGGGAAGAGTAGAAGAGTTCTGTAGGTAGTCCATAGTACTCGGCCCGTCATCGTTGTATTCTGAATTGTTGGTAGATTGCCAGTTTTCTCGCGAGGCGAAAGTGGAATTATCGCGGAAGCCATCGTTTCTATATGCCAAATCGAAGCTGGGATTCACGGCTTCTGTAGCCCTGGGAAAGTCTGCCGAGTAATTGAAGCTCCTCGCAGAGGAAGCGTTTGGGTTGTGAGCCTCGTAGATGTCGTAGCTTTGATTGTCTTCCACGGACGAGTTGAACTGAGATTTATCCATTGAATCTAGGCTACCATTCATCTTCTTATAATCCGAGCCTTTCATCAACGATGGACTGGATCGCTGACTCTGTAAAAAGTAATGACATTATTACTATTGTGTTTCATGACATGAGCTATTATAGATCCAGATACTGAGTAAAAATATCAAGTATTAAAGGTACAATCCTTATTTGATTGGATTGATTGGATATTGCTTAACATTTTGGCTATTCGAGACGATTAGTGATGATAAGACGAGGATGAAGTATGAACAGAAGGGAGGAGGGGAAGCCCGGTACCGGCACGTAGCCTACTCCTTTCGAAAAGTACCAAGGGGATCAACGGCTTAACGTCCCATCCGAAAGGACGGTGTAAGCTTGACAGTCATATAGGTTCCTCCACTAACCCGGACTGCCGAGCAGACATTGAGAAGAATGAAGCCGTTACACTAGCTCTGGAACCCTCCATCTGCTCTAACCAGCAATATACGTGAGTTTCAGGGCAGAGCAGGTCACCCACTCTACCCCTGACCACGCCCGAGTTTGCTTAACATCGGTGTTCTAGTGGGAACCGGTCTAACTACCACGGCTAAACCGCTGGCTCTACAATTTTAAGATTTCACATAGAACTAAACTTTTATAAACTAGAACGACAGCAGGCCTAGAAAGAAACAACAGTTAATTACTAATTTAGGGGCCACTTGCATGAACCAGCTGATGGCAGCTAGAAGGTTTATGCCCGCATACAGCGCCTGTGGTTCCCACCACATTACTTGAAGTTGAAGTGAATGTGGAAGAAGTATCAAAATATCCTCACAGATAGCGCCACACTCGCACAGCTTTAGCGGTCAATGTTGTCGCTGGAGCAACTGCTCGTATCTTAGATCGACGCATTGTCAGCTAGCTGGTTTATGCACAAGGCCCCTCAATTAAGTTTAATTCGAATTCCAAAGCACCAAAATTATAAAATTTGAACAAAAATAAATTAAGAAATTTAGCATTTCAGCATCTACACCCAATGCATCTGACGACACATCCACCCTTATTGGAGTTAAATAAAAATTTGAATTTTAACGAAGATTTAAAATAATAATATAAAGTTCACCCAGAATGTATACTTTTGAAGCATACTTATTTATTAGTATTACTGAAATAATAAGAACGAACATAGTGGATGTACCTGTCAATGAGACTAAACAATTTAAAAAAGATGTATGTGTAAAAAGATGTCTATATGAGCTAGTCACCCCCTTGAGCCCGAATACAGTATATTGGCAAAGGCTTTTAGGAATAAGGGATGATTGGTGGTGCTGTTTCTGTTTGCAATATTCCTTACGTGATTTTGCATATTGCAACAAATATGAGCTTTAAATACAGTATTGTATTATTTACTACCCATTTAATCCATTATTATGGTAGTTATTTGGATCTCGCAAGAGTTTGATAGTTAGAAACCGGTTAATTGAATGTTATTTGATGGAATTATGGGCCAACCACATTTGCCCTACTTAAAAATGTAACGTGTTGGGGTGGGAAAGATTGATAGGAGGCTAGGAGCCAACAGCTTACCTTAAAAGAGTTTGGCGGCTGTGTGTTTTTTATGTAAATTTCCCGATCTCGTCCCGAGTTTAAAAATCTTTTCCCGCACACCCCTACTTATTGATGTATACATTCATAATAGTCATTAAAACATAATGGTGGAAAATTAGAAAATTTACCACTTTACTACTATGGTCGATAATTTTACGGTAATTTACACGACCGGTAAATTTTGTGTCAGTTACTTACATCAGAGACGTGCAGACTATGGTTTTGTGCTAGTACCACGACCAGGGGGTGCACCCACCCCTTGGAGGGTTGGGTATGCCACCCAAGGGTGTATGGGTTAGAGTAAAAATCCATAAGCGAGGGCATGATAGTGCAAAATGAGCTATTAGTTTTGTGAGGTAGCATACTATTTTATATAAACATGATATCTTATAGCAAATTCATGGTGTAACAACTCATATATTTTACACTCGTCTGTCTGTTTAAAAAAAATGGAAATATGAACTAGAGATAATGAATGTGAGAAGAGGCTAACCCAGTGGGCAGTGGCATATCCATGGGGATGCTCAGAGGGCTTGTTCCCCCCTCAAAATCCCAGCTTAATTTTATATTCTGCAAATGATTTATAGGTTTACGCAGAAAGTTAAATACATCTATTAGGGATGGGAAGGTAAAACGTTTAAATGTTTATTGGTTGGGTAGAGGTTATTAAATTCGTCTTAGGGTTAACCGTTAGTACATTAAACAAACATTAAACATTTGCGAGTAAACTGCCACCGCCTTTCTTACGAGTTTTGCGGATACAGACCGCCGGAATAACAGCGTGTAAATAATTTCTCACAGTGGTACTATATTTTTATATCCAATGCTTACAATTGGCGTCAATTACGCAATATACATTGTTACGACGTGCACTTGCTACTACTGACAAGAATGACACTTGACAAGCTGCCCGGTTGATCGTCTGGCACCGGCAAAATGCTGGTAAACTGCCGTCGCCATCATTATGGGTTCCACAGACATAAGACTGCCGGAATAACAACGCGTAAAATTATCAATTTGCACGGCCCGAAAAAAACGCGATTAACAGTTTAAACATGATTAGTTCAAGGGGTTAATAAACGTAAATGAAACTACCCGTTTTTCCCATCCCTAACACTATAAATTTCTCTTTTCTTTTACCATTCAGCAAAGCACCTTAACTTCTTCTAGAACACATAAAAACCACTTAAAAAATTCGTATTTAAAAAATATAACCTGTGGTGCCGCGATTATGGGAGACATACCACCCCCATTTGAGTCACGAGTCATTTGTGGAACAGCTTTTGAAGTTATATCATCTTACTCTTGGCAGCCCTCCCAAAATACATTCTTACGTATGCCCCTGGCCATTATTTTATTAGATTTCAGGAGCGAGCTTAAATCCCTTGGGTTTTTCGTTCTCTATTGAACAAAGGATGAAGTTATAAGTGAACAGCAAGGTAAACACTGAACAACCAAAATCTCTCATCTAAAACCAGTCCGACTGTTGAGTGCAGGTCATGAAAATCGCTCTTACGAATTTTCTATGATTGATAATATTCTACTTCTTTGTTCTCTTCAGAACAATTGCCAATTGGCAATTCCAATTTTGAAACAATTGTATTTATTGTTCAAAATTGCACTTCCACTGAGTTCAGTGCAATATCGAAAATGTTATGAAGATCCCACGTGTTTGTATATTGTCTCCTCTTATCGATTTGCACGGCCCGAAAAAAATGTGACTAACCATTTAAACGTGATTAGTTCAAGGGATTAATAAACGTTTATGAAACTACCCATTTTTCCCATCCCTAACATCTATTAATTTCTCTTTTCTTTTACCATTCAGCAAAGCACCTTAACTTCTTCTAAAACACATAAAAACCACTTAAAAAATTCGTATTTAAAAAAAATAACCTGTGGTGCCGCGATTATGGGAGACATACCACCCCCATTTGAGTCACGAGTCATTTGTGGAACAGCTTTTGAAGTTATATCATCTTACTCTTGGCAGCCCTCCCAAAATACATTCTTGCGTATGCCCCTGGCCATTATTTTATTAGATTTCAGTAGCGAGCTTAAATCGCTTGGGTTTTTCGTTCTCTATTGAACAAAGGATGAAGTTATAAGTGAACAGCAAGGTCAACACTGAACAACCAAAATCTCTCATCTAAGACCAGTCCGACTGTTGAGTGCAGGTCATGGAAATCGCTCTTACGAATTTTCTATGATTGATAATATTCTACTTCTTTGTTCTCTTCAGAACAATTGCCAATTGGCAATTCCAATTTTGAAACAATCGTATTTATTGTTCAAAATTGCACTTCCACTGAGTTCAGTGCAATATCGAAAATGTTATGAAGATCCCACGTGTTTGTATATTGTCTCCTCCTCCCCCCCCCCCCCCTCCTAGAATTCCTTGATTCGAATCCACCCTATTGTATAATTTGTGTTGTTAGATGAGCATTCTAACACAAGACAATGTTGGTTATGAGTTTTTTCTAAGTCATGAAAATATGAAATTACAGTGCAGAATAAAATGAGATTTTGAATTTTTTTGTGAATTTGCAAAAAAAAAAAGCAAAATTTGAGTTTTTATATCACCATTTCTCATTACCTCTATTACTTTAAGAAACTGTATATTCAACACTTACAGGCATGTTCTTTCTTCTAAGTCCACTGAAGTCAGCAAAGCTGGCATGAGTTGAAGCAAGTCCCACCGAACGCACAGAATGTAGAGATTGGCGTATCGAATTCCTTCGCTCCAATCTCTCCACGTGGCGATGGCGCGACTTGGAGTACCAGAAGCCAGCGGCTACGGCTACCAGCAGTATGGCTAAGCCGACCACTCCAATAACAGCCACCGTGAGAATGTCATCACGCCAACTGAGCGGGTCGATCAACACTTTGGGATCTGAAACAATAACACGTCTTACTTGAAACTATTTTCAAGAAATTCTATCCATTTACTCTTTGTACATCTCTTGCCCCTGTGTTGTTTATATATTTTTTAAGATCATTTTAATTGATTTCCATAACCAAATCCACCAAATCTAGGGCGAGTCATGGACGTTTTGTCTCCCGAGCACTAGAGTTTGGAGGGAAGCTTCCTTACTGGATGTGCTGACGGTGTGGCTCAGTATGAATGGTGTGTGAAGTAACCTTGCTGATGATGACAACATGCATGCAGAATTTACTTCTTGTGTGGCCCTACCACAGTTTTGGTTATGTGTTGTGAGTTTTGTTTGTATGTAGTTAGCTGACCATCCGCCTGATGAGTCCCAGAAGGACAGAACGCGTCGTGGATTAAGGTAACAAACAACTTTAAATTAGCTGCAGTTGTCATCAGCAGGTGAAAAGTTTTGTCGCCCCCAGCCCTTCAGGCTGGGCTTAATGTTCTCTATTCTATCCCAACCTGTCAACCCTTCTCCAATCTAAACTAACTTAGCCAGTTGGCCTTTTCCACACATATGAGCATAGTTTATACTTTGGCTCCAGCCATTTGCAATGAGACATAATTGATTGACAATGATTATGCTCAATTCCGGCCAGGAAGTGCCCATTAAAGAAAATGGCTCGTTTTAAAAAACCCGTAAGCCTACCTGTTTCACAGAGGAATGGATTGAGTTGTCTGCAATCGTCGATGTCGATTGTTTGGTAAGCAAAGACTGTACACTTGTTGATTCTGTCAATGTTCTGCACCCAAACGTGATCGTAATACTGATACGTCTCTTGCTGCTGTCTCAGGAACTTGTACAGGTTAAGGTAATTGCCCATTACGTACGGCATCGATGCGTTCACGGACTGTAACAAGGAAAGGTATCTGTTAAAATAATTATTCACGTTAAAGACCAGTGGGTATACATTCAGAGGGGAAAGTGTTTTATTTTAAAGTTAGAGGAATGGTTTAAAAAAATGTGTCCAGACTGGGATTGAACCTCCATCTTTATGTAGCAATGCTTTACCAAGTCAGGCCTCTGGATACGTCTTTTCTTAATTGTTGTATGTGTGATATTATTATATATGATGTCTCAAGTAGTGGACTGCCATATTGCGATCATTTTATGATGTATATTAAACAATGACTACAAGAGCACCAGTTATGTTGAAAGATGTGCTGAAGTGAAATCAAACAAAGAATTTAATTACTAAGAGAAAACATGTTTTAAATTGGCATATCTAAGAGGCTGACAGACTTATAGATAAAAGCTATGTGGTTCGTCCATGAGCAGTGATGGTTCAAGAATGGTAAGTGGAGATATTGATACCAACAAATTGCATTTCAACAATCAACCACAGCAAGCAAAGTTAAGGGCAGAATGGACGGGTTAAGTGAGCAAGACAGGCAAATAATATTGACCAAGTAGCATACGTTTTGGCAGCTGGAAATTTTGTTCTGAGTTACTAATCAGCCATGAAGTTAATCACGTTACAGAAGAGAAACAAATTGTAATTGCAAGCTGGACATGTTATAGAGAAGAGAAGGCCTAACTTACCCGGCAAAACACTCGAGCTTCTTCAAAAGCCATGGGAGCTCCGACGTAGATATAACACGTGTCGCCCACTTGACTCCAACTCGGAGGGCATTTACCATCGAGGATTGTTTCGTTGTTCATGTGGAACGGGCGGAAATCCACCTCGAGTAAGTCGGGGGCATCAGTGCGGTCCCGAATTCTTCCCGAAACTGCTAACGTCTCGTTGTAGCTCCAGTAGTTGTGTTTAGCGTTGATGGATGTTTTCCAGAGACTCCACGCTTCTCGGTTCCTGAATAAAACCAATCAGATTAACAATGTACAGCAATGCATAATTGCAGATGAAGAACAAAGAAATTTGAAACAGTTATCCCTGTACTAGATCCAAGAAATATAAATATAAGGCCTTAATATTATTAAAAAGGACCAACAATGATGTTTTAATCAATACCGTGCTAGTATGTGAACAGGTAACTTGTAGACATACATATTGTAAATACTTATACAGCAGAACCCCAATAGTTCGGGCTAATTACATCTAGGCATAGCCCGAATAAAACGGATGTGGTTTTATTGACGTGTATGTAGGCCTATAATAGAAATGAATCCGAAACATTTTTGAAGGTCACTTATTGTTCTCAAACATAAAACATCAGCACTAAATAAATAAAAATGTAAAAAATCTCCTGGAGTTGATCTAAACAAGAATTTTTGAAAATGTTGCCATTCAGGGAAAATGGCAGCCTGCTCTAAGATACTTACAATGAGGTATTAACGGTGACTATCTCGTAATCATTGTCTGGATTGTACAGAACATTGTCGACGTAATGTTGTCCAGCCGTTCCCGCGACTATCGTTCCTCTGGTGTCTCTATCCGTGGCAAAGTTCATGTAGAACCCGTTGTGTGAAGTGGTCTGATAGATCGGTAGCCGGACCTTCTCGAAGCCAGATACCTCGAGAATGTGAAGGCCGGTGTTATCTTGGACGTAGTTGTACGTGAAGTTAGAGACAACCTGGAAGTAAGAAGGACAATGTTATGTTTATACTTTTAGCTATCATAAATAGAGATGGGTATTGTGTAGGCCTACATTTAACATGTCAAAATAAAACAAGATTAAATTTTTCTAAGGTTTAGCTCAAAATCTAGTACATGTTTTAGGGGTGAGAGATACATTTCTTGTTGGATTCTGATTCCATGTTTCATTTTATGCTATGGTTTGAATTCCTAAATATAGCCAATGCTCTAAATAATACGTTGATCACAAATATTTTAAAACTACAAGTACATATATTTCAATCAAATCTAAATTGCCTCATACGAAGCCAAAATAAACAACTGGACCTAGGCCTAATTCCACTCGATGTATGTAACAATAAAAATAAAGTGGATTTAAAATGTGTTAATGCTAAACATTATTTTATTATTTGTGGGCTGCTTTTTTAGTTAATTGGAGCGTGGTTTTGTGGTATTAAACTTGCCTGTTTGAGGACGATGACGTTATCGTAGTCGACGTTGTTCCTAGTGAAGTAGTTTCTGTAGATGATAACCTCCTGGTAAGGGCTGCTCTGCCTGCCCTCAACATACAAGGCAGGGTTGTTGACATTATCCACAAACAAGTTGTTGTGAATCCATCCCTTGAGTGACGTGGCTGAACCGCGCGAGTCGGCCCGGATCAGCAGACCTCCTTGGTTCTTTCGCAATAGGTTGTTCTGAAGAGAGAGAGAAGACATTTGATCAAAGTTGTATGCCAAACAGAACTTTTGGGATGGGTTATTAAGTACATGACTTGATAAACTGTCTAGATTATTATAACCTGATTTTCATAACCAGGTCAAAAACTATAAATTAATTCAAATAAATTACCATTACCCTATAAATGATGATGTTTAAAGATGCATCTTAAAAACAAATCAAATATCTTCAATTTAGAAAAATATGTGATATTGTACGTATTACGATGAAGCCTAGGGCCTATATAATCCACTAAAGAATCCAATTGTCTTGCTGAAGGGGTCTTAAAATTGTTAGGCACTGGATATTCTTGGAGAAAAGTTTGCTATAGACCTACATGAAGTCAAGTCTAATTACCGGTACTTTGTTATGAACCAACTTAAAAAGATCACCCCTACTCAAAGAAAGAAGCAAGAATAGATTGTCTTCCAATCCCAAGGAATTAACTGGGTCATTCTTGAAAAACTTGCCCAAACCCTGTCACATGACTTTCACATTTTTTATTTTTTTAAATATTCATGCAAGTTTTAAATCCTTGATAGCTTATTTTTGCTGCATTAATTCTGAACTCGAAAATCATATTCACATACACCTGTTTAAAAAATTAGTACCAAAAATAAAAATAAACTTGTTCAAAAGTGTGATAAAAGCTGTGTCCTAGACAAGAATCTAAACTTTTTGGTTTCATTTTGTACTAGAAATAGTTATTTAATAAAGGTATGCTTAATTTTAAGACATCAATATTACCTTAACCTATCTTTTAGGCAAATTGAATGAAGTATCATTCCATTAATTTCATTGTTAGGACATATTTCATACGTGTCTCTATTGTTACCTCACTCTTGTTACCTCACTCTTGTTACCAAGTTTGCATTTGAAAATTTCCGCCCTAAACAGAACCTCACAGTGCAAGCATGACAAGGCTGTGGTTTCCTGTCTAACAAGATGGCTGGTATGAATGCATCATGTAAATGAAGAAAATTATCATCTTTCTACTGTTAATTTGATGGTAGTATTTTAATTCAATCTCACTTTTGTTACCTAGATAATTTGAGGTAATGTTTTAGGTACATTATTTACTATAAATTACTTAACAGGGCAATCAATACCAGAACCCATTGATAATACTGACAAGGAAAAAAGCATGGCTGACATTAATTATGAATATTATTAGGTTAAAATCTCACTTTTGTTACCCTCACTCTTGTTACTAAAAAGTAACACGGGTGAGATTCTGAGTAACATAGGTGAGTATTTATATGAAATTTCAGTACATTAGAGTTGCCAAGACCACTTCGAAGAGATGAGTTTACATTTGATGTAGAATTTCAAGGCTTTTGTGTTAAATAGGAAAATATATTTCTCGCCTACGTTACTAAATCTCACCTTTGTTACCATATCTCACCTATGTTACCGCATGTAATTTCAAGTTTCAGGAATAATTGTGATAAAAGTGACCATTGTTAAGCATGTATGCTGTTTGCCTAGTTAAAGTACTGTAATACATCTAATACAATCAATACAATTTTTTTCTCAATAAAAAGTAAAAAAAATGAGTTGAAAAATTGATCATTAGTAACAAAGGTGAGTAAAAACACATTTTTTGTGTAGCAAATACTTCTTGAATGAATCAATACATATATATTCTTAAACTATACTATCAACATTTTCTATAATTTATCTCTTCAAGAAAATCTAGGAACTGCTTGTCACTAAAAACATTGAACAAAAAAAGTAACACAGGTGAGTTTTTTTGTATGCTGTCCTAGGTACCTATCTTTTTTTTCCCGTGCCATTTATAAAAAATCTTACAAGTCAATACTGTTTATGTAACAACAGATGGTTTCTGCTTAATATCATGTAGTTGAGGCAGTCAACAAAGCAAAATTATATTTGAAAAAAATAAATTCCAAAAAGGCAAGTTTTTCAAGAATGACCCAACTACGAAAGCAAAAATAACAAATAATTTAGGTTGAGATAATTAATTAATTCTAGGGCTAGGAAGTTACTGTGGTTTAGGAAAACAGAACACGCCTACTTTGATGAGAACATTATTAATTTAAAACTATAATACAAAATTACTAACACTAGACCACTTTGCAAAAGTGTTGATGGATGAGCTTTTTTGGTTGCCTATTTCTGTTCAATGGTTACTGTTTTTTATGTCGTCATTGTTATCATGTTTCAATAAAAAAACAAAAGTAAAAATGTGGGAAATTTAAAAATGATAGCAAACTAAATAGATTGTGAACTGTTAAGAATGATTTATTTCGTCAGCTGCGGTACCATTTGTATTGGTTTCCAGCCGGAAATAAAATGCCTACTTCTAGTGTTCCATGCATTTATGTGACTCTAAATAATTATCTTCAAGAGTCTTACCCTGAAATAAATGTTCTGCGTGTTCTGTATATCCATGTGGATGGCAGCTTTACAAGTTGTGAAGTTGCCATACATTTTCTGGCAGTTCTCATTGATCTGGTTCCACTCCATCGTCACTGTGGGATTCACCTCTCCCGCACTCCCGTAGCTGATCGCTCCTTCTCGGTTATTTGAGAGGACGGAGAAAGAGATGTTGTGCTGGACATCGCGATCTAGAGTTTAGTTAAATCAAATAATTAACTGAATAGGTTTCTTAATTAAACATTGAGCATTTAATAAATGGACTGGCACTTTTCAAATCAATGACACTTTACTTTGGCACGTGTTAGTTTAAATAACCTCTTACTTTTCAGTACAATTGAATTCAATTAAAAACAAACACATTTATCAACATTAGGCCTAAGTAGAAAATAATTACCAAAACAAATTAATTCAAACTTGCATTTTGTTCCACAAAAACTACTTGCCAAAATGGGTCTTAAACGAGCAAAACATTTTAACTGTCCAAATTTGTTTTTACCTCTCCGCACCCGCCGAGTGAACAAGGGCCTGTTTGTCTAAAGAATTTTGATGTACAGTATTTTCTAGTTTTACATCTATATTTTCTAGTTTTACATCTATTTTTATGTACGTATTCATCATACAAGATCTCAGCAGTCACCGACCAGGACCAGGTAAACTGTTTGATTCTCTATCCATACCCCTACCAACTCAGTACCAAGCCGAATAGGAATAGCATATGTTTGACGGTACAACGTGGTAGACAACCCGACATTGGCTTATGGACTCAATCCACATTATAAACACAAAGGTACTACGTAGCACCAACATAAGCATTAGTATTTAGTTTACATTTAGAAAGTGTGCGTGTAGTGCAGGGGCAGTCATGGACGTGTATAGAAAGTGCATACATACACTAGTTTGAAATTAATTCAATACACCTTCAATTGACCCTGCATTTAATCTTATCAAACACAACTGGAATAAGAAAGCTACGAATTCATTTTCTCTCTTAGACTTAAATTATGAAACAATGCCTTTGAAACTTACTGAACCCGATGGCAGAGATCGGAATGGTGACTATCTCTGCAATAAAGCCGTGGATGTTGCTGGCGCCATGAGCAAACAGCCTGATACTCAAGCTCGGAAGTCTAGTTTTGAAAAACTTCTTCTCGTTGTTACTTCCGACTTCGATCTGACCGATGATCTTAGACGAGACATTATAAATGTCGCCATCATAAAGAGTTATGCTGTCGGCTCTACCAGGCTTGCCAGTCGAGTTCAATAAGTTGAACTGCAGCAGTCTGAGAAACAGATACAAGGGAGTTGATGACACAATGTATGAAATTAACTTGTGCACAACAACTAAAATAGGAACAATACAGAATTTACATTAAAATAATACTAATTTTAATAATAATAATATAAATTAGGCTATATAATTTTTTTGGTTTTCGCGGCCCGGAATAATAACATTTGAATGTTATGGAAAAGTGTCCCAATCTAACAATTTAAATGTTAATAATAATATAAAATACATAAATCGAATTGATTAATGTTTATTAAAACGATTGATGATTTTTAAAAAATAAAGGGAATAAATTTGCGAAATTATTTAAACGCCGCCATATTAGGAGGTAAAACTTCGGTTTGAGTTTCTCCCTCCCAAAATTTCGCGAACTAACAAAACTTCCGACATTGAGAACTTCAAATCCAATTTCTAGAAATTGTTACACGATCCTTTTGATTGAAACGATCGAAAATAATATTTACCAACATCCTGCATCAATGAGCGCATGCGCTACCGAAATCAAAGAGTGGGAGTAGTAAACGCTGTTTAAATCTTCCACCAGTGTTGCAGGAGTTAAGTTACCATCATGTGTAAACGACGAGAATCTTTCGTTCGTCTGATGGCGTGATTTCCTTTGGCCGGCTGTCACAAGATGCATCAAACAAGAATTGTACAGCATGATGCAATCTCTCAGATGGTAATCGAGCCCCTTCTCGGATTACTCCGCTGCCTTAATTGATTGCTGAGATGCCTACCCGCAAGGCCGTGCGACTATGCAATTGGCGACGATTCATAATATCCCGGAGACCAGACCATAGTTTGAAGAAACTGATATTCCGTGTGTACACAACATAGACAAATTTGATAATGGGAGGTAAAGTGAAGATTACTTAAATAATTTAAGTTTAACAATATAATTATACATCAACATACAATGAATTATATAAGTGGTTTAAAGTTGGAGAATTTGAGGGGAGGAAGACTAAGTACAGTCAAAATTGCAAAACTATTTAACGGCCAAAATCTTAGGGATGGTAAAACATTGTTTTTTGAGTTTCTAACCAAACTCAAATTTCTCAACTACAAAACTTCCGAACATTGAACTCAAAACCAAACTTTTAGAAATTTGTTACAAGCTGTGGATCCTTTTACTTCTTAAAGATCTGTATAATTTAATATAAATTACGAACAAAATACAATCAATGTGCTCTTACCTAAATCCAAATGGTTTGGAGTAGTAAACGCTATTAAATATCTTCACACAGTTTACAGGGTTATTATCATATTTATAATAGACGAGAACTCTTTCTTCGATGGTGATTTCCTTGGCCGTGTCACAGATGTCAATCAGACTGAAGAGATTGTATGGCAGATGAATCTCTTTCAGAGGCGTAAATGAGCTCTCATCGGATTCACGTCCCTCACCCGTTAATGAGATTGCAGAGATGCCTACGCCCAAGGTGTTTTCGATACTGAAATAAATAACACATTTGCATAATTCATCGGCCAGCCACTCATAGTTTCAAGAACTATTGTCAGTGGTGTACATCAACATAGACAATTTGTAGCATGGCTGCTAAGTCACTGTGCACTACAAGTGAGAGAATACTCAAAATTTTGAATTTAAATATCTTTTCTAATTACCAAAGTGGCAAATAGCTGCATGAATTTGTGAATTGAATTAGGTTTAAACTACGTTAGCCTAAGCTAATTTAGAGTTACCTTAAACCGCAGCGCGTTTCATTCGTTTGCTTCCAGGTACTAGGTACCTATTTCTATATATTATACCAAGTGTTTCTAATATACATGTAACTTGAATAGCAATTGTTTTCTTGCACCAAGGTATAGTAGAACCATCTTGCTAAAATCCATGATTTGAACGAGCACAACACTACCAATGCTAATGAGAAAGGGCTGTCCTACGTCATAACAAAGATGGTGATCATGCAACATTCGGGCCATGCTATTTAGAAACACCATTAACTTCTAGTGCGAGAGTTACCTGTTGAAAAGCAGTCGTGTTGTGTCGGAGGGAGATATGAGATTGATCCCGTGCGAGGCGCAACGGCTGATGTTGACGTTGCTGATGACAGGAGATCGAGCGATGCTCTGTACAGCTGGGGACTTCTCGCTGTGAAGAATACCCGCGCCAGTGATGTTGACGTATTCGAGAACAGATTCGGCTCGTTGTGACGTCATGTGAGTCACTACGTCGTGAATACGATGCTCGTAGAGGTTTTGTTCAAACTCGCCGTTGGCAAACCTTTACAATGAAGAATGCAAGCATGAGTTACAGAACTTTGAGCACAACAAAATCAAATAGTAACGAATTAGTACAAAAATAAGGGGGAAAACGTATTAAACTTTACCGGACTTATCCTATACCAAAGTATCCTTTAAAACACTGATGTCATTGACAAATGAATTATGGTCATGTGACCAGTCGGCACCAATTGCAATTAGGTTGGTCAATACATAAATGATCTTTGATGCCAGCTTTGGAAAGGTATCCTCGGAACCACTTTTAAACACTACTTTAAACATTCCATGATTTGCCGCAGCCTTACATTACATACGTAAAACCTACACTAACTTTATAAAGGGGTACTAGTGTGAAGAGTTGCATCGTACCTGACTCCTCCCCAATAATCCTGTGTTTGGTCCAAGTTGGTTTCTCCGCAGTGAATGAAGACAAACTCGCTGTTCCACCCGCATTCGTGTCGATGTCCGTATAGCTGGCCGTTCAATCTGACGGCGCAGTCTTCGAACCGTGCCTCGTCTCCTGCACATTGAAGTGGTTCGGGCCAGGACCAGATGCGACTCAGGGAATTAGGGTGGTACTCGACGCGTATACCGTGAGATATGTATACGTTCAGAGGATCAAAACCCAGTTCTCGGCAGACAACCTAAAATGTTAATTACCAACAATATAGAACTTGTAATTAACTATTACAGGTACAGAATTATGTGGCGGTACTTGAAAATAGTAAAGATAACAATACAGGAAAAACATAAAAAAATAAAACACAAAATCATATTACTTAACCAGTTCTGTGGCTGTGACGAGTTATCTCGTCACGACAAGTTTGTCCCCGCAGTGTTCTGGACTTTATATTCCGTCATTGGCATTTTGAAACGCTCCGACAGTGGCCGTGAAGAGCTGCATTTGAGTTTGAATATTCCCGCTGGCTTTGAAATGTTATTCTCTGTGTTAGTTTATTCAGTGGCTCACAGATAGCACCACATATGAACAGATTTTTTCATTGGTTGGCCGAAGAAACACCACCTTTATAGGACGGAAGTTTGGGAGAGGTATGTTACATGACGCTGTCAACATCTCGTAAGCGTGTTTATTGATGTTTATTGATATTGACGGTATTATTGATAGTTTGTAGTGAAAATGATTTCAGTGATACTGAAAGTGAAGGTGAATTTGATAGTAATACTGTTGTGCGCGATTATTGTCGTGTAACAAGCAGGCTGGTCTAATGTAGGCGGGCCTGGATCTCGGTTCCCATTGATTGAATAGACAGAGCTAAATCAACAGGAGATAAGTTTATAAGTTTATTGAACTAGAGATGTCAACGACCTCGCGCGCCCGCTTTTCTTTCGCTCTTTTGACCATGAAATAAAGTAGTCAATACAGGGATAGCTAGCGTAAAAGAACTTGCCAATGAACTGGTTAAGCAGAAAATGCAATAGGTCTACTAATACTTTATATTGTGGCTTCTATTGTTAACTTTTAACCATTTGTGGTTTACAGATGGCGTTTTCCACTGGCCGCACTGATGCGCACTGAGTGCAAGTAGCATATTCCACTGGTAGCTGGAAATCGCACTCGTGCAAAAATATCGTATTCCACTGGGCGAACTGCACTCGCTCCGTGCACTCGCAGTGCGCACTGAGCCGCACTGACTCCGAGGGTCAGGGCAATCTTTCCAGTGCAACCGTAGACCCGCGAAATTTGGTTGTGTTGTTAAATTTGATCGACTTTTCGTTGGATAGCAGCGACGATGAGTTGATCAATCATTACCAGAATTGTCTCAGAGAAATCACAAACTACGTAGAAGATGTTGTTAACATGTATTCTGACATAGAGGTAGATTTGCATAACATTTTAGTTTGAGGTTATGTTTATTGTTTACTGTTCAGTCCAGTTGGAACGGCTATAAAATGCATTGGCCATTGCTTTCGAACTTTTCCCCATTCTCATCCACCACAATTGCTTCGAAAGCGTATGAAGACATATTGATAGTGAGGATTGCCACTCAATATTATGCACTGAAAAAATAGTCGTATTCCACTGACAGTTGCACTCAGGGCAGCACTGGTGCCGTGCATCACGTGACCGTGACGTTTCAGTGCGCACTGACGTCGCACTCAGTGCGGCCCAGTGGAAAACGCCAAGAAATATTTCCAAGCTTCCTTGCTAAAATATTTGAAATTTTAAGTGGAGCACTTTTAAACTAGACAGTTGAGCAGGAAATTACAAAACAAGATTTATCGCTTATGATTTATTTACCTGTGCATTCCGCTCCGAGAAATGGTCATCACATAGTGGCACCCACTGCATCGTCGTGTAGTTGTAGTACTCCAGAATCCCTCGTTGACCTGCATCGTATCTACAAACACAAGATTAAACAATAAATACAAGTTGTTGAATAAAAAAAACTTCTGTGACTTTATTATATCATCTCCAATCTAACTGACCAACTTGCCAACTCGTATCACTAAAAAGTTTAACAGGTAAATAAATACGTTTTGTCAGCTTGTGCACCAAGATCCCCGTATCTACTCTTAGCAAAATTTTCCCTCGTATTGTTAATGTGGTACTGTAAATAAATTTTATTCATACTTAGCAACAAATGTTAAATAAAAATAGGGTAAATGTCAAACCTTCCGTGATTCCATTGAAAGATGTACCACACAGCGCTTAGATTCAGTGAATGAAGGGCAGAGATTAATAGGAATCAACAGTTTATCTTTGAAGTGTTTGACAAATGTGTTAAGAGTTTAAGGTAGGCTAAGTACGATCAGCCGAATCGTTTACAAGCTCTTACTGACAGCACGATCGTCGATCGGCTTCAGAAGTAAATCAAGGGTAATCTTTTACCAACACCACCGACACTCACTCGGCAAATCTAGGATTTGTTCTAAAAGGCACAGCACTAAATACACAAAGCTAACACACAGCGGATGGGCAAGGAGTGTACGGTTTGCCCTATTTATGTATGTCATTAGAAAAACTGGCCCTAATTGATTTCTACACCAGAAATAAGTAGGGCTGCCCAACAATATCGATAATTCGATACGATATCGATATGAAGAAAAAAATTGTTATTAATATGGAAATGTATATAATTTTTTTTTTTTTTATAACATTGCAATATGTAGGCTTTCTATGCCAAAAAAACAAATTTTCAAAAACTTATGTCGGAAAACATAAATGTGATAGGCGTAAGTATTAGCCTACGTACGATTCTAATCAAGAAATGCTTCGTGCAGCAATGAGTTATGGTTCTCCAGCGCTACTCCCCTCCACCCCCCCATCCCCCCTCCCACGCCACCAACTACGACCTATTGCTAGTCAGCCCTGCGGGCCAAGACTCTAGCTGCTTTGTTTTGTTTATGTTATGAGATAAGATAATAAGACCACATGTGCAATCTCATTCATATCAGCAAAGCATACGGCAGCTCAAGTTGGACACTACAGAAGTGTCGAGAGATAGATAGTAAGATAGATAGATAGATAGATAGATAGATAGATAGATAGATAATCGTCTTTATTTTAGAATTTTAATTAAGAATTAATTTTAAAAATATTTTTTTTAAATTTTAGAGAGAGAGAGAGAGATCAGATTGCTTTATCTCTGCGTGTGGCCCCCCGCACCTAGCACCTATTGTTGTGATTGTTCTTCATATCCATTATCCTATTATCCTTACCCACCAATCATCTGTCCCTTTAACAATAACATGTCTGTAGTCTAGTCCTTATCTTAACCTTGAATCTGCCGCTCTTGATTGGGACCGACTGTGGCATGTCTGCATTGCTGGCAGGCGGCCTTGGCTACGCCCGGAGAACGTAATAACCATAGATATCTTAACACCTATAGTAGGCTAGATGCGCAGTCTCCAATTCCTCCGCACAGGCGCGAGTGTACCAAATTGAAGCGTCAATCTCACCCATTCAAGATGGCGGTTTGGCGTTTTAATTTATGCTTTTTTAATGCAATAAAGTATTTTACTGGATTGTTTGATATGGTTTTAGCTTGTGCAGCATGGTATGACAAACGAAACAATGCAAAGTTATGCATACGGGATTAGTAATCATTTGGTGTTAAGTGATATGCTCACCTGCCAAACTGGCGGCCATCTTAAAAATATTTTTCGATTAATCGCTCCTCTAATTAACATGCAAACTCACCCATTCAAAATGGCTTCCAATTGTCCCGGAAGTGGATCGCTGACTGCTAGTCTAGCCAATTATATAGGATGTCTATGGTAATAACACGTAAAAAGACTTGAAAAGTTTGATATCGAATTACGATATCGATATTTCCCCTTTCGATATCGATATGATTTTATATCTTGGGCAACTCTAGAAATAAGCCTGCGCTAAGGTTATGCCGTGTTTGGTGAATCCATTAATACATACAACCTTTTGTTAGTATTAACTATGCCCCGGGCCCAGTGTTTAAAAGTCACAATATGCCAAAAGCTAAAGTAAAATAAGGCCGCCATGCCATGTGTACCAGATAACGTCAGCAAGTGATAGCTCTGTGAATATAGCGCACCGAGCGACGCCGGAACGAACAGAATATTCAGGAGCAAGGTCGATAACGGTAGATATCTTCCAGACCCCTTGATTTACTTCTGACGCCTAGTGTACACACAAATATGTATATATGATGTGCCACAACAAAGAAAAACGTTTCAGCTCGAACAGCCTTATTCATTTTGCCAAACACTTTAAAGGTAAGCTGTTGGTTCCTATCAATCATCATTCATCCCCTATCATACACTAAACCAGCTTCTAGGCATCTATCTACCAAATCAGAGTCAAGTTTTAGGGATAACCTCTCTATGATTAGACGTTCCAAAGGAATAAACAAGAGACTATACCTAATTGCTGGTCAGGCGTGGCTATAGAGGTACAGTTCCTTCCCGTACACAATCTAATGGATTCTCTGCCCTGATTGGCTAGTGCTCTCGCAACACGGTTTCCTTCGTAGTTAGCTTTCTGCACCGGTCGCATGATGATCTCGTCCGATCTTCGACCCTTGGCCATCAAAACACCGAGCACCAAGATGCCCACGTTTGGTGCAAACTCCATCACAACTCCTGGAGCTATCGACAAGGTAGCCTGGAAACAAAAGTAGGATTTAAGAAAATAATCAAAACAATATTGTGCTATTTTCGGGCCAATATGGTACTTTAAAAACAAATGCTACCCGAATGCGAATGGGTTAACTTACCCCTGGCATAATGGTGATGTCAGCATTGATGACGTAGGGTTTACTCCTGGGTTGCAGAGTGAGTGACCCCTTCAGTCGCCCTCCTAGGCTATCCAAGTCTACAACCGAAGGTGGATCCCACGACACGGACACCGAAGAATCGATACTATTCTCCATCAAGAACGGACGGAAGTTTGCAACGGCGTGATTATTCCAATCGTCAAAATCAAAAATGCGCTTCTTTATCTCAACCACATCGCTTGTGCCCCACCAATTTTCGGCAACGTTTACGAGGTTGTTGATCTTTGCAGTACGGATACCTGTGATGGAAATAAACAATATGAGAAACAAAGTTACTACTATATGTTTGGCAACTGGTAAACAAAACCACGTATTAATTTTTTGTTAAATAAAGTTATAAAATGTGGTTTTACTAAATTATAGATAAACATAAATCAACAGTATAGTAATCAGGACCTTTTTGTATGTGGTATCCAAGCCTCAAGCTACAATGACAATAAAGACAAACACACACACATTTTACTAAATGGGAAGAATTGACAATAAAATACTTGCTCTCGAAAAATAAAATAAAATAATTTAAAAAAAAGCTTAAATCAATAACATTTATTTTCCTTGCAGACTTGGCCACAGGGATACGAGATCTACATTCAATGTTTTAACTGCACTGCAATCATGATACAAAAATCAACACCACTATTTAGTAAGCCCATAGAACAGCAGATAAAATGTTTAACATCATCAAAAGTTTTGATTAAACAAGCATTAAACAAATTGATTACATTATAGCGGAAAATTCATAGAAGATAAGCTAAACAGATCATCAGATCAATAATAATCTTTCATAATCAATAAGAGATGCATTAGATAGAATTCAAATCTAATCAGAATTTAAAGCTACTCACCAGCAAGGAGCTCGTAGTCTAGAGCATTGTTGCCAAAGAGATTCCTATTGACCGACACCTTTTGAATCCCGTGGAAGCCAACGACGTACGAGGGCGAGTTGTAAACTTGATGTATTCCCTTTGTAAATGCAGAGCGGAATCGGTTATTTTTAATCTCGTTCTCAAACATTTTGGCTTCGACCTCACCAAGGATTTCCGACTGGCTGTCGGCACGAAACTCGATCATGTAAGTGCCCGTATTCCTCTCTATGCGGTTCGTATCGATCTTCATTTGCTTCTCCATGCCTCGTATCGAAATCAGTCCACTCTTACACTGGTTATCTTCAAACACGTTCTTTGTTAGGTTGAACTTTGCAAAGTGTCCGTCCACAATGAAGGCAAACTTCTGATTGTTACGCCACGTGTTATTCGCCAGGTATAACGAGTGAGTGAAGTTCTCGTTATACTGCCAAACGTACGGTAGAGAGATGTCGAATCCTCCGGCTTTGTTTCTCTCTATCGAGTTGTCTTGTAAGATCCAGTGGAACAGATTGTTGGAGCTTCGCAAGTCGCGGCTAAACTGGTAGATACCTCGTCCGTTGTCGGTGATGAGGGAATTGTTGATCATGAAAGTTATTTCCGAGATGTTTGAGAAATGAACATCCCAGAATGGCGAGTGGACTAGAATGGCATCTTCAGTGTTATGTGAGACGTCACAGCTGAACAGTTGAATGGATTCGTTGGACTTGCGGAGGTGGTGGTCGCCAATGTCATTTAGATATCTGAAACAACAATAATAAATACACTACATGAAGCATACAAAAGACAATGTCAATCAAGAGGCTAAATTATGGTTCTAATTTTATGTCAAATAAAAAATAATATTATGGTTTGGCTATGATTCTCTTGGTATTAAAATGAAAGATTTCATCATTATTTTAAGTCCAAATATTAACTTTTGTCTAGTATTCTGTCTCACTCATGTAGATTAGACCAATTTTTTTTTTAACTCACACATTACAACCTTTATAGAACCTAAAAGCTTAAAACGTTATTGGTTTGATCGAGAGCCATTACAAAGATTTGCATCCAGTCGATGATGTGAAAATCATACCATTAACTGTTGAACCCAATAATCCTTAGCACACAAGAAAACATTATTTACCTCTCGAGTTGGTAGTCGGGAAACACTCCATAGGTGTAATTGTATTTTCACTACAATTCAGAATAAAGTTCCGCCACGGATTAAACGGTCTCCCACATTCCCGGGCGTCTTAACCACTGACTCAGGACGGTAATTTTGTATACCTGTTTAGTATGAAGCCAAATGCCAGAGGTTGCTTGATTGACAATCATAGTTAGCGTTGGAATCGGGCCATCTGACTATGCGATTCTTGATATCTTGGACAGGGGCTGAAAAATACAATTAATTTCATCATTAAGATGTTATTTTATCATCTTTTTTAATTATTTATGTTTGCATTACAGGTAGAGAAAAAGGAAAAATTGATTAAAAAAACATTCAACATTTCAGGAATAAATATCAAGTTCTCTACACAGGCTTATGTTGAAACCATCCTCCCTTATCTGTGAACTATCTTACCTTGGATTGTGGAGATGACCATGACAGCCCCTCCCAGCGCATTGCTCCCACTCCGGTATTCCATGACGACTCCAAACGAGCTGCTGACTGTCGGGAAGACCACCAGGTCTCGCCTCATATCCCACACTTGGGCATCAGCGTTGATTGTCTGTCCGTCGTAGAATACAATCTGCTCCGTGCTGCGGTTGTGGATGGGGTTCAACAGTTGGATACCAATCACGTATCCAGGCTTACACTAAAACAAAACAAAATACCAATCAAGTTGTCATTGTTTTGTTATTCTACAGGTTTATGATCATAGATCACCTTCCTTAACCGTAACACAACATCATATTTTTAATTTCATGAGAAACAGACTGAAACTATCAAACATATTTTTGGCAGAAAAGGGGCATTGTAATGTGTAAAACTCGGCTTTATGTCGAACTTAAAAAAAACGTTGGTAAATCGAGTACTCTCACACCCCCAGGCCTATTTTCTACGCAACTCTATTATACACAACGCAAAGTTGTACAAACGTAACTTACCTTGATAAAGAAGTTTCTCTTGATATCGTCTTGACCAACTCTCTCCGTGATGAAATACTTGGTCTCCCCATTATCAAGATTGATGTCGTTGACATGAGACGGAATGAAGATCGGCCTGTATGGGGAGTACTGGGTATTCCTCAAGTCCGGAGACGGTTTGAACCATCCTGCCAACTCCCGTTGTTCCTGGTTGGTCAGTGCCGGATTGTGACGGATACCAGCCACTTTGTTGTTCTCAAGAGTAGAACCTGATAACAGAAAAAAAAGTAATTGCAGTTGTTATTCAATAATGTTCATAAATAATGCATAGTCTTATGTTAGGGATGACATTGGACAGTAAAATTCGGAATCGGTTCCATCCTGTTTCTCCATAACAAGGCGTCAAAAACGCTGGCCGGCCGTACGGCCAAGCACACACTGTATCAAGAATGTCAAGAATGTTTACTATGACCGTTAAAAACTATAAACGTATAAAGTCACTCCCGCATTTAAACGTTTCATCCCTAGTGGCTTAACGTCATCATAAAAGTCGCCATATTAGTTGCACCGCTGGGGTAATGCCTTCTAAATGAAATAATAAGCAGCTTGTTGTCACATTTATGTGGCAGTAGTCTTTCTGGTAGCTTCAAATCAAAACAAATTTGCAAGGTCAAAGTTCACATCAGTTACAAATATTCCATAACAAAATTGCACTTGTTATTAATTAACTTATGAACATTCCAAGTGTCAGCCATTTGTAGTACTTACCAATTTGCCGCCAGAGCCTTCAAAACAGCTTATGTTCTCAGTATCACCACAGACAGCACTTGCTGGTTCTTTACGTATTCTTTCCTTGATTGATGATGATTTTCGGTACTTAACCTCTCATATTAATGTACTAAGACAATTCGAGATGATGAGTGGTGATAGATGATGATGAAGGACTATTACAAAAATAGTAGGGGTGTGCGAATATTCGAAATTTTCGAAGTATTCGAGAATAATTTACTATTCGTATTCGATTCGAAACTCGAATAGTAACTATTCGAATTTCCAAAGTATTCGAATTCCCGAAGTATTCGATTTGAAATTCCCGCTAGTATGCAGGAAACTACATTACCGATCGACGCACCCTATCGTCAACTCCGCGCAACGTGTTTCAGCGGTCGTACCAACCAAACCAAGCTGTACCAACTTCGACAAACAACAGCATCTGATGTCACCGTTGTCACGACGTCGTTGAACGTAAGAAATTACTCTGAAAACGTGATGCAAACCTCATCTTTCTTGCGAAAAAGTTCTAAACATGGTCTTTTCTTGGGTAAATGCTAATGTAAAAACCCGCATAGGGCTCTCGTGCTTACAGATTACGAAGAAGCGGGCCTTGAGCCCGAAACAGACATACCTAGGCCTAGCCCTACCCGCTTCAAAGTCTAGGCCCTAGCCTACGTCAAAAAAAGTGCGATTTGGTACTTTTTCAACCCAAAAGGGAACGAAGCCGAATGTATGCATTGCAAAAAAAATTAAAAACCCCCACAGGTCAGAACAACGAACATTGTTTTTAATTCCCTGTGCTTTGCACAATGCTAGGCCTAGGGCCTAGGCCCCTAGCCTACCTAGACCTACCTAGACCTAGGGCCTAGGCCCTAGCCTGCCTAGTGCCTAGGCCTAGTGCTAGGGGCTAGGCCTAGCCATTGAATTTTGCCAAGGCTAGCCTAGGGTAGACCTAGGACCAAAGATCCTATTATTAATTAATAATATTAATATTCATAATAAATAAAACATAAAAACAACTAAATGTTTATTTTTATGTGTGCGCACTGTTTTGACAACTATTCGATATTCGACTTCGATATTCGACTTTTTTATTGTGTACTATTCGATATTCGTATTCGAACTCAAAAATCACTATTCGCACACCCCTAAAAAATAGTGAAAAAAAACATGCCTAATGCGGGATTCGAATCTACGTCCTCGTAGAGCCATAAGATTTGGACCAGCGCAGAACCGTATGTGCCACCGCGGACGGAGTTAAGAAACATGAGCAATGTGTTTGTACCTGTGATCTTGAGCCCCAGCTGTTTGAAGCTGATGCCGCTCCCTCGGTTGTTACTGAACTCGCTGTTCTTGACCGTATTCACCGCCCCCATCGAGTAGAGATCAGAGTACAAGATGCCCAGGCCGTCCTGCAAGTTGTCCACTATCCTCACGTTCTCCAGGGCATGACGAGCAAAGTCAATCTGCAGGGCTAGAACAAACACAAGCAACTATTTTAACAATTTCAAGGTATATTTTCAAAAATAGTTTTGAGTCAGGTTTGATATGTTATCGCAAGCTGCAATTTTCCAAGGAAATTCTAAATTTTACTAATCACGTTCGAATTAAATCTTGCTATTATCATGAACGTGATTTACATTGAGAAAGCTCGAATTTATATGATTAAAATGTAATTAAGAAACTCAACAATGTTCTTCTTGTACACAAGGGGTGGGCCTAGGTCAACATCTTCTTGCACATACATATAGGCCTTGGTGGTCCTAGGTCTTAATAAAAATTGAGTGTTTGACGACAAGACAGTGAAAACTAAACACACCTGGTTTGAAAGTATTCGTGGCATAATCAAGTAGGCCAGCTCTCTCTATTGTGATGAACTGGAGTTCGGAATGCTCCGCTAAAACTCCAAGACGAACACCCGCCCAAGATGACTCGTAGCAACGTAGACCCACATCATTGCTGTGCGAGCAAGAGTTTTCAAAGTCAACGGAATACTCGGATCGGCACTTTGTCAAGTCTACGTCGTCTTCTGTACACCGCACATTGCTGAAAAAATACAAGAAGAGGTAAGATTTACATACTTTGCTACACCAAAAGCGGTGCTGAAAAAACATTAGTGGCACTAGTAGCAAAATTGTGTACGCCAGTGTCGTCATTGTAGAAGAATGATTTATTGGAAGTAAGAAAAAATTCCAACAATTTTTACAAAGGTTTGTATTAGAAATTCACGTAACCTCCGAAAGTTATAATATTTTGAACAGCGACATTACCCGTGTCCCTCCCACGCATAACCGACGGGCACGTTTGTAGTGACAACACCGTAAGAAAAGAAGGTCGCGAAAACAGATGCTACCCTCGTGTCATTAAGAAGATCGTACTTCTCGAAAGTCTTAGCTTTGGGTTTGTCTTAACTCTGTGAAGTTTCATTTCAGCTTTTGTTACGATAGTTAAACAGATTGTTTCATTTATTTGCAAAAATATTCAAGGCTCCAATATTTATTAGGTGACAACATGAATAATATTGTCTTGCTTCTGAAGACGTACTATCGGACAAATATGACAACAAGTATGAACCGATACAGAAGTTTAGAGTGGGGGGGCAGATGGGGGAGAGGGCGCATCGACGATCATTAACTTTGATGTTAATGATGATTTTTGTTGTTTAACTTCTCTATTAATGCACAAGGGAAGGCTATTTGAGACAATGAGAGAGACAGATGACAATGAAGAAAGATTAATTCCAATGATGTGGATTCGAATCCATGTCCTCATAGAGCCATATGCTTCGGACCATTGACTTTGAGTGAGAGACGTACAATATTGGTTAAGACGAGGCGTGTGTTCCGCCCAGCAATACATGCATGCAATGCAAGTTGCCTACAGTGCCTGCACTGGTGATGCATAGCGTTATGTATCTCGTGCCATATGCGCATTGAAGGGCTTGCAGTGGACATATCGAACAATAGAGAGTAGAAACTGAGGATCAAATTTGTTATGGACACAAAACGAGGTCCTCTATTGTTTGTTGTAATGTCTTGACTAGGAATATTTATTATTATTCTGCAGGACGAGCGGTTAAGACTGAATCGGTTATCGATTATCAAATGACAACCCTACTAAATAGTGTACAACCGTGTTTCCATCCTCATTGTTAGCGCATGAGGATGACACCCTCCTATGGAGACCAACAATAGAGCATTCCTTCACAAGCAGACCACAACATTATGGTAATTAATTACCTGAGAATGATATCTTCAGAAGTCCCAGCTGAAGGCACTTCAGACCGTTCCAAGAGCCAGTCGTCCGGATTCAATACCAGTCCCAGCTGATGGCAAACTAGCGCGGCATCCATCATGGTCCAGCCGTAGTTACAAACTGTGCCCCATTTGCCACCGACAAGGACCTGAAAATATAATTTAACAATTTAGGCCAGCCCATAATTCCTCAAAATTTGGGTAAGGAAGAAAACCCTGGTTACGTAGTTGGGTTATCAATTGGTCTGGGAAAATTTGTGTGGTTAGAGGTTCTACTTCTGATGCAGAAGGTTCAGTGTACGATACCAGCTATAGACAGAAGATTTTTTAATATTGGGTGTGGACTTAGACCCATCATTTCTAGGCATAGAAATGTGTAAACGGTGACTTTGGAGCCCTCCTAGCAACAAGGCACATGATAAATTCTAAGGTTATTCCGAATTAGCCTTGTTGACCTGGCATGCATGTCCGCGGGTGGAATTGTGTTCAGCTTGATTGATCGGTGTTTCCTATTTAAAAAAACTGGACCCTAGTTTATTATTGTTCGCTCATCAATAGTGTCGGTGCCAACGGAACTGGCTTGGTCTGCTCTAAATTTAATGTCCCACACTGACATTCAGTTATGTGCCCGAGTCGGTAGACTTTAAATAACTTACATTAAAAAATTATTTTGCGGTTGGGTAGGCCCTACCTACCAAAATTCAGCAAAAAGTACATTTTTTAGAAAAGTAAAAAATAGTATTATCATTTTTAACGGAAACTACTTATTGAATTAATTTTTAAATAGATTACATAAATTAAATAGACATGCCTACTGTTCAATAGGAAGAAATTGGAGTAAAGTGATGATAGATACTGAGTTAGGCCTACAAGCATGAGTTGAACTCGAGCCTGACTAGCGACAGCAGAGTACGACCGAATAGGTACACGACGGGTAATAAATAAAATTGTCAAAGGGCAGCTACTCAGGCATCCGTTAACAGCCAAGTAGCCATTTCTTTGATTGGGTTGAAATTGAATAAAAATAAATAATCAATATTAAAATTTATATTACAATGGTGAAACAATTTTAGAGTAGGTCAGGTTTAAGATCATGATGTTTTTAGGACTATACACTACTCAAAATAAAACAAAGATTACAATATTTCAAAGGTTAATCAACCGCATTCATCAGTTTTTTTTAATGACAGTTGAAACAAGACAACAGAATGGGCTTTAAAATGAACAAACAATGCCAACTAAACAAAAACAAATTGCACCAACAAGTAAACATAATAATAAATATGGTTGTAGTTGTTATAAAATTTATGTCATGCTGATGAAAAACTGATCTATTATGAAAATAAAAATAATAATGTTTATAAGTAAAAAAATCAAATAATAATATTAATAAAATAAAAGTAAGTGTGTCTGTCTCCTATTTTACCTGTAGCCTCCCCTCTCTGCTGGTCCTTCCTCCCAACAGACGGACAGGAATGGTGCTCTCGGTAGAGTCCACTATCTCGGTCATGTTCTCGTTGACCACGTCCACTCTCTCTTCCTTGAGTGTGAGCCGGATGTCGTTGGGTCCTCTACCCCGGGCATCCAGTTTCCCGGCCACCATCATGCCCACTCCGGGAGGGAACCGTAGGGTCACTCCGGGTTGCAGGGTGAGTTTACCTCCCGGCTGGATGTTGATGTCTCGTTCTACGACGTACTCACCGTCGCGGAGGTTTTCAAGACCATCAACCTGTCAAGAGAAAGTGATTTGTCAAAACAAGTTTTTAACAAGCAAGCAAAGATATAGTGAAGCTAAGATGTAGGGCCTACTAAGAAATAGGCCCTAATGGCAAAATCCCCTATTTTAGGGATGACAAAAGATTAAATGTTAACTAATTGTTGATAAATGTTCAATGTAGAGAGCCAAAATACAGCACAGATTTTATGATTTTTGCTAGGTACATAAAAAACATGTATCAAAATAATAATTTTTAAATGTAGAAGGATCTTAATAGAGAAGAATAATTTAAAGAAACTCATGAGACTTCCCGGTTATATGTTGAAATATAACACAAATTGATTCTCTATTTTACATGCAATTTACCAAGAAACACTCTGACCATGTTTAAACTGCTTAAACGAGAAATAAGGTGTTCGTTGTGAGGCGTAGACCAAACGGGTGGTACAGTCAAAATGTCATTACAGCAAAATTATCAATATACTACCAAACATTTTTGGTGGTCTGCCCGAATCACCTGTGATCATAATGTTAAAAAGGCATTACAATGAAAATATCTTAACAAACTGATATTTTTGCTTATGACTATAATCGAACGTTAAATTGTAGATTTAATGAAATTCCAAGCCGCTCAAAAAGACAATTCACAGTGTCATTACCACTTCCCCTAGCATGCGTTGTCGCTGCGGTTGTAGAGACGGGTCGAGTAACAATGCTATGCTATCCTCGTGTACGACAGTGTCTTTGTGAAAATCATCATACTTCTCGGAAGTCAATTGGCAGTATGAAGATTGATTTCAGTATTTGTTTTGATTGTTTGACTGATTGTTTTGTTCACTTACAGTGTTTTTCTAGTGTCCGATGTTTATCACTGAACAACATTGAATAATACTTAAGAGTTTAGAGACAAGATAGCAAGTAGTGAGCGAACACTACTGAATGAACTGATACGAGAGCATGGGGTAGGAGGTGCGTCGAGATAGAGTCAAGACTCGACTTTGAACGACAAATAATACAAGATCAGTTATATTACTAGAATTATTAGACAGATGCGCCACGTACAGCACTTGTTCCCGTTCCATACATCGTGAGCCGTCAAACACAAAAACGTGCAAGACGAGTGTTCTCTCTGGCAATATAGCCTAAGCATGCTATGCAAGCTGCCTGTACTATAAGGCAAAGCATCACCCACCATATCTCATGCCATAAACCTGTTCTAGGTCTCTCAGTCAATAAGCAGATTGGGGATTGATATGTTAACGAATTCAAAAAAATTACATTAGGCCTACTAGTTTTACAACAAAAAAAACAAGGTGCCCTAGTGTTCACAGTAATGAGGCTGTGGTTACCGTTAGTTGAGAAGCATCCTGGTAGTGGAGATGTCACGAACCGGCGTTAACATTTTCAACCACTAGTATCAGCCATAAATTGTAGGCATACCTATTGAAAACTTGTGAAACTTGGGAGTAGTTAATGCTCATTTATGTAACAGGCTAGTATAGTTAGTTTATAGTAAACCAAATTGTATTGTATGTATTGTATTTTGTTTTTTTATTTATATTTTATATATATATATTTGTAATGTATTGACAAACCCAATGTTACAATGTGACCTACACGGATGCTAATAAAACTGAACTGAACTGAACATTGATCGTAATTTCATTACTTTGTAATTGATTGAAATGCTTGTAACATCATAACCATTTGTATTCGCGTTTAAAAGCAAAGGGACTGACATCTGTGGGTGAAGTGGAGAACTGCTCTAAGGCAGACACCGTGGGGTTGGATGGCGGCATTCAATGTTAAACCAATGCAATAATGAACCGTTATGGTCAACTCGAGAATGAATTTACTTGAACATGTTTATTATTTAGCAAGCAAGATCATAAAATAAGAAATACACATATTAGTGTTCCATAATGAAGCCAAAAGTCTGCATGTGTATATTATTCCGTACATTACTGTGGGTTAGGTGGGAGCTCTATTCCCACACCTTGAGACACATTTTTCGCAACTGTCATCAGTTTCATTGATACCACCAACCGATAACCGTTACACCATAATGATAATTCATTTATTACAATGATGTGCTGTAAGCAGTATAAGGCGTATGTAGATTTACGTCTGGGATACAAAGCCAAAGCGTGCTAAGAACTAATGTTAATGGTATAATTGATTGTGGGTATAGAACACTAAAATTGAATTGTTTAAATTATTATTTATTTATTATTATGAATAATATACCTATGACTATAATTTTATTTTTTATATTTGTGCACCACATTGAATGTAAACTACCTTGATTTTTATTCTTATATAGGGCCTACTCAGAGATTTGTACCAACTGATGCCTTCTAGAGCCGATGCTTCAAATGAAATATTATGCTTTATAGAAGAAAACCACACTTGCTCCCTATGCAGACCGTATTTTTGTCTGCCTTGGGACAGCCATGTTGGCATATGACCATGCTGCTACTTGGTTAGGTTTTAACTGTGAATTATGTATGGTACCGTACCCAGGCTTTTGAATTATTATAGTACTGTATAGTTTGTATGTAAAGCCTATGTATTAGTGTGTAAATTTGTATAGGCCTATATTGTATTTCTGTTTTTATAATGGTTAATAATTGTTTGTGTTTTTTACAGTAATTGTTACATATGTTGTTATATGTTGTGTGAAAATAGCAAGAATACTCCTAATGAATAATTTGAATGATTGATTAATTGATTAGAGATCCCTCAATAATCAATACTGTTATTCGATAATCGATAATGAAAATACATGTATTATGGAATTGCATGTTTTCAGAAAAAACTTATCCAAAGCCCGTCACATCATAAATTTTCAGTGCTTAGGAGACAGCCATACCACAGTTATTGTATTTGAGTATTTTGTGAAAGGTAATAATAAATTAATAATTTTGACATTTAACAATAATAACTGTGGCAAAAAATGTCACCATTTCTCACAGAAAATATTTTGTGTTGACTTTTCGAGACATACAATCTTGATCGCACGCCTGTTTATTGGAAAAAGTTCATTATTTTTATCCAAATTATTGATCGATAAAGCAGTCACCTTTTCGATTATCAATAAGTTTCATTTTAGCGTTGTTTTTAGCATTGCCCTAATCTAATAGCCATCCACTAATATAATGTTATAAATCTGTCAAGGTCAGAACACATGCTATCAGTTCACACGTAACCCCAAATTTCATGTACATTTTCACTGCCCTAATTATGTTTGGAATAGTTTTCAACTTGCTAAATTCCAAAAACATTAGAGTAAAATTCAGATGTAAGTATCTCTCTAGCCTATACACCCTACAAGCCTAGTATGCTAGAGCCTTGGTATGTTTTTTTAAAATTGCAAGTCCAATTTGAATTTTGTACACGTATTTAAAATCTCAAGTACATAAATGATACAATAACATAGTTGAATAATTACCTCGCCACCAACGACATGAGATCCAGGTGGGTTGAACTGAGGCACAAACGTATGCTGGACCGTGGCAAGAGTAGAGCTGGGGTTCGTGTTGTGCAGGAGGAACGGCAAGTACTCGATCTTAGCCAAGTTGTAGCGGTCCTTTCTGTAAATACAATCCATTCAATGATTATCAGTAAGAATAACTAACAAGGCACATAATACATCACACATTAGACTAGCTTGCTGATTATTTATGTAAAAACATATTACTATATTATTTTCCCTTGTGAAGACAATCTGTCTACCAAATGATTAGATACCATACCAGTAATGCATTTTACTTAAACATAGTAGCCTAATGTCTGTTTTTTATGCACACAATATAACAATATATTGAAAACAAGTCTTCCCAATAACAACAAAATGTGTACATAATCCGGGTTGGTTTCACACAACTTCTGTTGTAGTTATTGCTGGTGAATACTACTTTCCCGGTACTTACAATCTCAACCTCCTTCAAAAGTGCAAAAAAAAAAGTGTCTACACAGAAAACAAAGGGTTTACCTATTTAATGTGACGACACTGCAAAACACTAGACTTGTAGCCTAGTATTATATATACCAAAGAGACCTTGATAGGAAGCTTGATAGGAGAGGGGAAAAGACAGGCTGCATGTGAATAAGTAGGCCCAGTTTGGATGAAGATACGTGGTTATAGAACACAGAAGCCACCACATGAGTCAAACCAATAATAACTTAGGGCCTACTAAGCTGTAAACTGAATCTGTCATGCCGGGGTTACATAGAAATCAGTGAGGTGTATTTAAATATTGATTGGTGTGTGTATTATTTTCTGAAAATTAATTTTGGTTTGTTAGGTATGCGGTATGCGGATGCCTTAACTTCTCTTACACACAGAGATCTTTCAAGAAGCCGACTGATTCATCAAATTAAAAATAAATTAATACACATATATGCTTAGCTTAGTAAAATAATAACTTGCCTAATGAAAACAGTTCTTGTGCAAACAGGTGAAGGAAGCAACTAGGCACGACTGCCAAGAATGCTTGTATAATAAGGCTTGCTCAATCGGGATACAACTTGGACATAGAGGAGTGATTGTGCTTTCTTGTGCAACTGACAGAGGAGGCTTAGCACTTGCATGCTGGAGCCTTATTTGGGACAACAATGTGTGTAGGTCTAAATGGAAATTTCTTGTTCATATCCATGCCATGCTCATTATGAAAACCAAATTTAAAAAAAATTGATGTTAGATCAAGAAATTGTTTAATTTCACATAGGCCTAGGTAGACTGTTACGCTCAGTACACTGACTTGAGTATTTGGTTCTCAACTTGAATTTGAATATTTGCTATGAGTGATCGGTAGAGAAAAGGGAAAGTGAGGGGTGGCGAGGTCATTTTGCTCCCATAGCCATAAGCCGTAAGCTAACTGGGGAGATGTGTCATCTCACGGCTGTTGACAAGATTGAGACATTCGGCGTCCGTATCTAGGGAACACATCTAAAATAGTAGTACTAGGCCTAGAGAAATTTTTAAAAAAGTACTTGGACTTGAATTGAACTCAATAGGACTCGTGGATTTTAGTAGTAGCGGTACCCTACTTGGGACTCGACTCAAACTAAAAAATCAGGACTTGCACACCCCTAGTAGTATCCATATCCACACCTTATTCCACAATATTGGCAATGTAGGTCTAGGTCTAAGTGCATGGTTTAGTCAGGGCATTTAGCAAGCCAGTGTACACCTATAGACAAAAGAGAAGAACTCTGCTAACCAACCATGGTATTTATGTGTCAATAACTATTAGAGCAAGTGAGTAACCTCTACCAACACAACTGTCACTTGTTTCAATAAGCCTAATAGACAAAATTTTGAGTTAGGGTACTTAGTTTAGGTCTAAACAAACATAGGTAACACCCATAAAAACTGGGAAAAGAATATGACTACAAGTTACTTCAATTACCGGTAGGCCTACCTTAATAGAACACAAAGCTACTTTTCCAACGGTCCCACAGTCATCGTACTTACGGATTGGTAGAAGACACACCACAATGGAGTAACGCAGCACAAACAATGTAGGATAAATTAACCCATGAACTCAAGTGTAAGTAAAATCATTTAGGTGACCTTTAACAAGGATGTGCGTTCGGATTTGTGAAACTACAGTAGGTCTACTTCAATGTATCCAATTTAAAGAATTGTGTTCCTAATTCAACAAAATACAACAAGATGACATCTAGCCTACAGAGGGCCTAGCCTAGCTACTGGTAAAGTTTGAAAACAATTTATAGACCTACAGCCGTAAAGTTGAGTGCCTTGGCTATATTTACTCAGACTTGTAGGCATAGGGCTACCTATAGATGGACCTAGATTTAAGATTTATAAAATGAGTACCATCAATATTTATATACTCTGCTTAAAATATATTTGAAAGGGTAGGAGGTAGGACTACCTATTGAAAATTATTTACAAACTAGGCCTACTAGAAAGGTAGTACGCTCTACTCTACAACCATCATCAACAGAACTAGGTAAGCCTAATGCATGGATAAACTAAATTACGCTCACAAGTAGAGAAAAATTAATACATTGCAATAACAAAACAATGGGAATAATACTACGGTATAAATTAATATTATTGATCTAAGTGTTGGAGATCAAAATACCTATTCTACAAGTCCAGGATTTCGCTAGTATCTTGGTAAAAACGCATGTAGATTTAAGGAGGAGGCTTATACAATGACAGGTACCGGTAGGGGCCTACTAGTAGGGCCTTAGTCACTGAGAATATTGAAAGGCTTAATGACGTGTCTGCCTTCCATAGTATTAGGCCTATAGTATATGCACAAAGTTCATTAGGCCTAATGAAACTGGCTTACAAACAAAATGAAATACGTACCCGTGGGTGGAAACATGTGCGATTCATGCCACGGATTCAATAAAAGTTGGTAGGTTGAAGGCTGCAAGGACATCCACTAAATTGCTCCTATTAGGCCTACTTAGTTTAATTTATATAAGACTATTAATAGGTATATATCTACGGAATTAATTAATCTTCTTCACTAACCTGTGAAAAAGTCGTTTAAATATCTGTTCCTCCACTCCAAATCCGAGCCAGTTGTAAGTACAGTTGATAATTTTGCTCTGATCTTCAAGATGGGATCCAATTTCGTAGTTGGATTCTGGATTCTCTATAATGTTTCTGAACAAGTCAACGTTGCTGGAACTGATGACGACCGGCGCTGCGACTCGACTTCTCGGCACCAGTCGCGCCACTCCCCCTTCTCCGTAATCAAAAGGTTCGCGCACTCGATTGTTCCGCACAAAGTTGCGAGTAAATAACAGTCTCTGATCTTCGCTGTACGGCGACAGTCCTAAATTAACAACGTACACACCTTTATTTTCTAGAAATTCGTTGAACTCGATCACCACGTTTGCAGGTAAAACGTCAAACTCTTCTATAAGTTGATGGTTAACTTGATTTTTTACAAGAATTGCACCGTAACTGTGTTCTCTAAAATGGTTGAACTCGATTTTTGCGTCGATATTTACCGCAGGTCTTAACTTGATACCGAGTTTATTATTTTGAATAAAAATATTGTGACCAATCTGTAGTTTTAAGGTACCGTTTGCGACGTTCCAACACGACTGAACTTCAACTGCCGACTCCAAACTGTTGTTGAACCAATTGCCCGTAACGTTGACTAGAGCGTTGCCACAGAAGTTCCCGACCAGAACGCCAATGTCTTCGTTCTTGAATATCTCCGTGAAGGAAACTACGGTTTCCTGACTGAACGCCACGTACTCGGTTTCCTTGGTATCGTTGAGCCAGACTGCGACGCCGTAGCCCTTGTTGGAAGAGAGATAGCTCCGAGTGATGTTTCGGTTGCCTCCGGTGTACGTGATGTTGATACCGTCTCCTTGGTTGAAGGCCACTCGGCTCTCCGACACGTTGACATCGCCCACCCCACTAACCACGTGGATCCCAGCTACATGGTTGTTGTTAGACACGGAACTCTGGTGGATGTGGACTTGACTTCGGAAGCTCTCGATGGCGACACCCCTTCCATTGTTGTCGGATAGAGTGGAGCCCGTGATATTTAGATCGTATGATTTACCTTGGGAAATAAAGAACATAAGTTAGAGGAAGTACATTTTCAAGAATTTAAACTAATAAGAAACATATTCTAAATTAGTAAAAGTGCATTTAAGAGAAATGTTTTTTTTTTTATAACCAAATAGTCTAGGCCTACATAAATAGATAGTTACAAACATATTATGGAACCAGTTAGAGAGAGCAACCCAACATCTAGCATCTGATGTCTAGTCTCGTGGTCAAAATGGTTTATGTTCAGAAGATCTGTATGATGCATTTATATTTTTCCCAGTCTGTTAAATACCTAACAATAAATAAATCCAACTACACAATCAGCTGTTATTTCTAGCTAGCTATCTATGACCAACTTAAAGTAGTAGTATGCACAGTTAACCACATTTTTCATCAAGGCTACAACTTGAATACTTGAAATTATACATAGTTAATTTTTTTTCCAGCGGTAAGTCTCTTAACAAGACAATATCGATGCAAACAGTATGTAATTTTACTTATCGCTCTTAGATTACACTTATCTGTATATAACGAGGTTATTCTCAGACAATGCCAAGGTTTTTAGGATTGTTTCATTATGAATGAATGAAGGTAACATACTAGGCCTATATAAAGTGTGACAGCAAAACAGTAATACTCACTGTATCCCGAAGTTAGCCTCATGAAGGACAAGAGTTGAGTCCGTGCCTCTGCCTTGTAGCGAATGTACACGTTATTCCTGGTAGTAGTAATACTTTGAGGTTTAGTTCCGTTGCGTATGATGACAGATGCTAAGAGAGGCTCGCTCTTAGCGGACCCGTCATAGATGTCCACAGTCGCGCTGCCGTTCCGATCAGTCACCATTGAAACAAAGTGCAGCGTTAACACGTGGCCAGGTTGCGTAGAAAAATGCTGAAAGGAGAGAATAACAGTAAGAACATATAGTTAAAAGACAAGACTTGGCAAGTAGGCAGCAATAGTATATGTGATGTGGTTTATCCCAGACAGCCAAGAAATAATGTTGCAGCACCTACTTCCTCATTCGTTATGTATATCTTCATCCGTGCTTTATCAGTATCACTAGGCAACATTGTGACTTTTAAAACAACCTACCCATCTTCTGGCTATCTAAGAGTTAGACCGAGATTTAAGAACATTCAAACTGAGTAGGACCTACCAATTTAACGTTACTTATATGTTATCATTATTTATTGTTTGTAAGCCAACTGTCAATAACTACATCTCAACTGAGGTTGAGTTTGCTTTTCAATACAATATAGAACTGGTTACTATTAAATAAAAGAAACATGAGATAACCTTGGAGATGATCAGTGTGTTTGGAAAATCATCCCGATTACTGGTTGCACACAACCTGGTTGGCTAGGTTTTATTTAGGCATAAAATTTTCCCTAGTTGACGAACATGGTTTGTATGTGGCTGAGGAAACGGTGGGAAATATGAATATGGTGGTCGAAAAGACTATTCTCACCAACTTATTTCCAGTCAAGATCATTGTGCATACATTTCATTAGCTGATACTATTCCCATTCTAATAAATATTACAGACTATCAATATTTATCCAATAAACTTGAGCTGTTGCAGTATATGTTTGGCACTGGTAGGTTGGAGGCAAACCCCACAGCCCCCCTCGCTTGGTTGTGCACGGCTACGCACGGCACGGCTTGGTTGTCCAGTAAGGTTGTGGCCACACCTACTCACTCATCATCCTTAGCTATTTATTACAAACGCGTAACTTTTTCATCCGGATGAGCTCAACCAACAACCAACTGGATCAAATTACAAACACACTGAAATACTGAACATACCTTGCTGCAATCCTTTGTGCTTGGCATGTACAGACTCTGTTCTACAGTAATGGAGATGGGAAATGTTTGACTGGCTGTCGTGGGAAACCGGCAGAAGTCAAAGATGTCCGTTCTATCTAGACGCTCGTCAACGTATTCGTCGTGATGAACGTAGCGAACACCGTCAGCACCGTTGTCAGACACCAAACAACTGTCCAGATGAGCCAAGCCAGACGAACTGTTCACGTAAAGTCCATAACCTAAAACAAAAACATATAATTGATTAATATATTGTTCAATATTGGCATTTGTAACCTGGAATACATTTTTCATTCCTTTTACTTTTAGATGACAGAAATACATAATTGCAATGTTGGAATACTGTATTTAATTTGTGAATAAGCCTCAGGTACGTATTTAAAATATCAAGTTCAAAAAGTGGGGTGCGGCCATTATGTGAATCAATTAGTCAATATTCTTTATGACATATATATAGGCCCACTATTAAAATATGAGTGGCCAAAATGTGGGTGACGCCATCACTCGATGGTGGCCTATAATCGAGTAGCCTTAATAGTAAATACTAAACACAACACAAGGCTCCTCTACCAAATGTATGAAACATTTTTGTCACTTGTTTTGATTTCTTAAATAAGTTATTTCAGCCTTATATGCACATTACTAGACCTAGTTATGTTGGTTTATGTGGAAGAATTATACAGACTGTAATATACCTCGTACATGTATACAATTACAAGTACCGGTATGTAAACATGTAATAGTAGGTCTACTTGTCTTGTTATTGCGTCTGCCATATGAAGGCCTATACAATGAACAGCAAAAGGAAGATTATTATGATTAAATTGCTTCAAAAAAGCAATGTAACAACAACGTAACATGAATAATCGAGATCATTTTCAACTATCATAGCTTACCTCGATTATTGCGAAGTGTGCAATTATACAAAACGACAGGTGAATTTGGCAGCGTAATATTTATTCCATTGTAGGCCGAATGCAGAACCTCTAAATTGGACATCTTTGGCGGTGTGCCTTGAATGTCAATCGCCGAGCTAGCATTGTAATCCCGTCCCGATCCAGCAAATCGAACGTCTACGTATGATAACTCTGACAGAGACATGCGTACGTAGAGGGTGTTTTGTTGGGTCAGCGTACGCTCGAACTTGGCATTCTCGAAGCGGATACCACGCCAGTGGTGCACAACGTCTGATGACGTCACGTGTTGAGGAAGACATTGGATACCAAGGTCCGGATGGTAATCTAAAAAAGAACAAGATGATTTTAAAAACCCAATAGGAATAGGGCAAAGTGACAAGATCCAAACAAAAGTGAAGCCATTTTCTATCAGGACATCACAATATTGTCAATTAGAAAGTAAATTTACATGTGAAAGAAGACAATTGAAAAAAGAGCATGGATCTAGTATTATTGTCAAGCCAAACACGCTACAAGCTACAAGAAATTGTAAATTTACTATTGATGATATTATTCTTACAATAAGTAGCTTCATGCTCTTGATAACATAGAAAAGCACAATAAAAACAGATGCCTAACAATGTGGAAAGAATAGGGATAGTATACAGTACTTTACTAAGAGACGAGTGTACACTTTTTGATGACAGCGTGTACCGTTGTGTACAAGTGTAGGCTCTAGGCCTACATTCAAAACATATGTGAATTTATTTATTGAGACAAAAATGCACAGCCCGGGCAAACAAGTTTATCTTCATTACCGTTCAAAAGAAAACTAGAATCAACGTTTGTAATCAAATAAAATAATAGAAATAATAGAAATGCAAGACAAAGATGCCTTTGAGAAATGGTGTCATACAGCGCCATCATTCATTGCCGGCTGTCGACATCAATCGATTGAGGTCTACAGTTTTTATTTTACTATAGGCCATAAGCCCATAAGTGTTTTGAAAAGTGAAAATACTACGACTTTTCAAGAGAAACAGTAAACAAATGCAACCCTTAAAATGAGTAAGTCATCTCATCCCAAGGAAGAATTACCTTTTTGATCTTCCAATGCAATATCTATAAATAAAATGTTAGCCAAAGAGGTCTTATAGGTCTAGGCTTAATAGTTATTTAGTAAAAATGTAATTTTACCACAAACGCCCGCTCCGAGTTGTCTGCTCGACCATTCACATTCGAGCAGGGACATTTCCGTTCCTCGGCATTTTGGCTCCTCGTAAAGAATCCTGGGTTTGATTCCCGGCTGTCGATCCACCCACGACCACCAGGAACCCCCTTGGAAGCCCAGCTGACGGCAAGCAGTCTCCAAGTCAGCCACAGTCCAACTGAAAACAATGCAGAAGATATTACATCTGACAGCAAGCAGACTCTCGGGCTCGACAAATAACACACTGACAATTCAAGACTTGCCAAGGTTTGTATGTTTTATTTTTTACATTCTCTTGCAGCGCAACTCAGGATTTGTTAAAACCTATAGATATTTCCATAACTTTTTATTTGTTTGATCTATCCTAGAGCGGCGCAAAATTTGCAAAAACCGGAAACAAGAAGAGAGTGAACTGACCAGAAAATATTAAACATATAAAAAGTAAAAACATGAAACATGAACATGAAATGTAAAAAAACAATACAAAAACAAACAAACATAGCTGAAACAAGTCCTGGATATAAGGTTACCAACTCGACAGGAATGGAACGGACATAGCTCATGCCGCCTTCAATGGGACGGGGGTTTCCTCAATAATTTCACTCAAATTGTGAACTTTTGATTTGTATTTTTTAACCTGGGATCAACTTAAAAACAATAAATGCCTAGCCTTATTGTGTTTAAGACTCTCATTTAAGTAAATTTTTGTTACCTAGGCCTACATTCTAAGATTGTGGGAAAAAGTATTTTTTGAAATGAAGAAATGTTTTTTTATTGCGGCGTGCATAGGCCTATAACTTTTTAACAACATTCAGAAATTTTAAATTTTTGGGTGAGAATCTTAAGGTCAATAAATGATCCAGAAAGTGAGAGAAGTTCACTGGATGTTGCAAGCATGTGGTAAATGGACATTTACCATTATACAAACGACTAGGCCAAGCTCATCGAACAGAGCAAACACTTTGCCCACCAATTTGATGTTGCAATCTGGGGACTTGATGAGATGACTATTGTACGTAGGGATGCACACGATTTATAAATCAATATTGGATAAAATTTTGATAGTAATCAATCAATAATCAAAAGTCATTATTGATAATCGAAATATCAATAATTGAATGGTGAGAACGGCCCGAAAAATCTTCTTCTTTTTTTCATATGCCCGCATTTTTGGCTTACTGGGCCATCATGCATTTTCTGGTTTTCCAGTAGAGACAGGCTTCTTTTTTTCCTCATACTAGTTCATGCCAAGTGGAATGGCATCAATTTCGTCTTTAAGAAAGAAACAAGTAATTTGAATTTCCCGCTTGGGCAGACAGAGATAGGTCACAATGTAACTTACTCCAGATTTATGTTTGGGATAGGGTGCCCAGATTTACAAACCAAAAAAGCGGGACGAATTTTTGGCGGCTGTAGCTGGGGTCTGGGGCGAATTCCCAGCCGCTGGAGGTCTTTTCACCGAAGGCGAAAAAAAATTCACCATACTAGTTATTTTGTCATGTTTTAACTGAAAAATGGCAACTCGAGGGATTACCGTTTTATTTATGAAAGATATATAGGCCTACATCAGTGTACTAGAAGGTTGGAAAATGTTAGAGAGGGGGGGGGGGGGAGGAGGGGGCAATAAAAAGAAATTTTATACTTTTGAAGTCTTAAATATTTCTTATTGTCCAGCAAAGTATCATTTACTTGTAAGTCTTTACTCTATGTTCAATTATTATTTATTAGTATTATTTATTTATGGACATGGATGTAAACGTAATCAATCGTATAACCTGTAATCATCACGTCTGCAAACTTCCACTCGTCGACGTGTCAGCAGTGGGCGTCATTGAAAACACACTTACGTTTAGGCGGCGGCATTTTACACACACACGACACTGTCGATACGAGAAGAAAGCGAACACTGACTACGCACGTCTTGTGTGTGAGGTACACACATCTTGTGTGTGAGGGAGAAACTAGTAAGCTGGCACGGTCCTGTCGGCGGCGGCGGGTAGTGGCCACTAAAGTGTTTACAATGTCAAATGAGAGCGCCAGCGAGCTCTTGCTGACATCGGGCCGGTTGGGATGTGAGAGGTAGTAAGCGCGAAGTTTGAATAACTAATGGCGGGACACGGGACGCACAGCTGAAAAGCGGGACGTCTGGGCACCCTAGTTTGGGAGCGAACTTAGCCAACAGCGGGATTTAAAAACAAAGGCAACACAAGACAGGACGAGGCAGCGAGTGGCATGAGATTGTATTGTTTTGAATTTCATTTGCCACATTTGAGATTCTATCTATGTCGGAACGGTTTTGAATTTAATATTGGTATTGATTCGATAATGACATTATTAGGCCTTCTATTTTGATAATCGATAATGAAAAAAGTATTGATGTGCATCCCTAACGTGTGTTACATTCACAACTTCTGTGGTAGTAATCTTGTCAGAGTGGGTAGCTAAGGCTACGCAACGGATGAGAACCAATGGCAAAGTATATCAGTTATTATAACTGAATGGGATAGACCTTAAACAGTGGCGACTTGTGCTATTGTGCGCTGGTGTGCTAGCACTACCTTAAATTTTCCACCCTCTAACTTTAAGTTCTAAACACAAAATATTATTCTGTAGTTTTATTGTATTTCAAAGTAGGTACCATATACAACACTCTGCATAAGCTATTTGTATGATGTCCAATTCCATTTATTAAAACAGAAAGTTGAGTACAGAATTTGACCTGAAACTGATTTTACACCAGCCATCCTTCTTCACGGCCAGTGTCAAAAGTGTTTATACTGAAAAGCTAGTGGCTGCGAATGAACAGAGTGCAGAGTGATACACTAAAGGGAAGAGACGCAATAGTGTTTACACTTTAGTTTTACACTAGGTACTCAAACGAACTAACCTAATGCTAGCTCACACTAAAATGTTTGCAAACTATGCCTACATGTAGGGCACTACTTACTTTCTGGAGTTCGTACAAACAGATCTCCAGTGGCCATTGTGTTGTATCTGTACTCGTCCAGCTAATATGGAAGGTCCATCAACTAAGCGTATTTTAGGAACTGGAGGCTGCCTGCTAGGTATGGATTTACTTGTGAGAGAAATTCGATCTTCTGGATAGCCCTGCAACACAAACAAACATACACACATTAATAATCACTGCCGACAATTAGGAAGCTATTATCAGTGGCAAATATTTACCGTATGGTATAAAACTTATTTTACACCACCAAAAACTAAAATATAAAGTAATTTTCACCACCAATTGCTTCTGTAAGGCAATAGTAGCCAACAGTACACCAACAGCTAGGCATATTTGCAATTGCAAATACCAATGAAGTACGCTTCCTTATATGACAGCTTGGAGTTTAGGACTATGTTAGGATTCACACTGAGAGCGGGGTGTAATATATTTATTTTAGAAATTATATGGCGCATAAGGAAAAAGTAGGCCTAAGATAAACGTTTTGGATAACACTAAATTTAGCTGACATCTAGGCCTTTAGAAGTGGCTCCCAAGAATAATTTGGTTTTGATCCGCAGTTGCTAGGCGTACTATCTACTATAACTGTACAGGAAAAATTATTTCATCTATAGTCTACAGAATATTTAGCCTGGGCCTACCATTCTTACATTTGAAAGAAATATTTTTTATAGGCCCTACATACACATTGCTGGTGGCAAGAGTAGAGCAAGACCCCTTAACACTATAGGCCTATGTGCCTTGCCACAAGTTTATATTTACTAAAATATAAAATTTAACAGCAACTAATTCATACATGACAAGCTACAAATAACCTACTTTAGCAAATAAGAAATACATATTGATGATAAATTAGATGAGAATGAGTGACAATAGGGTGTTTTTTCTATTCCTACCGGTACGTTGAATTGTCGCAAAAGCGCATGGTGTGCAAAGAATAGGGCTGTGAACGGGAACGGGTACCCGCCCGTTGATAATAACCTGGGTAATGAAATGAGCCGTCGGGTACTTGTTTGACTGTTTTTTTGCTCAAAATTCCGCTCAATTACTGCCGCCGCCGGTCAGTCTATAACTCGTCAGCGGCAACAGTAGGTGAACCGTCATTTATTCGCGCTCGAGTTTCGTTGGTGTTGAGCTCAAGTGAGTGAAATACTGACAGTAGAGCCTAGTAACATTATGATTTTTCACTTGCTTAGGCCTAGGGCCTATTTGAAAATAAAAATTTCTTAATTTCGGATACCCGACACTAAGATCGACGGGTACCCGGGGAGGCATATTATATTCACTAATTTGCACAGCCCTAGCAACGAGAGCATCCAGAACGACATTCGGGAGAACGTTATGGAGGCTTCTCCATTACCATTTGGTCCATTTCCATGTGTAGCGGTGGACCGTGAGGCCCCACAACCTAGGATTTGTTATTTAATTATAATTGGTGTACCTCAAGGGGCGACCCTGTCACGTGACTGAGTCAACCATGAGCACGCTCTTGGGAAACCGTGAAGCCGGTGCTGGGTTGAGCACTGTGCGCTCAACTTGGTTGTTAATAGACGCACACTGTGCGACCTGGGTCGCAGAGTTTGTTTTTTAATAGGAACTGGGCGACCCAGGTCGCACGGTGAGATAACTGGCTCGTTTTTTAGTAACCAGGTGGAGTGCCCAGTGCTCAACCCGGCTTCACGGTTTTCCAAGCGCGTGCTCATGGTTGAATCCGTCATGTGACAGGGTCGCCCCGTGAGATTCACCAGTTATAAATAAAATAACACATTCTCAGTAGCCGTTGGCAGAGCAACCACCTTTCATTATGGCTAGGCCTATGGCTAAATTAGAATTATTGACATAGGGCCTATCCTACGTGAAACCACACCACAGGTCTGTGGGGAGTGAGTGGTTGAAGGGCCCATTAGTAACCTTAAGAAGTGTTATATATGTTATACACAGATATTTGATTATTTGAATGAAAAGTAGGCCTAGGCCTAGTACAATCCTTTGTGCATGAAATCCTGAAATTAATAGGTCTAGCTTTTGTGTATGAAATATTCCCCCAAAGACACTAGGCCTAGCCCTAGGCCCTAGACTTTAGGCTGCATCTTACCGTAAATGTATGTAGGCTGGCTAGCTAGCTACTAGTCCTAAATCTGCATAATTCTACTTATCAGGCCTACTCATTGAGGCATATATGCAGGGCCTACGGTCTGGGTAGGTCCACCTTGTAAAAAAATCAAAATATCGTCAATAAACCATAAACGTCAAACGTGCCTAAGCTCAACACACTTGACATTTCGACCAGCTGTTTCAAGTACATTTGGCAACAACGAACAGCGATGCCATTGCTCTAGTTGGCATAATCCACAACAGGTAGCGCATCGTTCGTCAAAGAACGTCGAAGATTTCCGAGCGGTAATACAAAAATCGAACGTTTTATTTATTGCTATATTATTCTCACACTAATTAATTGCGTCTTGCATGTTACCACGCAACTGGGATAAGAACCGTAACACACAGACACCGAAGATGGATACAAAAAATACAGAGTCTGAGCTCCGAGGGTTAGCCCATGCCCCTAAAAAAAAGTCAACAGCAGCTGCTCATCTTCCCGATCTTCCCGACCAAGGTCACCATCTCGGTGACCTTGTATGGACAGGTAAATAACTAAAATAACCACAGGACCAACGAGCCACATATTACATTGAAAGTCCCTCCCTTCACGGGCAAACCTCTGTCAGTGACATAGTTACAAAAATCCATGTCTCATGCGGGATTCGAACCCACGTCCCCTGGAATCACACGCTTTCATTCTGCGCTCCAACAGTATGAGCACACTGTATGAGCCAACGATTCATGACTGGGGGGATGTAAGGAGTCTGGAATGGGGCTTTGGGTTTATTAAACCCAAAAACTGGGGCGAGGTCCCAGCTGACGAGAGCCTATAGTTAACGGTTTGCGTGTTCACTTCACACTAAAATAATTGCCTCCGACCGTGCTTCATGAATAAACACAGGAAATCAGGGACGTGTGGCTTCAATGAGCAAGTCCCACAGCCAATACCTACCTATTGTAATCATTCAGGTCCTCCCACAAACATTCAACCACGACCACGACATCAATGAATGAATTTGGTACCCAACATTTCCGTGAATACCCTGTAATATGCAACGCACAATTGCCGGTCGCCTGCTCGCCCGGGCGAGTAAAAATTTCATGTTGGCCCCTAGATCATCAAAATGTAAAAAATAAAAAAATAAAAAAAGATTTCTTCTCTTTTTCACCTTGCAGCATTACGCCTATATTGGTGAGTGTTTTTCATTTGTCAATGCAACATTAACTATAGCTACTTCCACAAGTTATTACTTATTTATTGATACAAATTCGCTTTGAATCGCGTTTTAGGCAATCAAACGTTAGGCCTAGGCCCTACGCAATACTCAAAAAAAAATTCCTAGGCGAATTTGCCTCCGGCAGCTGAAGACCCCGGCTACACCGCGATGCTACTGGCCCCTACTTATTTTCCCTGGCCCCTAACGTTTTGGTGGATTTGTCCACCCCTGCCGTAGTTTTCTTGAGCCCTCATGCCCTCAAGCCCTTATGAGTTGACAAATAAGGCATTATAGGCTGTCATATAGAAGTGTTATTAGGAATTGGGATGGGATGCCCAAAGGATATTTAGAAGAAATCTAAAAATTCACAATCTTCTCAAATCTATTATAATGGTCCGCTTCGCGAATGCTTATTGTAATTGCGTTGGTGGATGAATGCGTGGCTTATCTCCTGCATTAATACATTCGAAAAACAAAAAAAACGTGCAATCTCAATGAGAAAAAATTCTATGATTGCAACTTAAATTCATATCGTATCTAAGTGTGAAGGTTTCGAGGGTTCTCTGAAAATGTTATTAATATCAGAGTGGGCGTTTATCCGGTAGTCCGGTACCGTTTGGTAGCTTTCCTTCAGGATTGACGATGGCGGATATCGAGTCGACAACCTCACGAATTCGTCTCGCAAGTAACGCATGAGCTACCTCTATCGGCGGTTATCTTCAGATTTTTTGCTTTCAGTAACTATGCCAAGTCCGGATCTTATTTTTACCACGGTTGTTATTGTACGAAACGAGTATGACAAATCGAGTTCACGTCACATGTAATTTAGAGGGGGCGTGCGCCGCCATATACACCGTGAACCAAAACAATTTCCCAGCGAAATGACATAAAAACACAGACTACAACATTTGAATCCGTATCCTCTACTTGCGGGTTTACAGTAGTTACTGACATTAGCATTAGGGTTATGACCCTGCACTCGAAACTGGAGTGACAGGCACAAAGAGTTGTTGACAGGAGTAGGCTACACACTCCCATATAGCTTCTACGCTCATTGAAGATTCTCGCCGGAACATCATAGCTGATTGTAAAACATGTTACAAGAACACTAGCGGTGTGGTTTGACTAATCAATAGGAAAAATGCATGATCGGAATGGAGATTTGCCATATTTTGCCTACTAAAAACCATGGACGACCAAGGATATTTTGCTTTCTCCCACCCACACTCTCCTAAGAAATCACACAAGTTAAATTTACCAAGTAAGCCTATACCATTCATTATTTTTTACTCAACAATTTCAACGCACACTACCACATTACCAATATTTATTCTAGAAAGTACAAAAATGTACAAAAGACGGCTTATGAAAAACAGTGTTTGAAACTTTGCGGGAGAGATGGGGATGTATGCACCAAAGTGATATTTTAACTTCAATTTTATTTGAAACGATGAAACTGCTTTTTCCGTAGCTCAGTACATGTGTGTATTAGTAATTGTGTTGAAGATGCTTCGCGGAATAACTGGATCTGGAAACATACGTATAACATCTACGGCTATGAAGAGCCCCATAACCCAAAACTAATTTCTAGGAAATAAGGTACCTACGAAAGGAATGGGGGTGGGCTAGTGGGGGTGACATCATTTAACAAATAAATAAATTCAAACTAATATTAGCCAATTTATGAGAAACACTCAAAACACTATATATACTTGTCACTATGAGTTGCGACTAACGTGAAACGTATTACGTTGCGTTTGTATTTTACTTAGTATCATCCTATCTTCAGCAAATATTGTGTTTTATCTTGGAAAACATAATTGATGATAGCGTAAATCAATCCTGATAGTAGGGCATACGCCCACCTACCTATCTCACTCAGTTATTGCGTCATGTAGACCGGGCATTTACCCTGCGACATAGATTTAACTGGATCACAACGCATTATTAGGGACACACTTCAAGCAATTATCCCAAGGTAATTAATTGATACTGGAAAAAACAATTATTTTGACTATCTACTGTTCTTGACAAAGTAAATACAAAATTAAAATTGCGATACATGCATTACATTGAATGCTATCACTTAATTGCTCTTAACTTTGGCACGTTTTAATAAAATTCAGGATAAGACCAAAACTAAATTAGGTAATTAATTAATTTTGTCAAAGTTTACTAAGGTGTTTCCCTTTGTTTTTAACAAACGGCTGCAGGAGTGATTATACTGAGGTGTGAGTGAGTAGTGTGAGCGAAAATAATTAGATATTTATTTATTATTTCTTTTTTTGCAATGGGACGTCAGTGAAGTATATAAAACTAAATTTTAGTAAAAAGAAAATCATTTACTAAAACACATCTACATTTAATTTATCAGCAATCTTTAACAGCTGCTGTTCTACAAGTTTCAAAACAAGTTTAATTACAATTTAATGAGTTACGCTTTCAAGAGAAAATAGGTATATGACTGGAGATGTGATGTGGGATTATCGCCCGTCATAAAACTATAACCCAACTTCATGGGCTTGAACAAGAACAAGAAGGTTCAAGAACAAGTCAGAACATAATAATATAACAATTTCTCAATTCCATTGATCGGGTAACTCCCGTAGATGTATTTGTGAATTTTTTATACAATAAAAATATAACATTTAATGCAACTCAGAAATTACAAAATCCATCTCGACCGGGGGTTCGAACCCGGGTCTCCCACATTCCAGGTAGGGTTCGAACCCCGGTCGGGATGGATTTTGTAATTTCTGAGTTGAATTAAATATTTACAATTCCACCTACGGGAGTGTTTCCCGACCATCCAAATCAAGAAATAAAAGTATAACAATGACCTAAATCCTCATAACTAAATGACTAATTAATTACTATAGAGCTACAATTTGTCAACAAAGATGGGCATTCTGTTATGTAACCAAATTACGCCTTGAAACCAATTTGAAACAAACGACGACGACGACAATTTAACAAAGTCTTCGATTCATCACAAACAATTGCCTCCAACAACTACTATCCTGACACAATATTCCTCAATCCTAAAAATTATACACCTCTCCATTGACGATATTGTTTGTTTTAGAAACATTGCAATGCTTTAATGACCGGATTTGAATACGCATAATTTTTATGAATGACATCTATTTGCTTTTTTGTCTTTTGTTTTTTGTTTTCTCGTATTCAACATCATCCGGTTGCGATCAGATCAGCCCATGCGGAAAAGTGGCCGACGCCGACGCCATCAATGACGATGACAGATTCTAAACGTCATCCTCGGAACAGCATTCGCTCTAGTTTTCACTCCTACAAGCAACGTAACTCAACTTAGTATAGCTCAGTCAGCCTAGTTAGCTGTAAAAGTGCCGCTAGGTGTGATTTCAATGTGAAGTCACTCAGGTCTGGTCTGGTCCGGTTGGATTACCTGTTATTAAAAAAGCGGAAACGGATGTACGGGGATGTTGAGAAAAAAACACGTGAATATAGATGACTCCACCTTAGTTCACGGTTGGCTTATGAGGGTGGCGTCAATTCAATGGGGTTGACTGCTGCATTCACGAGGCTTCGCTCAATCATAAACATAATGGAGAATATGCGCATGGGATGGGGGAACGACAAAGACACGACGAACAAACTCATTCAATACCGGCATAATAAATAGGAACGATTTTTATATTTAAACATAACACACAGATACATAACACACGCTATACGCTGCTACTCTTATTCGGTTGCGTTATAGAAATAAACGACGATGGTGACAACTACTACTACGACAACGACGACGGCAATAACAACAACGACGACGACGACGACGACGACAACGACGACGATGAAGACGATGAATATTGATTGATTGACTGAGGACTGTATTATAGCTGCAGGCAGGTCTTTTTCTTACATCCAATTGCTACGACGAATTGATGTATGGCAAATTACACACTACTAATATAATAGTACTGTACGCATTAGAAAATGTCACACAACAAATATTTTAAGATGTTTAAATTGAATCTCTTAAATTGTCGACGATGACGACGACGACGATGATGACGACGACGAGGAGGAGGAGGAGGCATTTGTTTAGTCACATGACTAGACTCCAGCCACTCCTATATCCTGACAAATTATTCCTCAATCCTAAATCCTCAATATTCTACCACAGGCGCTACATTGACGACATTCTAAATTTCTTGGTTCACTTCTAATGACTTCCTGTTCAAACTCCAAAATGTACACATAGGATACTTTGTTTTAGTTTCTACCTCTACTTCAAATACATAAAAAAATCACGTACTACAAAACATATACACGTAGCCATTGTCTTCAATTAGCTTGAATTTGTAGTAGCCACACATTTTAATTCGTCGAGGGAATTATAATGTAAAAAATGCTACTCATTACATTAACGTATGCGTGAACGAACTTCATTATGACGCCGTATTATTTGAGCACACACATCTTGGCCATTGTTCTGTAGGGTAGGGGAGAAGACACGCTGCTTACTGTGCATGCATTATTCAGAGAGGAAAACATAAACAACGTTTTCAAAACAGGTTTGTTATCGGAATAATAAATCTTAATATTTTCACTAACTGAAATCTCAACTTAAACTAACACTTGAAAATACAGCAATAAATAAAAAGTAACGTTTTTGGTGAGTTTCTAGCTTAGGTTTTTGCATTACTATTTATTTCTCGAATTAGTCGAGAAACACTTCCCGTAGCATAGCAAGATTAAATAGAAAACAATCCAGAAATTACTTAATACAACTCAACTGTGGATTGAACCCAGAGCCTTCCGCTTGTCGGGCATACTTATTCTCAAACTATTTATTACTACATAGCTTACATCTATGAGTAGAACTCAATGCTACTATACACAATACTAACTAAAATATTATATAAAAATTATATTACAAAAATGATTTTATACACGATTTTTTTAAGCGTGTTAATCCTGAAATTTGTAAAAATTTGCGTTTTGGTAAATTTCTCAAATCGGTTTGAATGTTTATTTTAGTCACTTGAGTGATGACAGTGACTAGACCGAGCAAGTGAGAGCCCGAGTTTAATCTATCTCCGAACGAGTATAAGATGTTTTAATATATCTGGATTGTTTTTTAAAAAAAAATAAAAAATACAATATTTGTAGGACAGCATCCGTGGGATAGTTATCAGGTAAACTAGGTTCACAGAGTATGGATTCATGCATTCGCATCATAATATACTTAGGAACCCCCTTGTCAGAATCAGGATGTAACGTTTTTCAATCATGATTTTTTTTTCAAATTTAAATCTAATTTATTTAGTTTTTCTGATGTAAATTTGTCAGTGTTTCCAAAATCGTCGATCGATTTAAATACTTTGACACGCATTTCAGGGGAAAAAAACACTTCCAATTATTTTAACGAAAACTTTCCATAAAGAAAGCCACAATTCTTGTTTATGTAACTCCTGATGAAGTAAATGTGCACTTGATTTAAATGGATTCCCGGCGTAGAGAATCGATCCCAGGACATTGTATGCTGGAGTCTGTGGTGCGGGTGTTGTGAACTTTCTAGATCCTAGTTGCATCTATTTACACTCATATCGAACGTGTTCATTGTCTATCACGCATTTGCATGGCTTTATTCTTGTCCGTCTGAAATCTGTGTCAACAGTTTAGCATATCTCATTGCCATTGCGTTGATATACGCAGAATGGTGGCAAAACACTATTCAGCTAAGCTTCCTGTGTTTTTGTAGCTTCGGTCAGTCCCGTGTTGTGGGACACGGACACAAACAAACCTTGATCGGTTCTAGTCCACACAAACCAACAACACACTCTCTCGTCATACGCATCTTAACGTACATAAACCATCTACATATTTATTGTTTTAAATGTTTTCTTCTAATTGGATGAGCGAAGCGAATGCTTCTATTTCACTGATCCCCCCCCCCCACCCAAATTAGCTCGGGGTGTTTTTTTTCGTTTGTTGTTTGCGCGTCTACCGGGCAAACGGCAGACGCGATCTTGATGAAACTTTATGGGAACGTTTAAAATCACTGAAATTACATAAGTTATGATTTTATAGACATTTGAAGAAATATTTCTCATAGAAATCGTACTTTTACGATTTTTCCACCGGTTTTTAATACATTTTCGTGATTTGGGCCGATATAAATAAAACCATAAAAGACAAACCTAACGCGAGCTGCAAATGGCGTTAGCAAAGTGGCCATCGTCTAATGTTATTGGCTTTCAACATGTGTGTCGCTAGTTTCAATGTGGCCTTCGGTCTAGGGTGACCGACTGCCGACCATCAGCTCCTGATCAGGATAGCGCGGTCCGAACTATTAATTTCAACCACTCCCCAAACCAAATATAAAATTGAACAGCCATTCCCTTTTGTAATGCGGTAGTATATTAGCATATTGGGTCGTAACTTTTCTTATAAAATGTAGTTTGTTCCTGCTGAAAGTGGTTTTCAATAACTACACATGGCTCAACTAGGTATTAATATAATTTCTATATATGGCCCAAGACCAAAAATGTTACCGATCCCAAGCCCGACGAGTAATATTGTTGTTGTCATTTTAGTATTTTCATTCACAAATATTTCATCCATACTCTAAGAAAGTTATCTAGATTAAGATTGCTATGTAAGCAGTTACCCCTCTCCCCTCATGGTACTTGTTGAACGTGCATGGATAGAATTCTGTTGTGGTCGGAGTGTTTGGAGGCAACTGATAGATGTAGGGATTCGAGATAACTCAAGCTGACAAGGTGAAAGGTATAAAACACGAAGAGCCTTTGGAGAGGGGAGTTATGATTAGGTCTATCTATGCCCACTAAAATGTTTATCGACGTCGTAACACGAAAATCTGCAGCTAATAATGAGGCATATCAATTTTTGGATTTCGATACATTAAAAAGTTATTCGTCTCAGTATTTAATTAAAGCCCCTTGTAAAATTGGCAAATAATTGTCAAGTTAAAATTCTCCTTTGTTGTTGATCTAGGCTTAAACTATGTTTTGATTTAAGGAAAAACATGCACACTGCATAGTTTCGCCACCATTCATGTATTGAAAATTTAATAGTAGCCTATATCATAATATGTTGTCGGATCGGATATATTGTCTAACAAACATTTTGTGCCTCGTTGAACAAAAATCGCACTTTAAAACATGACTTCGAAATTCGAATTGCACACCTTCGCGGTAATCGGGTGCAGTTTAATAACGGTAATTCATTATTAAATCTAATAGAATGTGCCAGGAAATAAGCAGTCTTGGGCACGTTCCCCAAAAAAGGAACTTTAAAACGTTAAGTTACTTCTGCCTAAAAAGGAACTGAGACGTTCCTCATTCCTTTTCAATAAAAATAACATTAAATTCATTTCCTCTAAGAACTATATAGTTCAATTTCCGATTGACTGATAAACCATAAAACAAATGTGCAAATGAGTTTATTATATAAATTTCTCTATTATTATTAATCTAAAAGTACCAGCCACTGTTAGTGCGCCATTTTGAATAAATCAAGATGTCAATTGTTTTTCATTAACTAGCAGTTTGTAAATTAATCAGACCTACTATCAAATTTTGAAGGGAGTAGAAAAAGGAAATAAAAGGAACGAAATCGTTCGTTCCACAATAGGAACTTACGTTCTTCAAGTTCCTGATCCAAAAAAAAGGAAATCGTTCTATAATACTCTTATTAAAAGTGAGTCCAGCATTTCAGGGCGCCATTTGCGAAAAAACAAGATGTCACATTGATATTTTCATACTGCAGTTTACGATATCAGCTACTGAAATTCGAAGGGATTACGACGACGAAAGGAACTTATAAAGGAACGTTAAATTCGTTACAAGTTCCCACGAAATAGTTACTTTGACGTTACAAGTTCCTGATCAAAGAAAAAGAACTCGTTCCTACAAAAGTTCTTGAAAAAGGAACGCGTTTCCAGGAACGCGTTCCTAAAGACTGGAAATAATCTCTTACGCCTGGCTCACAATGCCAGACATCTTGGGGCTTCACCTGGTTCATTCCCTTGGCTCCAAGCTGGTTTCCGCAGCTGTGCGTGCGTCTGTGATATGCTCCCCGTTCTACCGATACAGAATCCACATTCCACCATAACAAACAAGGTATTGTGTTTTTACCTTCCTCAAGATGCGAGCTTGTTTTTATCAACTACTATTGCTATCTGATTCGAGATGGACTCGTTCCCTGCATTGTAATTCTCAAACAATCTTGTACATACGAAGACTCGCCAAGCAAGGATTGTATTTATTTAGTACCGTATTTATTTGTTTATTTATTTATTTATCTATTTACTTATTTATTTATTTATGTATAGCCTGTATATTAAAATACATTTTTAGTTGTCGACCACGTACATATTATAATAATTAAAATAAAGAAATAAGTTAACATAATGTGTAGCCACGAAAGTATTCGTCAACACACACACACACACATATATATATATATATTGATGTATTAATCAGCCAGAAAAAACGATTTTGTAAATATTTCAACGATAAGATATAAAAAATGCCTACTCCGGGGATTGAACCTGGGACCTTGGCTGTCCGGGCCATTGCTCTTACCAACTGAGCTATGAAGGCACCAGATTAAATTCTGTCTATCTAGTCTATTTATTTTCAGCCAGCGTCCCGGGTTCAATCCCCGGTGGAGGCACTTTTTTAATTTCTGTCTATAGTACAGTACCATCATAACAGCGTCTTAGTCGCCTACTATAAAAACCAAGATTAAACGTCCATCGTCTTCAGTTATTGTTAGCCTTCAAAGTATGAACTGAATTACAAAGTAGGACCAAAAAATAAAACTTCGTAAATAAATGCACATAAAAATAATTAAATGTACAAAAGCACAATTTGGAATAATGATATCACAACAATGCATAATAATACAATATAAAAGGCTAGTTTGCGATAGGATTTTAAGTTAAAGTTACCCCAAAGTTTAATGCGCATGTTCACGCAAGTTCACGATTGCGGAAATGCGTCAACCGTCAACCTGAATGTTCAACACGCTTCCAAGTTGACGTTGAGTCGGTAGACTTGCAAGAGCAACGAGTTCTCACGGCAGGGAGCGAGTTAGTTCAATTACAAGCGGTTCATACCAGTTCTAAAAACATTATTGCTATTTGTTATTACCATCGCTTAAACAATAATACAAATAATGGGAAAAGCTAAATTTATGATAATTGCGTTGATAACATTATCAATAACATGTATTGATTAAAAAACAGTGATAGGCAGTGGCGACTCGTGCTATTGTGCGCTGGTGCTGTAGCACCACCACCATAAATCATCCATCTCCATTAAACTGATTTTTTGATCAGTTCAATGTGTAAGTATTGTAAAATTAAGTATTCAAAAGTATCCGCGGACGTGCTGCAGAGATGACGCTGATGGTCAACTTTTTCATACCGCGTAGTACACGGTGGTGATGTTTTTTAACCAAGCATATGGAGAAAACTGCAATGTGCTCCGCACCGAATTCGACGACTTTTAAGCCCTTTTAGCACGCAACGACAGGGAATAACACGGGTAAAACGAAACGCAAACCGGTCTTCTGGTGCTATCGGGACTCGCGCACTCGGGCTCTGTATAGGTTCGGCCCGCTAGCCGCGCACCTTTGCAATCACTTCACTCGTCATGAGTCAGTCTTCAACCCTCAGCAGTCGCTGTAGGTAATTGTTGTTTTATTAAATTGATTGCAGTTTAATTGTTATTCAATTATTTGTATTTGAGTGGAGGAGGTGGATATTGTGACAACCTCACACACCTCTCCTTTCCTGTCACACATAACCCATATGCATGATTTACGTTTGCTGTATATTAGCACCACCTGTTATAATGTCCAGAGCGCCACTAGTGATAGGTAAATATAGTTAATATCTTTGCCATGAGAAATACATTATTGTTGTTATAACTTTATGTTGGAGAACAAAAGGAAGCATAACAATGTCAATGAATACAAAAGCAATTGGCCTACAATAATCTTAGGAAAGTGTCCAGTTATTATTATTTATGTGCATAGCACCTATTGTAGTTAACTGTTCGGGCGCCTTATTATTCCAGATAAATTTTACGAAAATAAAAATAAGTTTTTAATTGGTAGGCCTATTTGATTTTCATTTTATTCGGTTCTTAATTTTAACATTCTTACTAACTTCACCATTTCCAAATTTGTATTCATCTTATGCTAAAAACAGGTATAGAAACAATCAATATTTGAAACTGGCAAACAGCACGTCCCCCGCCCGTCAAGTGACCAGTGAGTATGCCAGCAGACGTGCTCGAAACCGAGTGAAGGGGTGACAACTTGGAGGTCTGGCAAGTGCGAGACTATTAAACTACGTACAACATAAGTGCATTGTGCAGCGATCCATGAACCACAAGGTCACTCCACACGTGCAAGAAACGACGGACTCGTCTCGTCCGTCTGCATAGGTTAGCTCCTTGTTTGTACAGCTACCCGAATTATTCCCATGTATAGAAAGCGCAGAGACTTGCATACATTAGAAGTAGACTAGAGACCATTTTGGCATATTGATGGAAAGAAAATACGACAATGAGTAGGGAAAAGTCTATTTCTATTTTACGCTAAAATTTAAGCGAAAGTGTGACAAGAAAACGATCTCACGATGAAATGGCGTTTTTAGTCTTTTTGCGATTTTATTTATGTTTTTAATTTTTGAACCCATGTTACCAGTAATGTTAATCTCCTCCCAAACTTAAAAACATTTTAAAAGTTGTGAATTTGGATCTATAAAGTGTAGGTTATAATTCTTCTTAAGATTAGATTTGCTCGCAAAATCAGCCTCAAAAGGCTAAAGTTTAAAATATAAAATAAAAGGCGCTCCAAAATGCGAGAAAAACGATCGAAAACGCTCCTATAAGAAGAAGATTGGATGAGCGAAGCGAAGACTTCAATTTCACTGACCCCCCAAAATAATTAGCTCGTGTGATTTTTTTGTTTGTATTTTTGACTGTTTGTTCGCGCTCTATACCGGGCAAACGGCTACTCCGATCTTGATGAAACTTTATGGGAACGTTTAAAATCACTGAAATATGTGTTATGATTTATAGACATTTGAATAAATATTTCCCACAGAAATCGTACTTTTACGATTTCCCCCCCGGATTTTTAATACGATATTTTCGTCAACCATAAAAGCTCATCCATCAACGCGACTGGAAAAAGCGTTAGCGAAGCGGCCTAATAAGATAATAATTTTTAATTGGTATAAGGTTACCACAACATTTAGAGCTACGCCAACATTTTTTAAATCGAATCACAGCACTTCGTGTGCTACTATAGATCATGCATGAATCGTATTTTCAAACGAAAATGTTGTGCATTTATCGAGAAGTTTTCTGACATTTGTCAACGGCCATTCCACCACATATCCCGGAATTCCTGTTCAACATACTCCTCTCTTTCCATCCCACTTTGCCCCGATCATATTGTTAAACTATACTACTTCTCTCATTCAGGGGATCTTCGACGTTCAGCGCTAACACAACATTCTATAATACCAGCATAAATATTAATAATTATATAATTAGTTGAACTTTCATAATATTCACATCACCAACATATAGGAAACAATTTGAAATGCCTGAGCCGGTAGGTACAGGGTACCAATAGATCGTCAGATGGGAGGGAACCCCCCAGTGGCGCTCAATGCTGGGTCTATGTAGCATAAGCTCCGAAATTTTTGGATTTTTAACATTCTAATTGGTAGTATTTTACTAGCAAGGCGTTTTTTGTTTGGTACTTTATAGCCGATTTGGGGATGTTAAAACAATAGGATATGAATTAAACTAAAAAAATTGTGAGCTTATTTTATTATACCCCAATTTACAAAAAAAAAAAAAAACATTGCAAGTATAGTAGCGTACCCAGAAATTTACAAAGGTGGGCGGGGGGGTTGCAAAACAATACGGGTGTGCTGGAGTAATTAAGTTCGAAAAGATTCACATTTGTTACTTTTAAACGCCTAAAAACACGTTTAAAAATGTTTTCTTTTAATTTGGGAAGAAACTCATACATTGCATTTTTGTAAATAGTATAGTGTGTTCAAACATTATCATTGTATTGACTTATCAATTAAAAAATTTCGAAAAGTAAGTGGGTGGACGCATCGCCCCCAAATTAACCACTGGGGAACCCCAAAGATCGGATTCACGCAGCATCGCCCAATTCTGTTTTGTATTATCTTTCGTCTTTCATCAAAACTACGAAGTAATCAAAACCACAAGGCGGTTCAAGAAACTCAACTATTTATACTTTCAGAGCATTCATGAGGCATGACCAAGGGCATGACGTAAAACTAGGAAACAACGAACAAAATAATGAATCGGAATTATGAACTGTGAATTAAATGTAATGAACTACTAGGAAAACGCTTAAGTCCCGCCGCGTTGTTGGATGAGCGTAATTGGTGCATTGAGCTGCCATGTGTTTTCTGTGAATTTTCTGTTCTGTGAAAAAATCATTACTAAGTTGATGATTTTTTTTTAAATAATTTAAAATAAATAAAAAATAAACTTTAATTTTTAATTTTTTTAAAAAATAAAAAAAAAAACGTAAAATTCGTTTCCTAAAAAAATTATTCGATTGTGCTCAAATTTTACACGAATATATGAATTCATAAAATTAAGGTTCTGTGAAAAAATCATTACAATCGGATAAATAATGTAGGTGTTATTTGTCAAAGAATTGTTTTAAAAAAGAAAAACCCCGTAAAATTGCGATTTTTATGAGAAATAATTATTTGATTGCGCTTAAATTTTCCACGAATATATAAATTCATAAAATAAAGGTTCTGTGAAAAAATCATTACAATCGGACAAAGCGTGTAGGTATTATAAATCGAAGAATTTTTTTAAAAATCGAAAAAAATCGTAAAATTGCGATTTTTATGGGAATTTTTTTTTCGATTGTGCTCAAAAACGTGGCAGCTCTAAGTTCAGAGATTTCGAAGGTCTCAATAAAATTTCATCGCAATCGGAGTATCGGTTTAGCCGGAATCGTGCTAACAAACAGACAAAAATACAAAAAAAAAAAAAAAAAAAAAAAAAACATTCCGGATTTTTTCTCCAGTGTAGGGAAATGGAATCTCCCCTTCACTCGCTACGCTCGCTACGCACATCCAATAAATAATTTAAAACATGAAACAAGTATTTTGGACAATATCCTCCATTAATTGCATGATCGTCTGACACACAGAATATGTAGTGTAATGGAAACTGGAATTGAGACTCCGACTGTGAATATTCTCTTACATAGAATTTGTTAGGAACGTTGGTGGTGGTTAGACCGTTAGTGTCGATGCTTCAATGCAGATGGGTCGGGTTCAAATCCCGCTACAGGCAGAAGATTGTTTACTTCTGACATGGAGTTATTCTTGGCTTGGGAATATGTAAACGGTGACTTTGATTTGAAGCCGTCCTAGCAATGAGGCACATAATAAAATCTAAGGTTGTTCCGAATTAGCCTTGTTTCTGCCGTCGCTCGCACGTGCAATCGTGTCCAACTTGTTTGCTCGGTGTTTCCTATCTAAATTACCGGTCTCTTAGTTTGCCATTGTGTGTTCGTCGTTGGCGTCGGCACTAATAGGGTTAACTTAAACTGCTTTAAAATAAGTTCCCCACTGAAAATCATTTATCTGATTGAGTGGGTATCTAAATACGAATTTTATTAGAAGCAGATGCAGGATGAAGATGAAGATGAAGAAACGCTGAGCCCGCCCTAGATATCGGTGTGAAGAACACCACTCAACCAGACATTGTTGGAAATCAATATGAATTGTTTTATTTCATAAAAACAGCAAACAAAATCTTAATGATAATTTAGATTTGCTTCAAAATTACAAAGTAGATTTTCGTTCTGTTGTGCTGGTTAATCTATTGAAATCGTAGATAGTATACTCAACTCAACGCCATGCAATGAGTGCGTCATTGCACGACGCCCACGCACCCCATGATCTGGCACCCATTCCAAGTCTCAAAGGTACTACTGAAAGGTACTACTCGTAGGTACTCAAAGGTAATAACTAAATGCCAAAGATCCTCTGCTCCCTCCAAAACAAGTCAGTAAACAGCTAAAGGCGACGTGTACCAGCTGGTGGGTGTGGGTAGCGGGCATGGCCAAAGAATATCCTTGTACCATGGATAGCGGGTATGAGAGATGCAGCCGTCTTCCGTGCTCTACCGATCCACTGGCCAGGTGAGGTACAAGCAAGTCAGGAAGTGAACTGGACTGGATGTCTGTCTAGCTACGCTCGGTAGCATGTATCCGTTTAGGGTCAATGTTTCTTCAATCTTACGTTCTGCCGGACTGACCACAGCATAATATAAAGGAGGACTATTGGGCTATATACAGTGGGGCAAACAAACATTCTACGTTGTAAGGAGAATTCGTCTAAAGATTTTAGACTAGGCCTAAATTAAAAAATATATATTTATGATCTTTTTAAAAATAATTAATTGCTTCGTTTAAAAATAATAAAACACCGGAATAACTTAACTCTCACACCATTTTTTTATAAATATATTTGTGTCATTGCTTTGAGATACTCGCTCTTATAAACGAGTGCTTGTAAGTTGGCCCTATATATATATGACAGTAGCAGTGGACATGAATGTTAAACGAACAGTCGAATTATAATCGATCCTAGCCACAGTTCTGCGTTCGATCCCCAGTCGGGGATATTTTACGAACACTTGACAGTTTCTGGTTACAATCAGAAGTGAGCAGGACGAATGTGCGCATGCTCAGTACCATAAAAATTAATAATCCAACCCGCGATTGCAGTTTGCAGTTTAGAAAATTATCAAATCTAGGTAAATATTGTAGCCAACTGCGACCGATCAGTGACTGGCATGAACTGACTGCAGTTCCAGTGCAATAAACCTTTACAGTTTAAACGACATTTTACATAAAGCAGGGAAGGGCAAATAAATCGATATTTTGGGAATATTTTCGATATCGGTATTTTGACTCCGTATCGAAATATCGAAAACAAAATTAAACACAAAAATAAAAATATCATTGAAAACGTGAAAATTTAAAACAAGGATATGAGTTTTGGGGGATGTAATTGTGAAAGCTCTTATGCGATAAATACATAAGAAAACTTGATATATTTCCTCAAATTTCAGTTCGCATGCCGCGTAGCATAGTACAATTCGCCCTGCCTTTTAAATATGGTGGAGGTGCCGGGTCATTAAACGCGAGCTAGAAGTAACGTAAAACTTGTTATATTTTTGTCGATTCTTTATCAGCCCTATATAGCAAAATTTTTTAAAAGCAGGCCAACCTACTCTTTAGTTTTGATACAATTTTTTTTATATACATATAAATGTCTATATCGATATCGAAATCGAAATTTTCGAGTGATATCGATTATTGAGTCATATGTCATCCTCATAGCCCAGCTTTAACATAAAGTGGATTCAACCCTGTTGATAAAAATACAAAAACATGTAATAACTAATAACATTAATTAGATAGTCAAGCGCCATAAATCTACTAATTGATTATACAAATAATAGTCGAGCGGAATATACTGCCGCGTGAGTTCTACTTGGGCCCATGCAATACCAATTCTAAACGTTTCGTCTGAACTGGGCCGGACATCCTCAAGCAAGGAAGAATTAATAAATCAATAAAAGTAAAGATGAGAAAAATACAATAATAATAATAATAATAATAATAATAATAATAATAATAATAATAATAATAATAATAATAATAATAATAATAATAATAATAATAATAATAATAATAATAATAATAATACACAAAACCACTTGAACACGTTCCTAAAACGTAGCCTACACCTAAAAAAATAACACTTATTAAATTTGAAGTTGTGATCTATACAGATGACATTTCACTCTACTTATGTTAATTTCATTGTCATACTCTAGTTTCAGGGTCAAAGTCAACCAAAGTGTCACTCGTAAGACTGTTGGCCGAGTTCCCAAAAATAAAATTTTTTGATCGAAAATTGTAGGTCGAAAAGTGGCCCAGACTGTATGTGATATTAGCTGGATTTGCCGATCAAGCCAATTGCTAAATGGACATTTAACATTGTACAAAAAAAGTTGGTGAGAACTATAACTGAATCACTTGATGGTCATTGTACTGCTTCGTCGTTGCAGTGCTAAGTGGCAGTTCAGTCCAGCCAGAGCCCAGTGCAGTGCGCTCGTAAAGACATGATTGTCGCACTCTCTATTACTTACTTTAGCTGATTATTGGAGTTTAGGATGTATCAAAATGTAGGTTGTGTTGTGTCATGAATATCATTAATTTATCATCAATTGTTTAATCATCAATACATCAATTGTTTAATGGTCAAGATCGTATCTTCACTTTTAAAAGTACCATATTAGGCCAATTTACAATTGTGCACAATTGTGTTGTTGTTGTGTTGTCCATCATTTTCTTAGACTGTCGATGAATAAGTCAAGAACATTCAGAAAACATTTTGTGGACTGAAATAGTTGGCTGATAGGTTGCAATTCTTCTTCCTACTCGAGACGATGAGTGGTGACATATGACTATGAGGATGAAGGACAATATGAGGAATAGAAACACATTGCTCTTGTTCCTTTATCATAGATCTTTCTGGAATCTCAATTAACTTAAAACTGGCTAACAAATTTTAACTACCAGTTGATATACTAAAATATTTATGAAGAACTGCCCCCCCCCCCTCAGTTATCGCCGATGCGCGATAATTTTGAAAAAAATACATATGATAAATATTGCAGACGACAAAAGTGGTGGTATACTTGGTGGGTAGATGAGTAACAATATCATTTTCTTAGACTGTCGATGAAAAAGTCAATAACATTCAGAAAACATTTTGTGGATTCATGGGACGTTGTCCAGCGATTTGTCGAAATCCAAAAGAATGTTTTATTTTTTAATTTGTGGAAAGGGTAGGTGGGGCCACATTAATATTTTATACCAGAGAGCTTCAGATAAGTGAAATTACACCTCTACCCCCTTCCCAACTGACATTGGGCGCATTACTCTGGAGCATTACCCAGGAGCACGCTGCACTGGTATCTACGATCGAGAGTGCCTACCGCCTCGGCGCCTACCCAGAAGGGTTTGATCATGAAGACATGAACACCAAATTTGTTTTAAATGGAATACGTCGCAAACATAAGAATGCCTCTCTCTCAGAACTATTTCTCTGAAATGCGAAATTAGCTATAAATAGGCCTCGACTACCGCGTGGGTTTCCCTCCCTCCAAACTCCAAGCGCTTCAGAGATTGACTCAAGTGTCGACAAGGTGTTTTAGATAAGATACGAGTGATAAAATCTGCTAGCAATGTGCATGAGTCGTTCGCAGTTCGCAGAAAGCTATAATCGATTAGGTGCAATCTAGCATGTTATCAGAATCATTTAGGCTCCGTGAAGACGTAAGCAGAGGCTGGAATGAAATGCTTGTTGTATACACAATGCGTTATGTAACACGATTGTGAGGTGTTAGCCTACAGAAACCTGCAAGGCACAGGAAAAAGCGGTTTTAGATGCAGTCACCTGACGGGCATTTTATCACTCGCTTATAATTGAACCTGAAAACAAAGTATATTGTTGTTCTCGGGTTCAGGCTCAGCTGCTAAACCTTTCAACAGGTTCAGATTGTGACTAATTCTGATTCAGAATTCAATTTACAAAAATTTGTTGATGTATCACCTAATGAACTTGTAAATACATAGCATAAACATAATCTTGTTGCTACAACAAAATTCTAAATGTGTTTGCCCCAAATCCTAATTGACAACTTCCACAGCTAATAGAGGTGATAAAAGGGTAGGCGGAGATTCTCGTGTCAGGAATCAGGATGTATGTAGCCTACTCCTATCGAACACACCGAGGCCATTCTTGAAGAAGCCACCAACATGGGTGGCGAAACGTCGAGCAGTGCCTCATCATCGACACGACCCAACAGCCCAGTGATCATACAGAAGTCATCAACGGGTCGTGAAAGCCTACAATATCTCCACAATAACATTCTTATAAATTACACTCATAGTTGCAACAAAGAAAAACTATTACGTGACCTGAATAATAAAATTATGATCTTTCCCATCAAGATTAACTTTACAATAAAAATCGTTTTTCACAAGAGAAAATTGCATGAGAAACGCATAATATCCTGTAGGTCATGTAACAATAACTTCCTTACAGCAGTTTTCAGCCATGTGGTTGATCATCGTGTGGGTCTGAAACCAGCGCTCGTTTGCTTGTAGTTGAAACCACGAGACCGAACAGCTAACCCTAGGCTGTCCAAAATTTTGAATTCATTAATCAGTGTCCAGAAACTCTCTAGCTTAGTTGAGAGTTCTTCTAAATCTTGGTTGATTCAAGCTGAGCCCTCACGAAATAGCTATAAACGGCGTTTGAAATATACTGGCCATCATTGATGTACGAAATATATTTCTCCACGGTATTAATTTATGGGTTGATAAATGAAAATACTTATCTTATTGTTTAATGTTTTGAAATTAAACATAATGCATGTTAAATTCTGTAGGCCTATGTTTTATATTATTGTTCAACAATGATATTGATTGTATTGAGAAATGAAAAGACGAGAATGTGAGTCTAAGAATGCAGTACGAACCAGAATGCAGTACGAACCGAAGTGAATAATGATTCAAGAAACAATGCCTTGGATCACAGTAGGTTGTATGGCACTGGGGAGTGGTTACGCCCCCCATTGTTCTTTTTATTATGCAAATTTTTTAATTGCCCAATTAATTATTCATATTTTAATTATTCATATATTTTTTTAATTTGAATTTTTAATTTTTTAATTATTAATTTTTTTTAATTATGAATTTTTTAATTTCAAGATGGCGAATGCTACACTAGAGTGTGGCCTCTTTAACCTAACTTTTTTCAAGATGGCGGATACTACACTAGAGGGTGACCATTAACCTAACTTAACCTAACATGATGACGGCATGCAAACCTGTCAAGACTGGTCAAGTTTGGTTGCAAACATGTCAGACTTTCAAGACAGGCATTGATGACGCCACCAACACAG